>OW799235.1:111247211-111732636 GCA_941918925.1 Phyto melanocephala | reverse complement strand
AATCTTATTTTCCATCATGAGATCCACTATGTTTTCTGGGAATATTTCCCCTGCGGTTTCCTCTACGTTGTGTCGTTCCAGACTTTATCTCTCACACTTGCATCGTCTGTGCAGCTGTCTTCATATATATTGGTTGATGTGTTTACCTTTCCCATTCTGTGTAGGTAATATAGGAAGTATCCATGTCCAGAAAGCATCTGTGTTACGAAATAGTTTATTTCGCCATGCTTTCTGTTAACCCATTTATAGAGATCTGTTATCAGTCTCCCTGTCCATCTGCCTCGTAACTTGCCCCATCTGTCTTGCCACCTTCGCATAGTATGCGAAGCCTTCGGAGATTTTAATATTTTTGTTGGGTTTAAGCTGCTCTATATGCATTTCAATGGTACTTATACCAGATCATTAGTAGCCCTTTAAACAACAAAATTTATGTAGGTTAGGTTAGGTTAGGTTGAAAAGGAGGGGTATAAAAGCCCAAACCCATGACAGGTATACACCTATGCCCAGTTGGCATGTTGTGCGCTCCATGTGGAAAACGGATTTTCCAAACAAAAAAAACCATAACCATAATTTCCCATAAATAACGGACTAGTCCAAGAACCCAGTCCCCTCAATGTAATGCCTTATGGATCTCCAGTTCGAGTTCCCCAGGTATTCCAAGTTCGGCATAGTATCCACTGTAAAATTTTCGCGCCTAATATGCCCAAACGCAGGACAATGACAGAGGTAGTGTACCAGAGTCTCATCCTCTTCCTCGCAAGCTCTACATGTCGTCTCCTCAGATAATCTCATGCGAGCTAGATGAGTTCTCAACTCCGTATGACCTGTAATTACACCGGTTAATTTCCTAAGTGTAGGTCTACTTAGTCTCAGAATCTCCTTTGACTTCCCAAGATTTGGGTCACCCCAGAGTGTTCTTGTCACCTTACCGACATCAGTGCTTTGCCATTTTCTGACATGTTCTTCCATTGCCCAACGTTTAAGTTCATCCTTAAATCGTTTAAAGGGTTGGCGTTCTCCAAAGTTATAGTACTCAGAATAGCTCCCATTTTGGATAATTTGTCGGCTTTCTCGTTTCCGATCAGCCCGTGATGGCTTGAAAAATTTATGTAAAAAAAATGTTTATATATTGTACGAAAGTGAGTGGATAGGTTAATTTCGACATCGTTAAATATAAATTTTTTTAATAAATACATTTTTACATTTTTTTCTTCTTTGACGACGGCATCTTAAGAAATAAAATTGACAAACAAAATGCGTTAGTCTACGTCAAAGCTGCCCATTCGAAAAAATTTTACAAGCAACAAGAAGCCTGTTACAGTTTGGTCGACTTTGATAAAATTACATTTCCATTCTCAACTCAACTGTTTTCTCTTTTTATACCCTTAACACCACAGTGTAGGGATTGCCATTCCGTGTAAAATTTCTACAATATTCATTTCCGATCCCATAAAGTATATATTTGAAAGCTTAGTGGAGTCGATTAAGCAATATCCGTCTAACCGTGTGTATGTTGAAATTAACATTTTAAAGACCACCGACATCGCCATGACCCGTGTAGGGCATCGAAATATCAGAAATATTACAAATCAGCATAATCGCCCCATAACAATCTGAGATATGAGCAAATAAACACGACCGTCTCTGTTTTTTTTGCTTATTTTTACCGCAAACATTTAAATTTTCCATCCCTAAAATAGTTTATAGACACGGTTGTTACTATTTTGGTATGCCTCTGGAGATACTTATGAAACTAATCGGCAAAGTTATAGGCAAAAATTATTTGAAAAAAATATATGTATTTTTTTTATATATATCAACATTTTTTAAACTCCGAAATAATTTTTGAACACGCTTAAGATACCAAATTATAAGCCGTAATCTCAGAAAACTAACTAATCGGTTGTTATTGTACAACTGCTTCGGTGTTTTACCTAAAATTTACAAACGAAATGGGTATTTTTCAGTTTCTATACAACCAAGAGAGCTCATATGGGGATCAAATGAAAGGTCTTGAGTATTAAAATATAGTTAGATATGAAAATAAAAAAATTCAAGATGGCGTCCACGACTAAATTGCAAATATATGAGTCAAATATAGCAGTTACGAATTTGTTTCCTTTAACTCCCACAATACTAGTATCAAAAAAAAAGCTCACGACCAATACAATGTAGTAAACTATAAGATAGTGTAATTCTAAATGGCGTCCGAAACAAAATGCCGGATCGAATTTTTTTAACTCCAACAATATATATATACAGTAGACGCTTACAATTAGAGCTTTCAGTAACTCGAACGTCCAGAAATTAGAGTGTTTGCAAAACATTAAACGCACTGATATTCGAATTTAAAATTCTAATTTCTGAGCGCGTTTTTTTTTTTTTTTTTTTTGTTATTTAAACACAAGAAATCCCCAATTTATTTTCATTCTGTTTGAACAAAGTAAAATTCAAAAGAGTAATCACCAAATCATAAATGTTTTTCCCTAAGTATTTGTTGTTTTTTGTCGCATTTATGTTAAGTTTATTTGTAAAATTTGATAACCGTGTACATATTTTGGTAGTCTCTATTAAAATTGAATTAAAAAAATTTTAAGTGTTTTATTTTAGTTTTTGGAATTTTACTCAATTTTCTATATGAAAAAAACGTCCAGAAATTAGAATAATTCAGAAATTAGAATTGTCTCAAAAACAAAGCAGTTCTAATTTGCGAGCGACTACTGTATACATATTTGTATGTAATATAATTTTAATGGCCTTTGGGGCTTTTTATATTACATACTTTTGTTGAAAATAAAATATGGATATCAAATGAAAGGCATTGACTAGTGGCGTCGGCCATAATAAAGAAAATAGCGTATTGCATGAAATCTTAAATTTAGGCTAAGCTACGTTGTTGTAGTTATATTATGTACATGACGGTTATCAGATTATAATATAGCGCTCTTACTTTGTCTTATGTAAAATTTAATGTTTTTATTTAGCAAAGGCATACAAATTTCCCTTAAATAATCCAAATATACGATAAGTTTTTGTTATTTTTTATTAATATTATATATCGTTTACATATTTAATTATTATCAGTTTTAAATATTTTCTTACAAGGCATATTTATTCATCAGGAGGTTAATTTTTATGAAAAGTTTTTGCACAATCATAAGCACTTTGATGTGAAAATACTTTTTATTTGACAGAATCCACAGATTATTTTTCTTCGTTTAATTTAAACTTCATCTCTCAATCTTTTCTGATAAGAATTATTTCTTTTGTTCTAGTTAATTTTTAAACTTCATGTACATTTTAAACCAACATATTTCCAGCTGAAAAAATATGCCTTGATTTTTTATATAAATTAATTAAATTCATTGATAATATCCTAATAAAATAAAAATCAAAATAACTATTAACTCATTATTTAAAACAAAACTCAAAACGGGGAAAAAACGTAATTAAATTAAGAAAAATATACAAATCCTATACATTATTAGCATTTTCACCGAAAACTATTTTCAGCAAAATGTATTAGATTTCATGAATTTAAATCGTGTTCTATGTATGCTTCTTAAAAAATTGTGACGAAAATGTTTGAAAGTAATAGAATTGTATTTTACGCTCTTTTTTGGTTTAAAATTGAAAATGTGAATATTTATTAACATTTTATATTTTAGAACTAATTTAAAACTATTTCAGTTATAAATATACACACAAATTATGTAATTATTTAAAGGAGTCCCTATATATTTTCGTAGGTCTTTTCTAACTAATTTCTTATTTCTCTTGCATTTAGTATTTCTTCTTTTGAGTTTTTATATTTCTTTTTTAAAGATGATGTTGGGTTGTTTATGTTTTAACATTTTTTAAACTAAATAAAATACATTTTTGTGGTTTTTAATTATATTTTTGTTTCCATTTAAATTTTAACAGTACATTAATTTCTTTATCATTTGTTAATTTTTTATAAATTAGGTTTAATATTTTTTTAAAGGAAAATGTTATATATAGCAAATTTGTTTTTGTATTATGACTTATATTTTATTTTTAAAACAACAATATTTAGTATCATTTTTATTGTATTGAAAAATCAAATTGAAGGGGATAATTTTCTTTAAGCGGGAGAGCATATATGTGTATTAAATGTAAAACAAGCAAAAACTAATCTCTGCTATGTTGTGGTTGTTGTAATTGAAGATTTTTTTCCAGTTGTTGACTGTTTGGTGTTCTATTACTGCTGTTAATGATAACGAGAAAAGTGATTACGACGAGGAGCTGTAAAATATTTCAGTAACACTATTTTGTTCAGATTGTTATTGTTGTTATCTTGTAATATTTGTAGTTAATTTTTTTCTTTCCTAAAATTAAACTAAAATACTACAAACGTTATATTTCTTCTTTCTTTTTTGTAATATTAAAACATTTGTTACTATAAATGTTGCTGTTGTTCTTATTTTACGGTATTTGTTGTTGCTGTCGTAATAATAACAATTATGGACTTAAAAACCGTGAACTTTTAATTGGTCAGGTTTGGCAAGACCAGCTTTCGTTAACCATTGGCAAATATTTTCACGTTGATCTCCCTGGAGTTGTAAAACTTCTCCGTATTCGGGATGTTCAATTACAGTGCCATTGCATGCAAATTCCTTAAAAAATAGCAATTGCATAATTAAAATAAATTTAATGCTAATAGTTTATATTTTTACTAACTTTTTTACATGATCGCACAATTTTTTTCAAATCATACTCTGCAGATAAACCTTGTACGGTAGTTAGTGTCTTACGACCATTACGCTGCTGAATTCTTATATGCACAAGGCCGTCCTGTACATCATCATCAGCACCCTTGATTGCATCAGCAAAGGGGTCTAAAAAGTTAAAAAATGTTAATTATTATTAAACAAAATTTATACGTAGAAAACTTGTAATAATAAATTCATTGTTTGAGGAAAAATTATTGATTATTTAAGAAGAACGCTATGTAATAATTTTGTTTTACCGCTTAACAAACATTTTTTTTTTAACAAAGGTGGATTTGATACAAGAAAAATACATTTGTTATTAAGAGGACTATGATCTATAAAAACGGCTAAAATACTCATCGAATTTCTACCAATCACCGTCGGTGTACACATGCAATCACTTATTTCAAAGCTACTGTAAAGTTTGCCAAGTATGCTTGATGTGTCTAGGCCACTTAAAGAGACGGTTAGCTTAAAAATTGTTTAAATTAATTTTCACTTTCCTATGTAAATGAACAAGAAATTTTTATGGAAGTCTATTTCTTGGAATTTTTATTTATTAAGAGGACTAGACACACCTCAAGCAAACACAGCAAGCATTGTGGTAGACTTTGTAAAAGTGTGATGATATGTGTACCCCGACGGTGATTGATGAAAAAAAGATTTTGATTTTTTGCTATAAAACATACAAACACATTTTTTACAAATATGTACTACTAAGAGATCAAGCGAGTATTGTAATCTTGTATAGTCCCCTTACATGATGGTGAAGGGTATTATAGCACTTTTCCTTTTTTTAATTTATTGGTTAAGTTTAATTTTACTGATGATCTGGCATAAGTACCACTGTAATGCATGTAAACCAGCTAAAACCCAATAACATTAAATTAATACTATTTTCTAAAAAATTTAGGTCAGATAAAAAAAAAACACAATTTAGGAAATTAAAGCAAAAATCTGTAAAAAAAATAATGAAAGTAGTATGTGCATCAATTGTTTTCGATAATAATGTTGATAATAAAGTTGAAAAATATGTTTTTTATCAAGTTCAAAATGTATAAATTAATAGAGACAACAATGAGTCATGTAGAATTTATAAACGTAGAGGCACGGAATCAAGGTATAACATAGCATGTGTAAGTTTTTTTTATAACTATTGCTATTTATCTTGATTTTTAAATGCAGACAAAAGGGAATAAAACAAAAACCATGCTTATGCATAAATTCTTACAAATACGTTAATAAACCAATAAACAAATTAACACATAAAATTTAAGTATTTGCTGACTCATCAATTGTACTTTTCCATTTGCAGAATAACAAAATATTTATAAAACAAAATAAGTATTATTTATTTCGAATGCATTTTGCAACAATAAATCCTTTAATTTATAAAAATCAACACGCTAAGAAAATAAAGCAGCGACGTTTTACTCAAGGTAATACAGTAATCAGAACAAAGAGCAGACAGAAAATTATATATGAGCAGCCATTTTATACAGAATAGTACATGTATCAAGCTAACCTGCTGCCATGGCCCCATATCGTGATTACTTTTTTTTACTGCATTGTATCCGTAAAAAATAACAACTTTCACAAATATTTCTTTATGATGTTAAACTTACCAAATGTATTTAAATTCTGGATGGACATACGATTTAAAAAAATTTCCAACAGCCAAAAAATAAAGAGCGTGCTTTAACGTATGAAAATTCTTTGCTTTTTTTTATTTAACCTTCCAGATTTCACCAAAAGTAAAACTTGTATTTTGTTTCTTATATTGACTTTTTCCTCTTTGATAGGGAACTTTTAGTTTAAATATTTTCCAGTATAAAAAAATAAACTGAAACGCGTAAAAATGTGTTTGCAACTTTTGAACAAATGCTCGAAGTAATAAATGTTAAAAATGTATGATGAAAGAATAGCGAAAAATTTCTTTGTAGGCAGAAACAGTAAGCAAAGAAACTCGTGTCTTTGCACTAAAAGCAATAAAAACAAAAGAGATAAATATATATATTTAAAGAAGTGAACCATTTAGTTGTTTCATCTTCTATTACAATTCTGAGTTTAGTAATGCCAGACGTGTTAAACTTGCGCTGTGCAGTGATGGAAACCTTTTTCAACAAATTCCGCTAAATTCAACTCCATAATCGTCAGTTTTTTTAAGTGGGTTTACAATGTCGAAAAGATACGCAGACATTTTTATAAGTCCTGTACCAGGGCACACCAGGGTACACTTATACAGATGGCGGTGCTAGAGAGACAAAAATTGCTCTCATTTTGCTGAATAATTTTCTACATGTTTTAATTAATTTAAATTTTCTACTTATTTAATTTATAACCAGAATCATATGTAGCACATTTTTGATGCTTTTTTATTGTTATTATAAACGATAATTGCATTTCGGAGAGAATTTTTTTTAAACCTTCACAGGAGTATTATTTCGTTTATTTTTACCACAAAAATTAAATTTCCAACGCTAGGATAATTTATAGACACGGTTGTTACTAGGGTGTTTTTTTTACAGGTTTGTATCGAATAGAGATAAAACTGGCATTTTGTGGCCAAATCTGGCAACTCTAATGTAATTTATGTTCAGTTTGGTTTGCCATTTCATCATGAACAGGTTGACAAAAGAACAACGCTTGCAAATCGTGCGAATTTATTTCGAAAATAACGGTTCAGTTCGCGAAGTTTACTGCAAGCTCCGTCCATTTTATGGTCGACATAATCGTCCATCAGAGCAATTAATTCGGTTAACCATGGATCGTTTTCGCACTACGTTTACTCTATGTGATAATACGCATCCGCAGAGACGTCGAACAGTGCGCACCGAAGAAACAATTGTCGCTGTAGAGCAAAGTGTTGAAGAGGACCCGAATGAATCGATTCGCCACCGTGCACAGCAATTGGAGCTTTGTCCATCAAATTCATGGAAGATTTTGCGCAAAGATCTTGGCTTGCGACCTTACAAGATCCAGCTTGTGCAAGAATTAAAGCCGCGAGACCATGCAATGCGTCGTGATTTTGGTGTATGGGCCGAAAAAGAGATTGATCTCGATGCTGATTTTCATCGCAAAATTTTGTTCAGTGATGAGGCTCATTTTTGGTTGAATGGCTACGTCAACAAGCAAAATTGCCGCATTTTGAGTGAAGAGAATCCACATGAGACCCTTGAGAAGCCATTACATCCACAAAAACTGACTGTTTGGTGTGCTCTATGGGCTGGTGGAGTCATTGGGCCATACTTCTTCCGAAATAATGCTGGAGAGGCAGTTACCGTTAATGGAGACCGGTATAGAGCCATGATAACCGACTATTTTGTTCCCGAATTGGAAGGCATGAATGTGGATGAGTTGTGGTTCCAACAAGACGGCGCTACATGCCACACAGCGCACGCCACAATCGATTTATTGAAGGAAACATTCGATGAGCGCATAATTTCGCGGAATGGACCTGTCAATTGGCCACCAAGATCGTGTGATTTGACACCATTGGATTATTTTCTTTGGGTATATGTGAAGTCGCTCGTCTACGCCAACAAACCAGAAACGTTAGGGGAATTGGAAGCCAACATTCGTGGCGTTATTGCCGACATACGGCCCCATATGCTCGAAAAAGTGGTTAAAAATTGGACCTGTAGAATTGGCTTTATTCGAGCCAGCCGCGGCGGCCACATGCCTGAAATCATATTTAAACATTAATGGCATAAAATTATCCTTCCAATAAAGCCAAATTGATGGTCATTAAAACGATTTTCTTGTGTTTTATTTCAATTCGAAGTTCTATATTACTGAAAAAAACACCCAATACATATATTTAAAATTGTAAATTAAAAAAAAATCGTTTAAAAACCTACATTTCTATATTTTTTGATATCGATTAAAAGAGCATCGTTTCGAGTACATAATAATTTTTTCCAAATTTATTATTTTTTTTTATTAAATTTTATCTTAAAACATAAGGTTAGTTTTATTAATTTTTACGACTACGACGCGTTATTTATTATTTTACCATTTATATATATGTATACATATTTTTTCTATATTTAAAGCTTTTTTCTATACATTTATATTAAAAACTTTTATTTATTTGCTTTGGATGATTATATTTTTATTAAGAGTATAAAAATATAAAGAAATATGCATTTTCTGCGACAAATGTGAACATTTTTTATTATTAAACAATTGTTTAAATTTGAATAAAATAATATTGAGTTTTTAATTGACGATTTAGTTTTGTTTAAGGCCAACGATTATACTCTGAATTATTATATTTATAGTTACAACCTTTTGTGAGTGTCGTCGTATGTAATACTTACGACAATGTAAAATGAATGAGATGCTGTCATGTTTTTGTTCTTTTCGACGGGAAAACGACAAGACAACGCCACTCACAATACGGCTACAAGAATGATAAATACGAGATTATGCATTCCCGCTGTAAAAAAAGGTTTCGTTCCGCGCATATATGTATGTACGTCACATCAGCTACGCACTTAACAAAACCAATACATAAACAGTGAGATTTATATAAATTAAAGGATAATTCTGTGGCTTGGAGCTAAAAGGGCCAATGTCAAAATATTTACTTTTGAGAAAATTTGAATTAAACTTTAAATTTTATATATGCTTTCATAGTAACATTGGCCAGCATTTTATTTATGAAGCTGTTCTGGGTTAAGTATGACTTTAGCTGTTTTACCATAATGAAATAGGGCAAGAAAACAAATCTAATGCAATGATTAACTCAAAAGAGCAAAACAGTGACATTAGCCCTTTTAGCTTCAAGCCACAGAATTAAAGCATTATAGTTTACTTAAAACAATATTATTGAAAATATTACGACTTTTATGGTTATTTACCGTTAATTTTATAAAAAAAAATTATTACTTTTTTGGTTTTTTATTTGTTATTTATATTAGCATTTTATTAACTAAATTTTTACTCGTTGGCTGATGTGACGTCACGCACGAGAGAGCATAACTACAATAAATGTGTGTAATCTTGTTTTTATTATTCTTAATAGGGCTTGATGTTTTTAACATAAAAAAGGACACACACTAAAATTGGAGGCAAATTACGGTAGTTGATCATGAACGAAAATTAAATCGAACGACTGAGGTTACTGTGCTTTTGGTAAAGGGATTCTAAATAGAATTAAAATTTCGATTCTTACGAATGTCGTGGATTTTTAAGTTAAATTAATTGAATATTGAAAATATTAAAATTTTTCTATTATCTTAGATTTTCAGTTTTTTTATGGTATTTTTTAATTTTTTATTTTAAACTTGGATTTTAATAAAAAAAAAACAAGATGAAACCAAATAAAAAAGCACATATTTGCACGCATTTTAAATTAATTTATAAGTTGTTTTAGAGCGAATTTATTTAAAAAATGTTCTTTTAAGTTTTGCTTTTGTATATTATATTAAGAACTTACAATAATTTGATTTTACTTTTGGTTTTTCACGATAAAGATGTTTGATGAAATAAAATTAACAATATCTTACAAAAATTAGTAAAACTTAAACATTAATTAAATATATTTAAATATATCGATGATTGAAATTTTCTACAAAAAATTTTTATTATTAAAATCAAAATCAATTTAAACTGACTAAAAAAAATCTTTTATATAAAAAAAAAATATTAAAATATTATTTTCAAATATATAAAGGAACACACCAGTTATTTTAAGTAACAGTAATATTTTGTTTAGTTTGATTGCAAATGAAAAGTTTAACGCAAATTATGTTTATAAATTTGTATTAAAAATAAATAAAGTAACGATGACATCTGATGATATACATACATATAAAAGTAAACAGAAAACAATTTCTTTTTGAACTAATCACAAAAAAAGGTGAAAAACTTCATCCTTAAATAGAAATTATTTTGGATTTTTTTCCTTGTGTCCTTTTTTTTTCTTTCAGGCAAATCTTCACTAAAATAATTGATTTAGATAAAAGTGAATACTGCCAACGAGCTAGACTGCTGAAGCTGTTGGGACTGCTGCAGATGATGCCGTTATTTTAGATCTATCTCTTCCTCCTCTGGTGATGATGACGTCGAGGTCTGTGTGGCCTGCAAAGAAGTATTTGTGTTCGCTGACATTGTTGAAGTGGCACATCGTTTTACCAGATCCGCATAGGGTTTGTTGTGCAGAAAACAAACTAAGACTACAGTCATATTATCACCACCCAAACCACCCATTTGACAGTCGGGAGCCAGACAATGAGTCATTAGTTCTTCACAGATTTCTTCGGGATACATGCCCTGACCGATACGTGATCGACAGAAGTCACTTACTTCCTTATTGCTCATAACATCCCAAATGCCATCACAGGCTAATACTAAAAATTCCCACTCTTCGTTGATTTTGCGTGTCTCCACATCAGGGTAGGCTTAAAAATAGAAAATAAGAATTCATAATTATACATATATACGAGTATTTTTGCAAAATATATAATAAACATACATATAAAAAATAGTGTGCACTATAACTGAAAGCAAAATAAGTAGCAAAAAGCTATACAAAAATATATTCAAAATTAATCGGTATTGAAAACCAGCACAATTGTCAAATATAACATTCTGAGATATGAGCAAATAACATGACTGTCTCTTTTTTCCCATATTTTTAACACAAAAGTAACAAAAGCCCTCAAATAGTTTATAGACACGTTTGCTACCATTTTAAAATATAATATGTAACAAATCGTCAAAGTTATAGGCAACAATTATTTGAAAAACTGTTTTTTGTATATATGGGTTAAAATATATAAAATCAACCGACCATTTGGACCTCAGCCCCACCAATTTTGATTAAATAACGCATTAACCACGACGTGAGAAGGTAAGCATTCATGCATAATTTTGACCAGTTATCATGACTTAATCGCGAGATATAGCGATTGGAAAATTTAACAAAAATAAACTATTATTGCTCAATTCACAATCTGTCGTAGGAGTCGTAGGTTGTAAGAAATTGACTTCTCCATATTGAAGAAATACGGCGATAGTAAATTATTTTCCAGCTATAATGTATTTATACGACATTCTATAAACAAAGGTAAAATTGTTGTATAAAAAATTAATATAGAAATAATTGTTAAAATGTGTACAACTACTACGATCTGCAACTTCTACGACAGCTTGTGGTTTGAGCAAATATATTATATGTATGTAATTGAAAATAAATTTCTTTCAGTTTCTAGATAATAGACCGAGAGAGGGTCAATATGGGTATAGAATGAAAAAGCTTGACCGACTAACGGAATATGAATCGCTATAACAAATAAATAAATTTCGTGATTGCTGGCACTACTACTACTTACCACTTAGATGCATGGCATGTTTTATACTAATTTCATTTCCTGAAGGAAAGTTTAAAATATACAAATTTAAATTCTTAAATAGGTATATGAGCATTAATGTTAAGGATATATAAAATTGTCTTAATTTTAATTCAGCATTTTCTTAATTTTCCTCCATTACGTTATGAAAATGTATTTTTAGTTTATTGTTCTCTTTTTATAAGTGGGCGTTGTAATTTAAACGTAATTTGTGTTTTCTTTTGTACTTTTGTTTATTTAAAGAAAATAAAAAAAAAATCTGGAAAATTTATTGAGTCTACATGCAGGTAAAAAATAAAACCAAATAAATTTAAATGGCTATAAAGAAAAAAACTTAATGAATGATATTGAAAAAGTGATTAAATGCCGGTAATGCGTTCTTTTGTCTATTTTATTTATTTATTCTTTTTTTAATTATGAATTAAAATGTGTAAATAAAAACAATAGTCCAATTCAAAGTAGACTCTCATATTGTACTATGTCATATAATTCATAATGACTTTAAACACCTTTTGTTAACAAATTATGTATTTAATACAAGAAAGAAGACAAAGAGATGACGCTGTTAAAAATTGTATGTATACAGGAAAGAAGAATATAGAAAATATTATCTCTGAGAGGTGAGAAGCGAAGAAATTCTCTCTGAGAGACAGTATGGTTAAAAATATGACATAATCAATTTCTTATACATTGGAAACAAATTATTATTTTTTTGTATGGAAATTACTAACAAAAATTTTATGTATGCATAAAATAATATGAAATAGTACAAATATAACTGATATGCAACCACTTTGAATTGGCCCATTGTTTAAATATGTATGTATGTACATGTAGTGTATTAAGAAGTGTACGAACTAAAAACATACCTGTGACAATTTGTTCTTCTGGTTTTTTGTTTTCATTTCGCTTAAAAACAAAATCACCTAAAGCTCGCGATAATGCCAAATTGCCGTTAACACGATTAAATTCAACCCAACCACCACCCTCATTTATACGTTTTGATTCGGCCTCATTATTTGGTTTATGATCCATAGATAATGACATCACCTCTCCATTAACACAAGCCACAGCACGTGAATCACCAGCATTGGCACAATACAAACGATTGTCTTTAATTAAAACTACAACAGCTGTTGAACCAGCCATTTGTTCTCCCCATGATTCATTATATAACATATCATGGTCGATATCTAAAAACGCCTGTAATGTAGGGTTTGAAAACAACTTTTAAGTATTAAACAGATAAACATAAAAACAAAACTTACCTGCTTTAAAGCCTCTTCGACATTTTGTTTGTACTCAGGTCTTTTTAAAATGAATTTGTGTAAATGTTTGCCGGCATATTGAGCAACTGTGGCACCGCCATGACCATCGTAGACAGCAAAAAATGAAGTACCTGGATCGTCAGGCAGCGACAATATATGCGTGTGTGAGTCTTCCATATTTATGCGCCAGCCTTGCATACAACTTGAACCAACACGATACATTTCATTTTGACAGTAGGCCGATTCCTTCGATGTCACCGGCTCCGATAGAGTTTGACCCATATTTGTCTAGATACTTAACTTCTTTATTAACTAGCCTTTAGGCCTTGTTCTAGTCTAAAACGAGATATAATTTAACAAAATTATAATAGTTTTTAATTAAAAAGTCTTTGATTATTAACAGGTGATTAGTAGTGGTTTAAATAATTAGCTGATTTTGTTTTTAATTTCAAATTAAATTTCTTATTGCCACAAAAAAAAAAAAAAATTAAAAATACGCACACACATAAAAATATTACTGCAATATAAAAATAACGCTAAAACTTTGTCTATTGGCTTTTCGAATACTGATACACAAATTTTTATATTTGCTTTAAAACGTGCTACACTGCCGCAAATTCATTAAAAAAAATTAAAAAAAGAAAACAATATAAACAATTCGAAAGAAAACGAAAAAATTTTTTAAACTAAAATTTGAAATATGTATGTATGTACATACCAGAGAACGGTTTGATTGGTATATTTTATGTCTGTGAATACAACATCAAGAAGAGTGCCTTTTGTTGACATCAATTCAGTAAAACAATGCATGACATGATTCACAACAGAAGAGTTAACAAATAACGAATCATTCATTGCTTGTCTTCTACAAAAGTAAAAAACAGTTGCAAAAGCAACGAATACTGAGTGAATGGTTTTAATGCCGATTGAATAAGCAACGAATATTGAGTGAATGTTATGAATGATTTTAATGATCATTGAAAAAATTTCTGTAAATGTAACTGATACAACGATTGAACTTCATATATTTTTAGTGTTGAAAAAAAAAAATTAAATGAAATGAAATTATCAAATCGTTTATCTTCTTACGTCAATTAGTACAGATATATAAATATTTTGAGAAATTATTTAGGTCGCCAAATATATATATTTGGATTATGTAAGTTTTCCGTTTGTATAATTAATAAAATTTTTTTTATAAATTTCTTAGTTTACTGCTTTTTTTTTGTGCATTTTTAGAAATATTTTTAGTTTTTTTATTTAATAAACGCTGTAAATAAGTCAAAATTAAGAAATTATGCGCTGAAAATTAAATTTTACAAAGTTAAGTTAAACACATAAAATAACATGTTTCTAGGTAGAAGACCGAAACTTGGTCGTCAAACCGTGCTCAAGCTTATGTTAATGGATGCACATAGAACGTTGTATCCTTTTCCATGCATATAATAAAATATTTATGTACATATATATGTACATATATATGTACATATATATGTACATATGCTTATAATATGTACATAAGCAAAACTGGTTGTTTTCAAAATTTACACACAAATGTCAACGAATACTGAACGAATGGTGCGAAAGTTTTCAGTTCTTTCATATGACATCATAAAAAAAACAGATTGTTGGGAGTGCAAGCAAAAAAAAAGAAACAAGTAAGAGTGCTGTATTCGGCCGTGCCGAATCTTATATACCCTTCACAAGGTGTAGTCATGCAATAACAATTGTTTGTATCACCATTAGGGTTTGGGAACCACTTAGGGAAATGAACCACTTAGTATTCCCGCAAAAATGTTGCTCTTATTCCCGGGAAAACGGGAAATAAAAAATATGTAGTATATTAGGAAATATATTTAATTTTATTTTTAATTTCTTATCTGTTTTGGTAAATTTAGAGAATATTTGAATAAAAAGGAAGGTTTTTAATTTGTAAGCAGTAGTTTCCGTGGTTCATTTTTATAAATATAATCGTATGTACAAATTGTTTTTAAAAGTGGTCACAGAATTTGTAAACATATTTTTTTTTATTTATGATTGAATTTTTCTAATAATACTTTTTTTTAAAATTCACTTTGTTTAGAAGCAAAATGTCTGAAGTTTGGAACTATTTTCAAAAAGTAGACAACGCAGCACAATGTAATATTTTCCCGAAAAGGTTAATGTCCAAGGGCGGTAGTACTAGTGGTCTCATACGGCACCTTCTTTTGGTTCATAAAATAAAATTTGAAAACGATTCTTCAACACCTGCACCAAGTAAAAAAATAATTCCACCATTAAAAGTTTTTTAGACACCCAAACATTACCAGAAATTGTTTCAAAAGTGGCAGCAGTCGATGGAATACCTATTCGAACAATTACACAAAGTTTTTTTATTCGTCAAAATTTTTTCAGTAAAAATATGACATTACCAAAATTAAACTGATGTTAAAAACATTGTAATAAAATATTACAACGACATTAAAAATACGATGGTGAAAACAATATCGAGTCAAATTTGTGACAATTTGTGGTTTGCTCTTGTATTAGACGAGTGGAGTTGTGTTGCCCAAAAAAAGTATCTGTTTACATGGCAATAATTATTTTTATAATTTGGGTTAAGTTTATATTTCCGGAAGATGTAATGCTGACACAATAAGGACTCTAATGGAAAATAAACTACTACTAAAACAATGAGTTATTAACCAAATCGTGATGTTAAAGTTAACAAACATTATTTATTTTAAAAGAAATATTATTTTCGGGAATCCCGGGAATTCCCGGGAAGACGATTTTTCAATTCCCGTTTCCCGGGAAAGTAAAAAGACCGGGAAATCCCAAACCCTAATCACCATTCATGTCATATGAAACAAAAAACATATACATATATACAAAAAAATCCCATTGCAAAATTATAAATTGAGTTTATGAATGTGTTAAAAAAAAAATTAAAAAACAAAAACAACAATAAATGAAAATAAATAAATTTTACCGTTAGGTCCCTTTTATAAAACGCGCATATCTCTGGGAGCGAACACTTTTGGGGCATGGGATCGGTCTCATTCGATGCTCAGATGTTGTCCACATCAAAAAAAAAAAAGTGAATATTGTTTTTTTTTACCCTTAGGTCCATTTCTCTATGCGCTGTCACATATACATATGTATGTTGTTATTGTAATTGTGAAAAAAAAGAGGTGGTCGTGGTTTTTTGCTCATATCTCAGAAAGTTATGGGGCGATTGTGCTGAATTTCAATACCGATTCATTCCCGGATATTTCCAAAAGATTGATACCATACACAGATCTACAGAACATATAGTTGCTTCTAAAACACACGGACAGACGGGCAGACGACCAGGGCTTAATCGACTCCTCTATTCATAAACATTCAGAAAATATATACTTAAAATTTATGAAAATTGTAGAAATTATAAACGAAATGACAAAGCTATACCCTTGTGCACCACAGGTGAAGGGTATAATGAGTATGCAAATGTCAATACACATTTTTTTATTTTCAATCAAAGGCAATACAAAAGCAATGAATTTGTAAATTGGCAGCAAACGACAATGGTTTCATTCTGTTCTCTGGCACATAAACTAGCTTTATTTTGAAAAAATATGAAATTATGACAAATTTAAAATCAATTCAAGACAAATTATAACAAGTAAACTGAGTAAAGTATGTAAATTGCAAGGCATATTCATAAGGTATATGCATCGCGGCAATAAACAAATAATTAAAAAACACATGCATTTTGTTTTTGTATAAATGTCTGCATATGCCAGGAAAAAAATTTTTTTTTTCTTTAATTTTAATCATTTTTAAAAAATTTTAATGTTAAAACTTTCTATTATTTGTTTTTTATTTTTTAAAACGTTTTAAGCAAACTGAAACTGCACATTTTTTTTGTATAATAAAAAAAAAGTTCACTTCAGACTAATTAAAAAATGTTGATAATTCTGATAAATTGTATATAAAACAAGTAAGAGTGCTATATTTGGCCGTGCCGAATCTTATATACCCTTCACAACGTGTAGTCATGCAATAACAATTGTTTGCATCACCTTTCATCTCAATAATATGAAATACGTACATATGTACATTTAAAAAAACATACATACATATAGAAAAACATTCCAATGTTAAATTAAAAATTGAGATTACGTATGTATGTATGTTAGAAAAAAAAAAAATAAATAAAAAAATTAAAAAAAATTTAATAGTTTTTTTAAGGTTAAGGTCTTTTAATTAATACACTTTATACACTTAATAAGGTAGTTTTAATTAAGCAGCCGATAATCAGCAGTTTCTTTCCAAATATTGAGTATCATCATTTCATAAATTTTCTTTCTCCTCTCATAATTTCTAATGCAAAACTTTATGTAAAAAACTGTTTTTTTTATCTCTTAAAAATACAATATTTACACCACGTGCATATACTTACATATTTAAATTTTAATAAACCCTTTATGAAGATTAATATTATAGATATGTATGTATGTATATGTTGTATAATTGTCGCTTGTGCAGTCAGATAAGATTTTTTCTAATTCAATATAATTGTATGAAGGTACTAACCAATGTTGTAGCAAAATATCAAAAATGAAATAAAATTTAATGAAAATAAAATATTTATGTATATATTGCTTAAAGAGCTGGGGGCTTAAAAAGCTGGGGGCAATTCTCGCCTTTACCTTAGACTTCGACAAATAACTCTCATTTCCCGGTACGCCGAAAGGTAAGCTCTCAAACGAAATAATGTTATTTTGTCATTGTTTGCAATATTTAAGCGATTATCTAATTTTAATGCAATCGAAACTGTTTTAAGGAAACCACAAATTAGTTTTGAGGTAAATATTTTTTTAACTACAAAAAAAAAAGACTTTAAAATAGTACTGTAGGTGCTAAGTTTTGTATTTTCAGATCTAAAGGGTGTTTTAATGCAGAAAATACATTTTTTTGTAAAGGGTCCCCCATCTAACGTTTTTTTTTCAACTAGAGCTTATTTCGTGAATGGTAACACTTAGCTCATGTCTGATTTGATCGATAATTAGTTTTATCCTTTCGCTGAACGAATATGGTTGTGTATACGCTTGAACAACGCTGGGAAATATTGCGACATACTTTGGCTGATTTTGCCAAAAAAAAAAATCATCTTTTCAGATGAAGCTCATTTCGATCTTGGCGGGTATGTAAACAAGCAAAATTGTCGCATTTGGGGCACAAAAAACCCGCACGCATACATTGAGAAGCCGATACACCCAAAACGAGTCACTGTTTGGTGCGGATTTTGGTCCAGAGGCATATTTGGGCCATTTTTCTTCGAAAATTAGCAAGGAGTGGCCGTAGTCAATTGCGATCGTTATCGGGCCATGTTGAACGAATTTTTGTTCACAAAAATTGAAGAGGAGGATATTGGCAACATTTGGTTTCAACAGGACGGCGCACAGTGAGACAACGCCGGCATTAAATACAAGGAGTAATTGCAGAGTTCTGAAATTTTGCACAGGTTACTTTTGAGACAATTCCAGTTAAAAAAAAAAAAATTAAGAAAATTCGCCCACTTTTACGCCCACCTCCCATACAATCGAAATTTGTAAAATGCCGTATTGTCCGTAATACTTAAGGGATAACTTTAAATTTTGGTATACTTGAATGTTATATTGTTACAAACATTATCGGAGTAAAGTTTTGGACTTTGGCCCACTTTTACCCCCACCCCCCATACAACCTCAACATAAAAAGTGCCATATTTTCTAAAATATTTTAGGTACAATCTTCAAATTTGATATTATTATTATTTATATAATTTCAAATGTTTCATGCAAAAATTACAATAACACGCCCACTCTTACACCCACTTCCCATTAAAATGCAATAAAAAGAACAATTTTTTTCATTCTATCAATAATTTTTTAATATCATCATGGTATTCTAATTTTTTCAATATCTTTATTGCTATCGATCCAAATATCAGAAATTGCACTATAAAAAATTATTGAATTATCCATGACCTTGTAAACTTTTTTTAACACTTTATATAAACTTGTATAAACTTGCACTCTCAAATATGTAGATTGTGAATTAAACATATACATACATACATAATTGCAATTACCGTTTGTTGATCAATAATATTTAAAACAACAACAATGTCATATTTTTTTACAGTTTGTTTTTAAAAAGTTTGTGAGCACAATATAAAATATCAAACAAACAATTAAAAAAAAAATTAAAAATTTGTAAACATGATATTGCATGCTAACATATGTATGTACTTACATACGTATAGCGACAAAATGTGCACGTTGCGTATTTTTTGTAGTTTTTTGTATGTTTAAAGTACTTTTGCAAACTTTTGCTATATGTCCTCTACTTTAAATGAAAGCTGAGACTTCAATCTTTCATTTGATATAAGTCTGCACCTAGGGCGAGGGGCTGCTCTATATTTCCTAGTCCATTGAAAATGCAAAATGTTAAATTTTTACACCACAATTCTGTTGTAAAGAAATTTTTTTTTGTGTTTCTTTTTTTAAATTTATTTTTTTATCTACTCATTCTACAACAACTAAATTAATTAAAAAAATACTTTAAGGTTATATTTATTATGTATTTTTTTATTGATAAGCTTTTGAATATTACATATTGAACCAACATATTTCAAGCGCGTTAGCATACCTCAACTTTGACTTGCTCTAGACCAAAAAGTAATGAAGTTATGAATCTCAAATTTCAGGGAATTGTTACTCATATAAGTATCTGTTAATATACTGTAAAAATTTCATCCAAATTGGACGACACGCCAAAAACTATTTTTTGCCGCTGTTACTTTAGAGCTGTCTCACTGTGCGGCGCTACGTGCCAACAGCCGAAGCTACACTTTTTTTATAGCATTTTCAAGAAAAAAAAAGGTATTTGGCGGACCCTTTATATTGCTTTTCTCTGAATCTGCACTTATATATGTCTGAACATGAAATATTTTTTGAAAAATTTGTTGGCGGTGTATATAGAAAACGATATGAAATACAAAACACCACTTTTAGAATTTTTTTCTGTCTGTCTACCTAAAATCGATTGACTTAGGAACATAGGATATTTCTGTGGCTTGGAGCTAAAAGGGCCAATGTCAAAATATTTACTTTTGAGAAAATTTGAATTGAACTTTAACTTTTATAGGCGCTTTCATAGTGACATTGGCCAGCATTTTATTTATGAAGCTGTTCTGGGTTAAGTATGACTTTAGCTGTTTTACCATAATGAAATATTTAGGGCAAGAAAACAAATCTAATGCAATGATTAAATCAAGACTATCGATAATTTTTTAATTTATTACAGTGCTGTCTGGGTAGATTAATTTTTGCAGAGCGATTTTACTTTACCCAGGTTGTTTATTAAATCGAAGTTGATTTTTTTTTTTATTTAAAATACAAATTTATTTATTTTGAATGCATTTATAGGGGTAAATTTTATTTATTTCTATGTAATACTAAAGTTTAAATTTATAACTGGAAAAAATTAGTAATAGTTGTTTGTTTCTTTGTTTGCCGATATTTGCACTGTTTGATCGCGAAGACAATGTATGTAGATCTTGTATATTCGCTAAATTTGTATTCAGCAGCTGATATCGGATTTGTGTTTGCTGGTGTTTCGCCATTGTCTTCATAAGCTGATATTTCAAATGTGCCGACGACATCTTGCCCAGAATTTGGCTCTCTGTTCTCTATTGACCTATTGACACGACCTTAATGAAACAAGCGCGCAGACTTTAATAAATTAACACTTCACTCTACCCAGACAGCACTGTATGTACCCCTCAACAAGAGATATACGCAATGCGAACACACAATGGTGAAAATATACTGAATTCACTTTCTTTTCCATTGTCAAACTTCATTTCAAAAACAAATATTGAAAAGCGAATTCATATTTTTTCATATGAAGTTTGATATATGGGAAGAAGGCGAATTCAGTCGAATTCGCTATTGCGTATACCTTACTAAGTGTACCTGTTAATTGATTTTTTTCGATAAAGTACTTACATACATATTTATGCATATTTGTACTTTATTTTTAAAGTTTTTTTTATTTACACAAAATTGTTGTATAACTCTTGACTTATAGGGAAATTCTAATCAAATCATTTAAACACTTAGTTAAATGCTTACCCTGTAATTTTCACTTTTCAAATAAAAAAAATTTGTGCGAGTGTCTGCCTCTTTTATTATGTATTGCCCGTAATCACTACAAAATTCCTGTGCGTACGACGCTATTTTAAAAATAGATATAAAACGAAATATATTTTTAAACATTTTCAAAATAAAACAAAGAATTGCATGCTGTTGCTCTTGTCGACTGTCCAACAGTTCATATTTTAAATACTGTATAAAAAATAAAATCAACTACAAAAACACGTTTCTGCGATGATGATACGTTACGTTTTTCTCATTTTTTAAGAACAAAAAAAGTGTGAACACACACTTTTTATGTGAGAATATATTAACAAAAAATCTGAAACTATAAAGTGAGTCACATTATTAATAGAATTACATTATGTTTTAATTAGAAATTAAACTAATCATGGGTTATTTTTAAAATTCTTACATACGTACGTATTCAAAAATTACTGCACAATTGGGTTGCCTCAATTTAAGAATAAAAGTGAGAAAATGTTATAATATTAAAAAAAATGTGGACAGTCGTTCCTATTCTGATATGTGGATTCACTAAGAAGGTATTTTCGGAAAATCGAACGTTTGGGAAATAAACCTTATTAAACTAAAAAGATAAAGTTTAACTCGAAAAAGCACCACCAAAAAATAAGCTGAAAGTTATTTTGAACGGCTAGAAGGCGAAAACGGCTAAAACTATATTTTAGTACTTATTTGGTACTCTACATAACTCCTAAACAAACTAACATAGCAAAACTTTAATGGTATTATTTACTCCACGAAAAAATAATATATGGGGTTTAATTTGTTTCTTCATTTTTGTATTACTATTATTATTATTCAAAATCCTTCTTGAGGTCAATAGTTATCTCAAGACAAAAATATCAAAAAAAAAAAAATCAAAATTTAATATCCAATTGTAAATGCCGAAAACGTAACGGAAAATATAAAAAAATTATCCCTATATTCGGAAATTTTTAGTTTTCGAAATAGCCTTGCAAAAGTATTTAGTTTAAATTCGGTACGGTTTAATGAATTTTCTTTATGGAATCTTAAGCGATTTTTAGAGAATGAAAAGTAAAAAAGAAAAAAAAATAGAATTTGATATATGTATGTATGTACTTAAACGACTATATTTTAAATCAAATACTAAGTCCCTTTGTGACACGTACTCTTATTAAATTCCAGTACATTTGCAGGTTTATAGAGTTTGCCCAATGAAAGACTTTTGCCCGCACCTATCCATTACCCTGAGCTATTATGGTTCTGGTCCTCAGTATGTTGCCGCCAATATCGTCTTTACAAGTTCGTCTGCCGTTTCATTCTTAGATTTAACCTCGTTTCCTATAACCCACATCAGCGTCACCTCACTTGCAGAAGCACACTTGTTAAGCTTTATAATACATTCAAGCACCGAAGAGAAGTTCACATCCACATGAAGCACTTATTTTATAAACGATTGGTAGTCAAGTACAATGAAAATTTTTCTTCTATTGTATCCGACACTGTAGTAGATGAATTTACGCGTGTAGTAAACCAAGCATGTCTGCTTGATAGATAGACGCGTACTTCCCAAGGGTAAAAAGTATTTTTTGGTACTGTTTTTAAAGCCCTATATAACTATAACCAAACACATATTAATGTAGGACAACAAATTAAATTGTATTAGTTATTCTGCGAAAAATATATTAATAGGATTTTGGAAATTTTTTATTGTTAAATAAAAATTTAAAAATTTTGAACTCTGAGTTTGCACACTGATATGTAAAACCCAAAGAGGTACTTTTTCTCGTTTTTATGGTACTTTTGTATTTTCTAAGATTATGAATATAGAATTTTAAAATTAGGAATTTTTGATCCAAGTTAGGATAACAAATTTTATAGGCGACAAAAAAGGTATTTTTTTTAAATTTTTATGTATTAATTATGAAGTTAGAATTTTGAAAAAAGAGACTGCTGATTCAAATTGAGACTGAAAATGTTATAGGCGAACAAAAAGGTATTTTTTTTGCATAGTACTATCTTTTTATATTTTCTAGGTATATGAAGTTAATTTTTTGAAATTAGTGACTATCCAAGGTGAGACTGGAAATATTTACTCAATTCACAAGCTGTCGTAGGAGTTGTACGTCGTAATAGTTGTACACATTTTGTTGATGATTTCTACATAAATTTTTTAAACAACACTTACAAGAATTTTGCCTATGTTTGTAGAAAGTCGTATAAGTACATCATAGTTGGAAAATAAATTACTATCGCCATTTTTCTTCAATATGGAATTAATTTCTTACAAACTACGACTTCCACGACCGGTTGTGAATTGAGCAATTGTTTCTAATATTTGCACTTTTTTTATAAAACATTGTTCAAAGGTGAAAAAATTGTCTTAGTTTATTTATTTACAAGTTTGTTTTTTTTTGTTATTATAGTTTTATAATATATTTTTTACTATTATCGAAAAATGGTCTATTATTTTTTAAATTCTTTTTAAGAATGTGTTTTTTCAATCCAAATATTGTATAAAATTCGGTTATTTATTATTTAAAATCTTTTGAATAATACATGTATTAATTCAATCAATGTGAAGGTACTTTTATAATATTAAAACAGATACTAGATTGTGAAATTTAGAGGCTCATTTATAAACTTTAATAAGAACCAATAGAATTAAATAAATAATAACAATTAAGAGTGCTATATTCGGCCGTGCCGAATCTTATATACCCTTCACAACGTGTAGTCATGCAATAACAATTGTTTGTATCACCATTCATCTCATATGAAATACGTACTTACATATAAAAAACATACATATATGTACTTATAAATACATCCCATTGTTAAATTATAATTATAAATGTTAAAAAAAAATAAAAAATTAAAAAAAAAATATAAATAATATGTAAAATTAAATTTTTTGGCTCAGCTGGGATTCGTTTACTCTAACCAGTATACCACGTTTGTTTGTATGTATGTTGGTGTTGTGAAAAAAAAACGAGGTGATCGTGGTTTGCTTCCCAGATCTTAGTTGTTTATGTACCGAACGGGTCCAGCCGATGTCGGGGGGCTTCAAAAAGTTTCTTTCAATAATTTCACCATACACACGGACAGACTTACAGAGCTTAATCGACTCCCCTATTAAAAAGCTAAAGATACTAAATTTAAAAGCCAAATGTAAATATTGTTTACACGACTAAAAATTACGTACGATTTGTCTGCAAAAAATGCTCTTTTTATACCCTTCACCTGTGGTGCACAAGGGTATATATAGCTTTGTCATTCCGTTTGTAATTTCTACAATTTTCATTTCCGACCCCATAAAGTATATATTTTCTGAAAGCTTATGAATAGAGGAGTCGATTAAGTCCTGACCGTCTGTCCGTGTGTTGGTTGAAATCAACTTTTAGAAGCAACTATATGTTCTGTAGATCTGTGTATGGTATCAATCTCTTGGAAATATCCAGGAATGAATCGCTATTGAAATTCAGCACAATCGTCCCATAACTTTCTGAGATATGAGCAAAAAACCACGACCACCTCGTTTTTTTCACAATTACAACAACAACATACATACATACATACATGTAAAAAACATGCCAAACAAAAAAAAATTACAAAAAAAATATATTAAAAATAAGAAAAAAACTACAAAAAAAAAAAAATTTAAAAAAAAATTTAAAAAAAATTTTTAAAAATTTTTCTAAAAAAATTTCAAAAAAATAATAAAATATAAATAATATATTAAATAAAATAAATTTTTTTTGGCTCAGCTGGGATTCGATGCCACATTTATTCTAACGTGTACGTATGCACGTATTTTATATGGGATGAATGGTGATACAAGCAATTGTTATTGCATGACTACACGTTGTGAAGGGTATATAAGATTCGGCACGGCCGAATATAGCACTGTTACTTGTTTTAATATTCCTCTGTTATTTAAAAAATAATAATAATGAAAAAATTAATAAGAATACTACGCTATAGTATTTCTATATTTTATTGCGTTTCCTCTTCCCGTTTATTTTATTTTAATTTGTATCTCGTACGAATATGTACATATGTATGTTGTTTGGTCTTATCTTCATCTTACTCTTTTCAATCAAACAAAATAATATTATTATTAATATACTATTGGTATATGTATGTGTGCAATATTATTATTTGTTGATGTTATTGTATGGTGTATAATAATACACACGTTACGTTAGCTTAGTTTAGTTAAGATAAGTTAGTGTAATATAGTTTAAGTTCAGTTGTTATTTGCACAAATGAATATATAGTAAGTATGTATGTACATTTGACCCTATCGCCCTACAAGAAAAAAAAAAACAAGTTCGACGTACACCACGGATTATAAAGTATTGTTGCTAAGCAGTTAAAAAAAATTTTTTTTGGCTGAGCAAAAGGTCGTTAAAATACATTTTTCCTTAAATCTTTGCGATTTTCAGTTGGATCTTAAAGTATCGATATTTTTGTCTAGAGAAGACTAATGTTTTGCTTTAATAGTTGTTGACATGTATCCTGTTCTAGTATTTACCCGCAGTTTCAAAACTGCCTTGCAACAATACTTCATATTTGGTGGTGTAAGGCGATTTTTTTTTTTGCGATACACCCTAATGTACATGTGTAAAGTTAACTATAAGATATTAATTTGTTTAAATAGTTTTGATTCACTGCATTCATAATATGTTCAATGACACAGTGCAAACAAAACCTCACATGTTTTGTAACAACTACTTACACTGAAAGAAAAACTGAATTGTTTTTTAACAATTATATTTCTATTAAAAAACAAATTTAAGCTTTTATTTTGAAACATTTGTATAACATTAATTTCCTTAAAGTATTGGCCATAATTACCTATGACATTTTCCATCTTTCTGAAAGTTATTCGTCATAAAACAATTCTAAAACTTCTTCTATATTTCATACAAAGGCACAGTTTAACTGCACTGTTCAATACAATTTTATTGATGTTTTAAACAAATGTACATACATATATATTTCTTATATTTATTTTTATTCTTTTTAAATTGAAATAAAATACAGTTCCAAGATTTTATTATCTCTTTGTTTTAATATTGCATCATTCGAATTAGTCATCAAAGTAACCGAAAAAAATTCTGCATACTTTGGTTTATGCGTTTTTAATAGTAATTGCTTAAGCTATGTGTCATACTATTCTCATGTTGAAATACTTTTTTTTATTTAAATTCAAAATAACAAATACAACTACATTAACAGAAAATCGAACCTAAACATTTTTCAATCGGTTTTTGAAAATAATCTAAAACTGTTAGGGTAAAATCTAAGACATGGAGGAATTGATAAAAAAATTTCTGTAGAAAAAATTTTAAGAAATGTTCGTTAATTAAAATTTTTTGAAAATTTTTTTTTTAATGCAAATATTTTGTATTAGAAAACAATTTCCATTAATAGAAAAATTGTCAAAATTGTGTTTATAAATAAAAGAAGTGTTTATCGATATGATTTTGCATATCGATAGTAATAAGTAGTAAGGCCCTTACTCGTATTTTTTCTACAAAATTGAGCTTTTCACTGATTTCAATACACTTTACACAAATACACCTCAACACAAAAATTAAATGCAATAGTACGCAAAATAACAGTTTTACAGGAAATTTAACATAAGAAATAACATTATGTTAATGCAATTTCTATTATGTTTTTTTCCTTCTCCTGTAAAGTTGCAATTATTAAGTTAGGGCCTTTTTAACTGTGACCAACGATATGTGTATTTACATAAATTTTCATTAATAAAAAAATTATCAAAAACACAATTATAAACACCTAAAAAGGGGGAGAGACAGGGGAAAAAATAAGAGAAAAATTATCTATTGGTACAGGGTGGGTCGGTCAAAAGTTATTTTTGATTAAAACTTGTTCTTTTTATCAATTAATACAAACATTAAACCAATGGTGATTTTTAGCCCATCCTGTATACATTTTTTTTAGTAATGTTAAAATATAAAATTTAATTATAATTTTGTAGCATAACAATTAAATTAAAAAATATAATTATAAAAAAAGCTTTTCGATATTTTAGGTTTTTGAGTGTTGTGTCAAGACAACGGTGTAACAAATGCAATCCTGTATTTTTTTCGGAATTCGTCGAAAGGGTTTCAGTTATAGCAGAACTAAGGTTAAGTGATTGTGTTTTAAATGCTTTCGATAATTTTTTTGCAAGTCATGTAATAGTTATGAATATTCTGATAATACCCTTCACTATCATGTACATAGGTATATTAGATACATCTTAGCTTAGCCCAGAAATAAGGTTTAATGTTATACGCTGTTGATTTTTTCCGATGCTGCCTTGAATTAAAATTTTTTGTATAATTTACTCTATTCTACGGGTCAAGCCCTTTAATTTGATACCAATTCTGTAGAGGTTGAATTTTTAAATTTATCCCATATATCCGACATTTTATTTAATATGCCACTTTGAATTTTAACATTTTCATAGTTTATGGTATTTTGCTGGTCAAGCCCTTCACTTGATATCAATATTGAGAGGGTTAAAGTGTAGATTTGACCCATTTATAAATTTATTCTACACCGTTTTATAGTGGCGGTAATCATGGATTTTAAAAATTTTATTGGTATTTTATATTTTGCTAGTAAAGCCTTTTCTTTTGATACCCTTCTCTTTATTTTAAAATAAAGGTTTCGTCATCTAACGTTTTCGTTTTCGTGAATGGTAACACTTAGCTCATATCTGATTTGACAGATAATTAGTTTTATCCTTCCGCTCAACGAATATGGTTGTGTATACGCTTGAACAACGTTGGGAAATATTGCGACATTACTTTGACCGATTTTGCCAAAAAAAAAAATCATCTTTTCCGATGAAGCTCATTTGGAACTTGGCGGGTATGTAAACAAGCAAAATTGTCGCATTTGGGGCACAGAAAACCCGCACGCATACACTGAAAAGCCGATACACCCAAAACGAGTCACTGTTTGGTGCGGATTTTGGTCCAGAGGCATAATTGGGCCATTTTTCTTCGAAAATGAGCAAGGAGTGGCCGTAGTTAATAGCGATCGTTATCGGGCCATGTTGAACGAATTTTTTTTTCACAAAAATTGAAGAGGAGGATATTGGCAACATTTCAAAAAAAAAAAAGTTATTTGGCGGACCTTTTATATACCTACATATATATTTTTAAAAAATATTTTTGCCTTTAAATTTGCTAATTAGTGGACGATCAAAGCTTTTTTACAAATAGCCCTTAAGTTATATTTTATCTTTAAATAGTAGCAAACGTGTCAATAAATTACGCTGGGCCTGAAAAATATTAAGTTTTATGATACAAATTTGAGAAAAAAACAGACAAAGTTATGGGGTGATTGTACGGATTTGTAATAGCGATTCATTTCGGAACATTTTTAAAAGATTGATACTATGTACACATCTGTATACAAGTGGGGGCTTCTAAAATTTTATTTTAACAAACACACTGAAAGACAGACATTGCTTAGTCAATACCTCTACTAATAGAATAATTCGCTGAAAACTTTTTTTTTATTTACAATTAACATCGTGCGTTTTAGTTGGACCTCCCCATCATTTTTACTTTTATACAGACTGTATTAAGGTAGAAAATATTTTTTCTAATACAATAATTGTTGTCAGTCAGTTTTTATACCCACTATACAAAAAATGCTGTGGAGGTACATTCATTTTGTCATTCCGTTTCTAACAAATTAAAATACACGCATACCCCGGCTTGCGTCGCTAATTAGGACCGGAAAAAAGAGACGCAAACCGAATCGCAGTTTTCATCGCAGACACTCATAATTTTAGTTAAAAAAAATAGTTTTTTTCGAGGGGCTAATCCCAGGTTTCTCCCCTGATTTAAAACTCTTTAAAGTATCCAGTTTTTTTTCTAAGCTTATTTACTTTTTATTTGACTCATTGTTGAAAAATATTTAGGTTAAACTTCACTTCACCAAATGTAAGTTGAAACTACCAACCAAGGTGGATTGAAAAGGTGACCGTATAAAATCAGCTGATTCATTTTTTTTTATTTTGTTGAGTACTTTTGCCACATAAATTTGTCTTTGTTTACATTTTTTTGATTTAAAAATATAAAAGTTAAAAAAAATAAATTTTGTAGAAGAAAACAAATATTGAAAGAAATATAGAACTTAAAAAATATCAATAGATTCTTAAATGGATAACGACTAGGAGTTCTCACCATATGCATTATCTACATATGCGTTAAAACATCATTTATTTAAAAGGTACTGGAAAAATATAAACAATGTAATTTATTCTTGGTATATAAACATTTTTAATGGATTAAAGTGCAAAGTCCATATGTGGGCTATTTGGGTATGCACTTTGATACATTTTTAGACTTGGACTTCACAAGACCGGACATAGTGGAAACTATCGTGCACAAAAAACAAATGGACGTGTTGGGCACATCTCAGTGACTATTTTGGACAGTCAGTCAAAGTAAAAAAACATTAAAAAAAAGACAAACTTGAAGAAAACTTTTACATACAAATTTACATTAGACTTAGACGGGAAATCTCCTTTTTTATTTTGGCTTTGTATAAACATTTTCAAAATAACGGCGCAAATCGAAGCACCAAGGACGCAACTTTGAAGCGACGCAAACAGAAGCAAAAACGACGCAACATCGAAATAACGGAAATTTTAAAAAGACGCAACTTCGAACCGAAGCGACTCAAACCGGGGTTTAAGTGTATCCATTTTATACCTCATAAAATAAATTTTTTAAGTTATGGCCTTATTTTACGATCAAACAATGTCCGTCCTTTTGTACGTCTGTTGCAAGCACGAAAAAAGAAATAGTTAGGAAGATAAAATTTTGCCAGAATATATTTAATACTACAGAATTGTTTGGTGTTGAAAACGAGCTAAATCAGCATATTAGGAACAGCGTTATAACTTGAAGTGCAAGTATAGATAATAAAAAATTTCTTTCTTACATAGAATAAAATGCGATCAAAACGCAATACGTAAAGCGATAAAATTTCTCGAGCAAAAAAAATATGTTTACCTGAAAATTGTTCAAATCCATACATTACGAAAGGAGTTATAGATCAAAATGTACAACAATTTATACCGAAAAATATATCCATTAGTCTTTTTCAAATTAAAAATGTCATTAAACCAACAGAATTCGATGTTTGACTCTGAAATTATGCAAACATTGCTTTTTGGTCAATACATATGTAATAACGGTAAATGAAGGCGATACGTCCATCTAACATATAAAATTTAATTCATATAGGGCCAATTCAAAGTGGTTGCATATCAGTCTTATTTGTGCTATTTCATATTATTTTATGCATGCATAAAATTTTTGTTAGTAATTTCCATACAAAAAAAATAATATGACTTTACACATTTGTTTCCTATGTATAAGAAATTGTTTATGTTATACTTTTAACCATACTGTCTCTCAGAGAGAATTTCTTCGCTTCTCACCTCTCAGAGAGAATATTTTCTATTTTCTTCTTTCCTGTATACATACAATTTTTAACAGCGTCTTCTCTTTGTCTTCTTTCTTGTATTAAATACATAATTTGTTAACAAAAGGTGTTCAAAGTCACTAGTCATATTAATATGAATTATATGACATAGTACAATATGAGAGTCTACTTTGAATTGGCCCATAATTTCTATATGAATACAGATTTTGGAAGAATAAAGATTTCTATATGATATATCTGAGTTAAGTTCTTTAGCAGAAATTACTTTGACACGCCCACTTTAACAATTACTTCTCACATATTCTAATATCAATGAATTTTAAAAATTCAAAAAACCGACAACATTAAAAATATGATGATAAGAGCACTTTAACGACAACCTCTCATTAAACGCTTTACCTTAAATTTATATTATTTCTATATAGATACAAATTTTGGAAAATTAAAAACTTTATAAAGGATTATCTAAATTGAAATCAAACATTATATTATTTTTAAAGTAAAGCCCACACAAAGCTAACATTATTTTTTAATTACCTTTAGCTTTCAATTCATACTTTTTAGTTTCCGTAAAAATACAATATTGTAGTAAAAAAGAGTGAGTAGAATCACTCCTTATGTAGAAATACTTAGTTTCATAATATTAATATAAACTACCAAGTTCTGTTGTCAACTTAATCGACCGTAATGTAGTTGTAAATGTGACTATGAGACTTTAAACGCTTATAACTCCTAAAATACTAAACCAATTTGCGTAAAAATATATAAAGTACATGATCCGGTCGTTTTCTTAAGTAGTGTAGTGCGTCCCTATTAATATATAAGAAGATATATAGAGCTGTTAAAATTAACATAAAATAAAAGAAATGCCAAACAAAAACAAATCTATACATTTTTGTAGCTTAAACATCTTAAGAAAGGTGCTTTAAACTAGTCCTAGAAATTCTATCTAGAAAATATTTATATGAGAGAAAAAAAAACAACCAACCGCGATAACAATATTGTGAATGAATAAACAAATAATAATATTAAAAGAAATAAAATTCAAGCGAAAAAATGAAAAAATAAACATAATAAAAACTGAAAATGTGTTTTGAAGAGTGTGATACAATATACTACCACTATCACGATTTATTTTACTCTCTCCACACACTTGTAGAGTTTAATCACAATAGAAATACATAACACAATCATTTGCTTAATCACTCCAAGATAATATGAAAAGAATTAACATTTTTAACAAATAAGGTCTTAATAAACAACTACATATTTAACAAAAATTAAAAACCAGTGTTGACGTTTACTAACTTTAAATTGAAAATTGTATTAACATCTTTTTTATTTTATCTAGGTAGGTACTTTGTAATAATAGATAACTACAAAAAGTTTTAAGATATTTTTTATTAAAAAAAAAAATAATCCATAAATTCACGAGTAAAAAAAATATTTTTTTCAATTTTCCACCATCTTTTACTAAGAATAATTTGACAAATTAAAAATATACATATATATACTTGTACTTTTATACATTTTAATGTGATATGGAAAGTAAAGATTTTTTTTTTTAAATTTCTGGTTTTATTGGAATTTTGTCATTTAGGCTGATACACAATATCATTCTTATGGCTACCACGACTGGCTTGGCAGTCCACCATCCGATCAACTCAAATCTCCTTTTTTCTTTGCATAAATGCTGGCTAGATTGTCAAAATTTATTTATGTTTACATAGTTTACTCTTTCCCCCGCAAGTTAAAAAAAAAAAAAAAATACAAACAAAAAACATGTTATTTTTGACACATCGGCAAACTAAAGCAAAAAAAAAAACATATTTTTTAATTTTATATTTGTTGTATTTGAATTGCCACCACCTGATAATTGAATTCGCGTTGCTCAAGAGCTTGCAAACTTTAATTTGTGCGTGTGAGAGCTTTCAAATTATGGTTTTTAAAATTATTTACAATTAGGCCATAGTGAATCTACTGAGATAACAAAAACACCCATATTTACGCATTAAATATGTATATGAATCATTTGTGCAAATTGAACTTATGAAATCTATCTTCGTTTACACAAAATATAATCCAAAATGCCATTAGAACTTATAAAATTAAATTAGCAGACAGTTCTAGTTTTGAGTAGTAAATATGAAATTTAAGACTTTTCCGTGATTATTAAATTAAAGTAAAAACAAATGTGGAAGCACTAAAGTATAACAAAAAACAATAATTACAGTACTAAATCAGGGTTGCCAGAGTTAAAAAAATCGGATAAATATTTGATTTTTAACATTTTCGAAGTAACAAACTTTTAAATTTTTCGAAATATTTAAAATAAACTATTTTTCGAGGCTTTGTCCACAAGTTAGTAGTGTTCATAGGTATATGTATTATTTTTATTAGTATGTATGTATATACGAATAAAGGCAAATATAAAAGAAAAACATCCATAATTTTTTGTAACCATTAAGTCTATAAGTTTTGTGTAATTATAAATGAAGCAATTTCTGTTTACTTAATTTATTTTCAATACATGTGACTTTTAAGGAAATAAAAATATATGTATATTAAATGTACCAATGTACATACATATTTATGTATATACTTACCATAACTTAATACAAGTAAGAGTGCTATATTCGGCCGTGCCGAATCTTACTATACCCTTCACAACCTGTAGTCATGCAATTACAAATGTTTGTATCACCATTCTTCTCATATGAAATAAACTAGGATTAGATACCCTATTATTTAAAATGTAAATTTAAAACTAAGGTAGTAGTAGTTATGTTCTTGAAACTTAAAAAATTTGGCGGTATTTTATACATACATATAAAAAACATACATATATAAAAACATCCCATTGTAAAATTATAAATTGAGTTTACGTATTTATGCTAAAAAAAAATAAAAAAATTAAAAAAAAAATAACAAAATTTAAAAAAACAATACAAATATAAATTATATATAAAAAATATAAATAATATATAAAACAAGTAAGAGCGCTATATTCGGCCATGCCGAATCTTATATACCCTTTACAACGTGTAGTCATGCAATTACAGTAGTTTGTATCACCATTCCCCATATGAAATACGTACATACATATAAAAAACATACATATATAAAAACATCCCATTGTAAAATTATAAATTTACGTATGTATGTTAAAAAAAAATGAAAACAAAAAAAATTTAAAACAAAATTTTCAAAAAAAATTAAAAAAAAATAATAATAATAAAAATATAAATAATATATTAAATAAAAAAAAATATATAAAATAAATAAAAATTTTTTTGTTTGGCTCAGCTGGGATTCGATGCTACGTTTTCTCTAACCAGTATACACGTTTGTATGTTTCTGATATTCAATACCGATCTACTCCCGAATATTTCTGATATTTTAATACCATGCGATATCGGGGGGCTTCAAAAAGTTGATTTCAACATACACACGAACAGTCGGACATACTGACAGAGCTCAATCGACTCCCCTATTCATAAGCTTTCAGAAAATATATACTTTATGGGGTCGGAAATGCAAATTGTAGAAATTTCATCCGGAATAACAAACCTATATATACCCTTTTTCACTGTGTGAAGGGTATAATAAAAATAAAAAAAAAATATAAAAAAATTTTTTTGGCTCAGCTGGGATTCGATGCCACGTTAACTCTAACCAGTATACCACGTTTCTATGTATGTATGTGTTGTATATTGTTGTTGTGAAAAAACGAGGTTGTCGTTGTTTTTTGCTAATATCTCAGTTGTTCATGTATCGATGTTTCTGATTTTCAATATCGATCTACTCCCGAATATTTCTGATATTTTAAAAACTCACCCGGATCCAGGCGATGTCGGGGGGCTTCAAAAATTTGATTTTAACATACACACGTTCAGTCGGACAGACTGGCAGAGCTCAATCGACTCCCCTATTCATAAGCTTTCAGAAAATATATACTTTATGGGGTCAGAAATGAAAATTGTAGAAATTTCACACGGAATGACAAACCTATATATGTATACATACCCCTTTTTACTGTGTGAAGAATATAAAAAAGGATGCATAAATAAAGGATGGTACGACCATAATTCACGATGTTAATTGTGAGTCACACCTACACGTCAAGTTTTTTACCAAACCAAATTTTTTATTTCCTTTTTCAGTAATTGAAACCATAAAGAGGTACACAATGGTGCTTTTTGGTAGTATCATCCTATTGCAAATTATGCATAGTAGGTAGAATAGATACACATCAAACTTAATTAGAAAACATTTTTGAAAATGAGTTTTTTATGGAGCTTGATGGAAAAACAAAAAAAATTTACAAACCATGTACACTTATACAGATAATGGTGCCAGCCAAGCTAACTATTTTTTTTTTAACCAATGTATGTCAAACTCCATATAAAAAAGAGGAACAAATATTATTAAAAAACTTGATGAGTATTTTGATTGTTTCTAGATCTCTTTACGACTTTGTTTTAGAGTTTGGTAAGCACACATTCTAATTTTCTAATTGAAGCAATTAAAAAATGAGGTTTCATGTAAAAATAAAAAAAACGCCAGATTTACAAAATAATAAACCTTTCTAGCTAATTACAACGTATTATGATATCAATAATTTAATTATAATCATCGTGTAATCATGTGAGGTGATAGCAGAATTGTTTGGCTCTCTTTTTTTACAGGTGTATGGAATTTGACATCTCTTTGGACTAAAGCTTTTTATATAGAATTTTATGCACTTATGTTTTTAAAAAAATAGTCAGCTGGGCTACCTGTGTATCTATCTGATAAAAGTTTTTATATAAAAAATATTTACTCTGGGATGTGGTCTAAAAATTTTAAATCATAAATTTAAAACTAAATGGATAATAGATCCTATATAGTACCTATATTAACTGCCTGTTCAACGATGTCGAAAGAAAACCCAAGCCAAATTTCATTCGTACAAATACCTTGAAAACAAAAACAAATTTTTTGTTTTTGTTGTTGTTTTCAATATATTTGTACGAATGAAACTTCGCTTGGGTTTTCTTTCGACATCGTTGAACAGGCAGTAAATTGATAATAGATCCTATATAAAGGTATATATAGGCAAGTTGATTTCTTGTAATAAATAAATTAATTTGATTCTTTATCAAAATAAATTAAGTATGAACTGTTTCGATTTTAGATCCCATTTTAAACATAAACTAAAAAAATTGTAATATTGAATCTCCTGAAATAAAAGATTTAAAAGAAAATTGTTTAGGTATATCAAATAAAAATACTTCATATAGGTATCGAAAGAACGTTTTCTGTAATAAATTTAACAAAGTAAAATTAAGGGCAAGTGTATTTTGTTAATAAAATTTTAATTCTGACAACTTTCAATGCCGGTGTAAATAAAAAAGAATACTGTTATGAAAAGCAACAATAACATTAACCAAAATTATAATAATAAAACTCACCTCGACTTAAGTGGTAGTTGTTGTTGGCCAATGATTCAGTTTTTTAACACAATTTAGGGAAATAATAAAATTAAATAAAGACAAATGTCTAGTTTCGTAGCTGCTGTCTTTTCCAAGTTTGCCTCTATTGAATATAGGTATTTATTTTTATTCAGTTACCGTATATCTGATAAAATTATTTTTTTAATACTAATGTTATTGTTTTAAAAGAAACACTCGTTAACTTTGTGTAGAAGTAATTGTGGTTATGTTTTTTATTATATTTATTTTAGCAATTATATGAAAATACTAAATTTTATAATTAACATATGTATTTTATTTTGCTTTTTTATTAAATAAAATAACATTTAATTTTAATTTCACAAAAAAAGTAATTTTTAACAAAACAAATAAACTGTTCATTTAAATATCGCTGTATACCTTTTTAGTAGACGACAAAATGCTTTATCTACTTTCCGTAGACTAAAATTTTTCCCAGTAAAATATTTAAATTAAATATAAACAAATGAATCTCTTATTTATCGATTTTTTTAACCATGTACGTATATTTTTTCAGTCTTATTTATTCATCGCACTTGAATTTATTTATAATGGACTCACAAAACTTTATCTTGAAATGTTAATCTTAATGCTACACTGGCCTTTCTTGCTGACAAATTATTAAATTATTTTAATTTTCTGTATTTCACTATAATTTTTTAACACAAGTTGCCTTCTTGTTTTCCACCTGCAAATTGTTTTTAGTATTGAAAAATAATAAAATATACGAATAGCCAAAAAACATGCAAAGAAAAGAATAAAAGAAAAACAAAAAGCGACAGTATTGCCCATTAGTGTGAGGAGTATAGCTTTTTTCCGTAAAATCTAGCGATTTCAAATCCAGTTTAGCGGGCAAAAATAAGTTTTAGGTGTTATATAGCAACTTTAAATTTCACACCCTTTTGTACCACTATAGCATTACATTTTGTTAATGCAAACAAAACTTCATACATATAAAATCAAAATACAAATTATGGATATTCCATGAAGTTTAAGGTTTCTCCGTCACCAATTTCTTACTTGTAACCTCTATGTAACGGTATTTTCACTAATAAAAAAGCGGTACAAGCCTTTGAAAACAGAACAAATTATTAAACTCTTCAAATTTTTTCCTTTCAATATCACTCTATATATTATTGTTAAACTTAATGTTTGATTTACATTATCCTAGGCCTGTGAAACATGAAATGCTGCTCCTCATAAATGTATTGTATTTTTTTTTACAAATAAATGTATCAAACAGTAGTTCTTGGCAAAAACCGAAAAAATGTCCAATAAATATTGAAATTCAAAAGCGAAAATGGAAGCGAATAGGACTTTAAAATGAAAACCAAGCAGAGGAAAAACAGGGAACCCATTAAAGAGTAAGACCAGTTCATAAATATCCTAAGCAGAAGACATAAACATAAAACTAGTTGCAATGCAGTATTGAGATCCTATAAGCGAATCGACTCGGTTTTTTAACTGATGAAAACCCCGATTTTTTATACCATAATTTTTAGAATGTCGAATACATCGGTTTTTTACACAAACAATTCTTTTTTTTTCATTTATGTTGATATTTCTTTGTAGCCAATTTTAACATAGTATATTTATTTCTCAAAACTTTCCAAAAATCAAAAAACTTATTAAATACTTCTTCATAAAACAAACATTAAACGAAGTTAGCTGTCAATTGATTATTAAATATCAGACAGATATTGTCTCTGACACAGAAGTTAGTATTCTGTCCAAAATTTGGAATATATATTGTTTTTTATGTGAAACCCAAAATATAGAAAAGTGAAACAAGAGGAGATTAAAATATGAAGCGCGATTAAACTTATTAAGTGACAAAATCTGCATAATTTTGTGTAGAATGAAGAGAGAAGAACTGTAGAAGCAAATTGTAATCAGCAGATTAAAACATATGAGAATAATAAGAATGTCTTGGTGGTGAATTTAGTTTCCTCAGAATTGTTTATTTCTTTGAATTGAATAAAGTAATTGATGAAAATTATGCTTAATCATACAAAAAAATATATTAAATCAATCTTTACATTGACATTCAACTCGTTTAAAAGTTTGTTGTCATCTAATTCTTCTTTGTTCTGTAACATTTTTTTCTCATATATGCTTTTTTTTGGAATAATGGCAGCAAGAACTTTTTTGTTCTATATGATATACTATTGCGAACAATTTTTAATATATATTGTGCTAACAAGTTATTTTTTTAATGCTTCTAGCTTGATTAAAGTTCATTGAGAAAAAATTAAAACTTTTCCAACCCTGTGGGTTGTCATTGTGTCATCTGTTTTGACACAACATGAATGTTACAAAAACAATACTCGTTTTTGTATTTGTTTCCAGTGTGTTCAGTAAACAGCAAATAGCTTTTGCCAAAATTTTATTTAAAAATTTGTATGTAAGTACTTTAAAAGTTTGATGAAGATATGAAATAACTTTTGGTTAAAAAAAATTTCATTACTGTTTGCTTTAGAAATAGTGATATATATGATTTCACATTAGAAAAATTTAGTTTCAATGAAAACGAGCGTAGCCGGCAGTACAATAGTAGAGCTGTAAAAATATAAGTATTTGGTATTCGGACTATTTTTGTGATTACTAAGTACTAAAGCTGGATTCACCCATAAAATTTTAGTTCAGAACAAATTTTTTTTATATTGAGTTTGATGTTTTACTTTTGAGAGAGAGATTATTTTGTTCAGAAAGTTTTTTCTTGAATTGGTTGAATTTTAATTCTTGTTCAGAAGAAACTGAATTGGGATGCCACTTTTTTTCAATATTTACATAAAATTTGAATTTGGTTGTCACATCACAGAGTGTCAGTACATATATTATACAAAAATTGTTTTTGCCGAAAATTAACAATTAAAATGGAATTTAATGAAAATATTGCTAAAAAATTAATAGATTAATTAAAAAAACCAGGAAGAGAATGTTTGTATGACATGAGCAATAGTGCATACAAAAATAATTATTTAAAACAGGATTTTTCTCACTGCGGCTAATTTTATTTTCGTTTTTTTTTATAAATATCTCTTGCAAACAAATTGACTTTATGCACTTAATTAAAAATAATTTTAGTGTTCTTCTGTCCGACATTTTCTTCACATATATTTTAATGAAATAATTTAAGTTTGTATTTATTTACATAGTTTAGCTTTAGTAAATAAGTAAGTGTGAGTAAAGTGCGAATTTCATGAAATTACTTTCATGTGTAAATGTTGGATTAGGGAATAGGTATATGGTGCAAAAATTTTGAGTTCGTTAGAAAGCTGATTGGAAAAGGGTTAACATTTTTATGTACATTAAGTCTCGTTTCTTTTTCGAATTCGTTAAGAATTTTGTTAAAAAAAAGTCTCCTTTTACAATAGTGACATTAAAGGTAGAATCATGGTGTAATTACATAATACCCTGTTCAGACAGATATTTTTAATTGTTTCAATTTAGTGTTGATTGAGCAATTAAAATAAGTGCACACATACTCAATTTATCTTACTCCATTAGCATTTAAAAGCTCTAAAAATTCGATGTATTTATACGAAATCAAATAATGCCTTCTCTTCAGTTTTTTTCCTGTTCATAAAATAAATTTACATTTATATTTATTTATACATATGTATGTATTTGAATTTATTTAAACATTTTATTAAATTTTCCATCAACCATTTTTCATTTTCTTACTTTTTGTTTTTGTATATTTATTTGTTTGACAGTAGAAATGACACCTATAGAATGTTCTTCTCACTGACACTGACATTCTCGGATTCCTTTTATTTGTTTAGGAAACACAATACAGATTGCTTTCAATTTTAAATTGACACGTAAAATTATTGCGGGTTTTCGAGTTTTGCTGCCTCATTGATATTTAATAAAAAGCTCATGTAGCTGAAAAACAAATTTTACAAATTCCTAAGTTCGAAAAAAAGAAACTTGATAGTTGTTATGGAAATACAATAAGACTTGCTTCCAATTTAAAATTGACACGTAAAATTATTTCGGATTTTTCACATGATGTGAATTCGCTTGGAATTGAGTGTATAATACACAACAATCCAGGGTACACTTACCCGGGGTCTCCACGTAGCAATATTTATTACCGCAATTGTCAAATTTGATTGCGTCCATAGAAATTGCGATGTGTAGACCGCAAATTGCTATATGTAGCAATGCATTGAGCAATCATTGCTCTGCTGATTGCTTGAGCAATTATTGCTGCAATTAGCTGTCAAAATCCTTTTAATTTTCTTCGAAGTTTTTGTTTTTCTTTGCAGAAACAAAGGAAAATTAAAATAATTTTACCTAATAATAATTTAGAGTGAGGTATTTAAAAAAAATCCATAAAAATTAAAACAAAAATATTAAATTTTATAAATAAATTACTTGTGTCGTGTTCTCCACCCAATGAAAATAAACACACTTTAGCAATAAAGTGCCGTTATTCTGCCGACGTTTTTGCTTATGCTTAGCAATGAAAACGTGGAGACCTAGCGTTATACAGGTGGCGGTGCCAGTCCAGCTTATTTTTTTTGTGTGCCAATGTTTGTCAAACTCATTTATATATACTTATGTATAGAGTTTATATATAATCTGTCATTTCATGAAAAATGCAGAACATAAAATTTTGAAATAATAAGAAATTTGCTGAACAACCACTGGTGATATTCTCTTAATTGTGTGTTTTGAAATTTCTTATAATTTCTAAGTTTTTTATGAACAACTTTTCCTTAAAACTGTGATAGGTATTAGAAGTTTCTTTATTTAATTAATCAGATGTTATTTATTGTAATACTATTTGTAAATTATCTCAACTTTGTAATTAATATTGGCAAAATGAATAAGTTTTGGATAGATTGTAAATAAAATAAATAATATGAAAAAAAATTAAAAAATAAATAAATAAAAAAATACTGGTCAAGTCCTTTCATTTGATACCAATATTGGGGGATGAAGGTGGTACATTTTGATAAACCAAACATGAACCATATATAAATTTATTGACCGCCATTTTGTAGCAGCGACCATCATGGATTTTCATTATTTTATAGTGTATTATATTGCGTTAGCCAAGTCCTTTTATCTGATTCCCATATTGGCTCTCTTTGTTGTATAGAAACTAAAAATATCGATTTTTGTTTGTAAATTTTAGAAAAAAAACAACACAAAAGTTGTATTATGGTCATTATAAAGGATGGTTAAATTTTAAGGGCCGATGCTAAATGTGAACCACACCTAAACGTGACGTTTTTTTCTACATTTCATTTGAAATTTCTCAATTTCTGACTAACTTATTTTGAACCATGGAAAGATACACAATCGAGCAACGCGTTCAAGTTATTCAGGCTTATTTTGAAAATGGGCCATAAAATCAAGATGCATTTCGTGCACTTCGTGATTCTTTTGGTCAACATAATCCGAAATCGGGAGAATTGTGAAAAATATTAAAATTTCCGAAAAACAGGTCTGTATGAAATGTGAAAATATCTGTGAATGCCTTCTTAGTTCGTTGAACGGAAAACATTACTGTTTTTCGCGATAGTGTGGCAAAAGAGCAGTCAACCCTGACTCATCATCGTGCCCAACAACATTGTCATTGAAAATTTGTACCATCGGATGGAGGTGTGCCGCTGTCGAGGTCGCTGCGGCCATTTAGCCGATATTTTGTTCCATACATAATTGAGCTATACCAATATTATCATTATAAAAAGAAATGACAATAATTTTCTAAATAATTTATGTTTTATTCAAAATCAACATCGGACCTTAAAATTTGACCACCCTTTATCTTAAATATTCGATTTATTTTATTTATCGAAGTAGTCTTAAAACCTATTGTTTGTCCCTGTGATCGTTAAAACACAAACATTTGTCGTTTAACTATAAACAATTGTTTAAAAATGATATACTCTATCACTGTAGTACAAAGGACCGAGCTGTAAATTCAATTCTCTATTTACAGCAATTTTATTTATCTATATATATAAAAATAAATCCCTTTTTCCCTTGGTCACGGCATCAGGCGTGAATGGCTGGACCGATTTCACTAATTCTTTTTTTGTTGTATTTGGTTTTATTAGGAGAAGGTTCTTATGTAAGAAAATAATAATAATAATGTGTCACTGGCAGTAATATTCACGTAGTTGACATTAAAACAAAGAAACGTAGTTTACATGCTCTTTGCAAATATGTATATTGGTCGGAGTTGGTCTGTGGTCGGAGTTATAATAACAAAATACCTACATAATTCATTTACCATTTCTTAGTGTACTTTTCACATTGGTTTCTACCGGATAATTTGTACTGTGTGTTTTTTTCTGAAGTGTTTGTTAAACGGTTACAATTTTCAGTGCGGCTGCATTTGCAATGTCGATAAATATATCACAAGGGCAGTTGCTAAGTGTTTGTGGCATTAATCTTGAAAATTCATGTTTTTCACATGGCCAGTTATATGTCGCCTGTTCCCGTGTCGGAATACCAACAACACTATTTATATACGCGCCAGAAAATAAAACTAAGAATAATGTGTATCATAAAGCATTAGAATAATAAACACTTTGTTTTTGGAATAATTTTGATTTAATAATATACCAACAGCAATACTTAATAAAGAAATTAACTTAATTCAGATAAAAAGGTAACAGATATTTCTTGATTATAGGGCGGTACGAAGTTCGCCGGGTCAGCTAGTTGTAATAATAAAAACAAAATAAAAAAATATACTAATTTCTATACATTACTTCAATATATCAGATTATTTGTTAAAAAAATATTGTTAAACGCAAAATTTGACAACAACTTAGATGAAAAAGAAATGTCAAAATAAGAACATCGAAAAATATATGTAGTTTTGAAAAGTAGCAACATTTTTTATTTGTGGAATCCTGCAAAAAAAAAAAAAACTCCCGGGAAAACGATAATATGAAAGGATTAAAATTCCCACAAAAAACCTCTTTGCTACCAATTTATTTTGTTAGAAATTGTTATCTTTGAAATTTGTTCTGCAAGACCACTGGACTCTTAACTTATGATTTATTTATAACTTGTGAAACGGATTTTCCAAATAGTTTTATTAAACTTATAGACTGAAAATTTAATTATTTTTGTCAATAGTTTAAAATTTAACTTGTCATAGAGAAGTTCTATTAAATTTAAAAGAAAAGGAAAAATCTCAACGCTTCGTTAGAAAAAGATAATAATAAACAAATTCTTTAAGTTCTATGAACCCATGCGAAATTCAGCATGTGACTCACTGTTGTGATTTACAGAACTCAATCAAGAGCATAAGCAAGTGTATGCCGCGTGTTTAAAGAGTAATCATTATGGCTCATTTACGCACTGGAAAACCTTGTTTACTAGAAAGCTCCACATTAAATATTAGCCGCTTATCTTTCATTTAAAAAATTATTTTATTTGAATTAAAAAGTTTCATTCAACTAAACTCAAATACAATGCGACCAAAATTATCGATCTCACGTGGTACGACGTTCATCGGGTCATCTAGCTTGGTATAATATGAAACGGTTTTATGTATGTGTATATTTACATAGAAACATACGCACATAAGTTTCAAAACAATGCCATCGACGAAGCGTTTTTTTTTTGGTAATTTCCTGATCACTTTTTTAAAAATTATTTATGTATGTATTATGTATGGCACTTGAAAAGGCGCTACATTTTTACATTAAAATTATAATATTTTGAGCTTTTTAAACTTTTAAGATTAAAATTTAAAACATTTTTTTTGTTAGAACATCTGCCCCCTTATTTCTTTAGAATAAATAATTTAATTATTTTATTGGAAAATTTTCAATAAATAAAAAAAAAATCATATAAAACTGACAATAATAATGATATACATATGTATATTATTTATATATAATATTAATAAATCAAATTAATATAACAGTTAGCATAATTATGTTTTGTTTAAGTATTAACAAGTAAGAGCACTATATTCGGCTGTGCCGAATCTTTTATACCCACCACCAATTTTGTGTACATTTAAAGCACAATAATTATTATTTTGTTAATCGCTTGGAATAATCTCTTTATAATAAAATATACATCACTTTCTTTGTAGAGGGTGGTTAAATTTTAAATTTAAAACAGAGGCCGAATTACGGCACTCGAACGTGATCGAAATTTGAAAACTCCTATTAGAATCTATATACCTAAAGCACAGCATACTCGATCGTTCGAGTAAAATTTCGATCGATATCGAATGCCGTAATTCGGCCCCAGGTCTGTATAAAATGTTAGAACATCTATGAATACCTTCTAAATTCATTAAATGAGAAGCATTGCTGTTTATCGCGATAGTGTGGCAAAAAAACAGTCAACTTCGACTCATCATCGTGCCAAACAATTGAGCATCAGCAATGTTATTTAAAATTTGGACTATCGGATCGAGGTGTGCCGTTGAGGTCGCGGGGCCATTTGGCCGATATTTTGTTCCATACATAATTGAACCATACAAATATTTTCATTAAAAAAGAAATGATAATAATTTCCTAAATAATTTGTGTTTTATTCAAAATCAACATCGGCCCTTAAAATTAACCCACCCTTTATAACTTCGATATGCTGGTAAAATGTTTTCGTAAATTAAGTGTTTCAGTGAAAATGGGCGTTAAAGTAAGCGTGTCAATAAAATTTCTGCTAATAAATACAACTTAGATATTTCAATATAGTCCGTAATTCTTCCAAAATATTTATTCATTGAGAAATTATATGAATTTGAAATAAAGCATTATATAGGATGTGGGCGTAATAGTGGGCGTGTCACCTAAATTTTCTGGCATAACAATAACATTGACTAGAAGGATTTCCGTAGCAAATTTTATCATCATACCTCTAATTTTGTCAGTTTTATGAGCTTTTAAATTTCATTAACAGTAAATAACGTGGAAAGTGAGCGTTATAGTAGGTGTGTCGAAGTTATTTATGCTAATAAATACAACTTAGATATTTCAATAAAGTCCTTTATTATTCGATTTATAGAGAAATTATAAGAATTTGAGAGAAAACGTTGTATGGGAACGTTGTTGTTGGCGTGTCACATTTATTTTCCATCAGAAGAAAGCCTTTGACCAAAAAGCAATTCCTGCAAAATTTCAGAATCGTAGATCTAAATTTGTCACTCTTATTAGGTTTAAAATTTTTAACATATTGGAAAATACACTGCGCGGTATAAATTTTCGTACATTTTGATCTCTAACTCCCTTCCTAATACATGCATTTAGGCAATTTTTCTTTCTTCCTTATACTCCGATTTAGCCAATTTTCTATTCCAAACAAACCTTGTGTATAAGACATATTCTGGCAAAATTTGAACCCACTAGCTTTTTCGATGGGACCTCTATCGTGCTTTTAACAGACGGACAGACGGACGGACATAGCTAGATCGTCATCAAATAAAACCCCGATTAAGAATATACATACCATTTTTTTGGTGGCGGATATAAAAACTCAAATACTTCAAAAAAACACATTACAAAAAAATTTGTTTAGCTCTTTTACTAAAATTTTGCAAAAAATATTTGACCTTGTGTCACAAAAATTGGTCTGCTGATCACGGTCGGATCGTAACGGGTATAAAATGGGGTATAGGGGTATAGAGGAGAGTTTTATCTACTAAATGGTGCTAATTTCTTTTTGTTATCTTATGTTTTCTAGAAGTTATGGTGTATTAAAAAAAGGAATTTAGGAAAATTTAGACCTAAAGATAAAAAAAAAATTATTTCTAAACATTATAAACAATTTATTTTCATGTATTAATGGCTAACAAATTTTAAAATTATACAAAACTTATTTCGTTTGAAAATCTTCTAAAAGTAAAATGTTATAGAACTTTAAAAATCAAAATCTTACTAATAAATTTCCTGTTTTAGCAAAATGCTGAGCATGTCTATTTTGAATCACCCTGTGGCCCTTAAAATTTAACCACCCTTTACAAAAAAATAGATAGATAAAAAAAAAAATTGTTAAAATATGTATTTTGAATATTCAAATACTTATTTTAAATCTACTGATGCACATTTTTTTTTAATATTTTTAAATCTTAAACCTCATAAGACTGTGTGTACAACTATATGTTAAGTTGGGCACAAATCATTACTCTAGTTAATTTTTGTCAACAAACTTCGGTCATTTTCGTTTTCACAAACCCCTATAAAATTCCTTTGTAGTTTGTGCAAAAAAATGTTACTAGAGTCATCTAGTGTTCTACGTGATGTTTAGCAAAGACATCATCCTCAGTGTTTGCAAAATGTAGTGGCGCCTACAACAGATGTCGCCATCTGCAATGAATAAATGCTAATGAATATGACTAATATATTTTTATAAAAATTTAAAAAAAAAAGTGGGCGTGGAACATTTATTTTCCGTTATAACGAAGACTTTGACCAAAAAACCATGTTTGCAAAATTTCAGAACCGTACATATAGTTTTGTCAGTTTTATTACGTTTTAAACTTCAAATATACACTGAGCGGTATAAATTTTCGTACATTTTGACCTATAACTCCTTTTCTAATGCATAGATTTAAGCAATTTTTGGGGAGAAATATTCTTTTGACTCGAGAAATATATATTCGAAGTTTCATGACTCTACGTTTATGCGTTTGGACACAATTCCTTTTTTTTCGATGTTTGAAGGACACGGTTTTTTCGACCTATTCTTGCTTTACGAGCTATAACTCTCTTTCTAATATTCCGATTTAGCCCATTTTCAATACCAAACAAACCTTGTCTATTAGAAAGATTCTGGCAAAATTTGAGCCCTTTAGCTTTTTCGGTGCGACCTCTATCGTGCTTTCAACAGACGGACAGACGGACAGACGGACAGACGGACAGACGGACAGACGGACAGACGGACAGACGGACAGACGGACAGACGGACGGACATAGCTAGATCGTCATCAAATCAAACCCCGATTCAGAATATATATACTTTATGGGGTCTAAAATGGATATTTCGATGTGTTACAAACGGAATGACAAAATGAATATACCCCCACCATTTTTTTGGTGGCGGGTATAAAAAAGAACAATAACAATAAAACGGTGTCGATGACAAATTATATTAGAATGATATTGGAAACAAAAAGCTAACATTAACACTGAAATATTTTATCTAATAAATATAATTTAGTTCTACGCTACAAAATTTACATAAAATATACATACATATGTTAACAAAAATAAAACAAACAAATATATATCACAAATATTTTATTCAGTTGCATTTTAAATTAAAACAAAGTTTTTTTTTTTTTGAAAAAAAAAAGATAAATTAATAAAGCTAATTAATAATATAGAATAAACATAATAATGGAAATACATGCGAACCTTGGTATAACAAATCGTTTCCTTTCAATATTTATACTTTTTGTTGGTTGGTCTCTTTTAGAACAACTTAAGAAGATTCTGAAAATTTTCGTTTGTAATTCGGCTGCGTATAGTATAACTATATTTATAGGCATACTAAAGTGATATTATATATATAAATTGTTTTATTAATAGTATTAAAAATGACCCAATTTTTATACTATTCCAAAAATTAATGTGAAAGTTATAGTTGGTCAAGCCTGACCATATTAATACCCTACACTGTAGTATATGAAATAATTTGTGTTGAATTTTTAGTACGATTCTGATTCAAAAGTTTTTATGTATTTTAATAATTTTCTTATGGTTGGAAGCTGTGACTAATAAAAATTTAACCATTATGAAATTTGATCAGCATATTTATCTGAAAAAAACTTATTAAGGTTTATGTAAATTATTAACTAACTGAACATTTTTTTGTGATAATGTTTATATGGATAGACGGACGGATAAATATAGCTTATTTGACTTGTAAAATTATTCTTAGTCGATCAGTATATAAGATATATATTTAAAGAGTGTTTTAGGAATCATACATTAGTTCAAACGCGTAATATCATTGTCCTATTTAAAGAGTAAAGTTGGCAAGGTAAACAAAAAGTCGTAGCCGGGAAGAATACAGAAAGTTTCACTTTAAAGAGAGCGTGAAAAATCAAAAAGTATATAAAGGATGTGTAAGGTATAAATGAGTGATATATACATCTCTCTTGCTGCAGGACAAACCGGTCACATCCAGAAATCGACGCCTACTGGTCAAAAGCGCCGGATAGTGACATAGTCTCCAAATCTTCCTCTTCCCCACGGAAATGATAGATCGAATGCGGCTGCCATTTTGCAATAAGCGTTCCTGTAGCTCCAAAAATAAGACGTAACGTTCTCGTGGACGATAGTTTTTGTAGCTTTTGTCTAATTTCTGTTGGCATAATCCCTGTAGTTCTTTCAATAGAAGTCAGAATATCAGAGTGATCCGAAATTCAACAGAGGCCTACGTTACCTGCTATTTTAAAAAGTAAATTTCTATATGTCTGTACTATCCTCGACCTGACCAAATTGGTTTTTTGAGCTTTTAGAGCAACTTGATTGACATAAATCGTTATGTGCTCCATTAGCAACTTTCTTAATCAAAAAAAATATCCGTTTAAATATACTACATTGGTCGCTTAGTCTTTTTAGCAGGTATCAGCTCCAGTTTCAAACCCCATTTTCGATTCATTAGTATATATATTTAAATTCCGTCGAAGATGGTGGTAGGGGGGTTGGTGTTGGGAGTTATCATTCGTTAATTTTGCACTTTACGGGATAATAGTCTTAATCGTTGGCGTAAACTCGAAAAACAGTAACAGATAGTCTGTTCTGATAGCTGATTTACTAGTTCTGTTTTGCTCAAGATGCTAAAGTGCCCACAATGTGAATCGCGCCAGCCACCTGATTTTCTTATTTTTAGAGCACCCTTCACTGCCAAATATAATTCTATAAACAGTAGATTTTGTGTGGTATTTAGAACAGCTTGTAAATTAGCTATAAGATATGAATACAGAGGCAGTAATAATTTGTCAAACCAAGCAGTTGGACTATAGCCGCGTACAGTTAATAAACAGTGCTAGGCTTAAACACCCCACTTTTCTTAAAGAAGGATCACACCCAAAAGAGTGTATGGTATAGGAAGAACAAAATATACAAATTAGTTTTATTTTTTTTTATATTTCATATTTATATATATATACATGTAGGGGGGATACCGAAGCAGAACTCTTTCATTAATGTGTCCCTTTTCGACCCCCTTCTTTTCCCCGAGATTACGAGGCTACCAAAAAAAGAGTGTCCCCGACCTCACTGAGTCTCGTGCCATCCCAGGAGTTTGCTTCAGACTTTTGTGACTTCACATTGTAGGCTGATGATTGTCTACAATCCTCAACACAGAATTCTTTGTAATTTCATACTAAAATAAAAACACTTCTCAACGTAACGTATGTATGTATATATTCCAGTATACTTAACAAAAGAAATAGCATTATCTCGTTCGGTATACCGAGCTTTGACTCTAAATAATATTAAAAGAATATTTAAATTTCAATATAAAACAAAGATAGTTGATCATTTTTTAAATCAGTAGCAACAAAACCTTGTAAACATTCACACAATTCAGCGAACATGTTTAAGATTGTAAGTTAAATGTGATGACAAATATTAATTTAAAAACAAATTTAAAATTTAAATTCCTCCTCAAATTTGTTTACAGTTCTTTGTGTTATCCACGCTAATTGCTGCTGTTTATTGCGGTGGTGATCCAGCCGATACCCAGGCCACAGTTTTGGAATACAAAAATGAAGCGAGTCCCGATGGCAGTTATAATTACAAATATGCCAGTTCAAATGGTATAGAAGCTTCCGAGTCTGGTGTTGGTAGTTCATATGCCACGGGTGGCTTTTCCTACACCTCTCCGGAAGGTCAAAAAATTCAGTTGTCCTACACTGCAGATGAGAATGGTTTTCAACCACGTGGTGATCATTTGCCCACTCCACCACCAATTCCCGCTTATATTTTAAGGGCACTGGAATATATTAAATCTCATCCTTTTAAGAAAGATCCTAATTACAAGTATTAGATAAGAAAGTTGAAATTGTTTTAGGCCACAAGCAGGGTGGCAGCAAATTTGAGGCTAAAGTTGGAGATTAATTAATAGCGTAACATGTGGATTGTGATCTGTGTATAGTGAAGATAAATATTAAACTTATCAGTTAAAAACGCTTTGCCTTTACAACGGGGTTTTTTAAAAAACATTTTTTGTTAAATTTCCAGTGTGTTTTTAATGCAAAATAAAATATAAAGAGTGAGTCAGAAAAAACTCGTATTAAGTCAAATAAAACTTGAATCGTTTAATATAAAAATACTAAAATATACGTGATTTTATTCAAATAATGTACAAATTCATTAAACATTAAAATATTGGCATATAACTCGGTATTTATAAATTTATCTACTTTTTCCGGAAATCCTCCCATTAAAGATTTTATAGTTGATTTTGTTACTTTTTTGAACGAGTTGATCCATTTACGCATAAAATCAGACATGTTCGGGAATACATTTTCTTTGTTTTGCAAGAGCGCAATACCTTTCCACAGGCCGACGCTTTGGACATTTAATTGGATTTGCCTCTCGTGGTACAAAATTGGCATTATTGTTTTAATGCCACTCAAAGACCTTTTCTCATGATGCTAAAGCGGGTGGTTAAAGTCGTTTTTGTAGACTCCCCTTAATATATTTTTCGGTGTTTATCGTACATCGTGATGTCACAAATGATTGGCTTTTTTTTTTGCCACAACTTCAATTGGTTTGCCACAAAAGAAACTTCTTGGAGAATTTTGTTTGTTTTTTTGTCCGTTATTGTTCTTTAACAATACTTTGTCCATTAGCCACAAACAAATCTTGACGCGGCAGTTGTAAAAAGTCTGAAAGTATATAAGTTTCAGCATTCATAACAATACAAATGGATTTTTTTATAAAATTTTACCTAATTTTTTTCGCTCGTTCTTTTGTTTCTAATTTATTGACCGCACTGCGATTTGGAACTTTTTGAACTGTATACGAACTGTGCGCATAAAAGAATCAGCACATTCAACTTTTCGGGCTGCTTTTCGGCGTTGTTTGAAAGAGTTGTATGACTTCTTTTGCCTTACCAATATTTGTTACACCTTTTTTTCTTCCTGCTTTTCTTTTTAAGTTCAAGTTTTCCTTATACTGTTAAATGAATTTTGAAACAGTGTGACGATGAACCATCAGATCTTTTGCAATTTTTCGAAAAATTAATTTAAGATTTTTTTTGAAAAATTTTAATTATTTTAATATTAATGTGCAAAAGTTTGAAATAATTCTGCTTATTAAAATATCATTAAAACATTTAAAAATCGCAACATTCCTGCTAACAACTCTCTTTAAATTACAAAAAAAAAAAAAAATATTTTAAGGAACTTTAAAACTACGTTGGGCAATGAAAAGTTTATCATTATTTTATAAATCACTTCTTTTCACTTTAAAAAATTTTTCACACAAATTTTTAAGATCAATGTTAAAAAAGTGAAAAATAAAAAGCGATAGTAAATATTTCCGGTCTATTTCAAAAAAATTAAAACTGCTTTATAAAAGTCTTATAAATCAAGTTTACATGGAAAATCTGTTTTAAAACTGTTTTATAAAGCTTTAATAAATAATTGTTTTAAATAAGGCGGGGATTATGTAAACATGTTTTTTAATCGTGAAATTTGCTATGATGATCAATGATAGACATCGCCAAAACAATATGGGCACCATAGAATTCTTTGAATTTATTTTGTATTTATTAAAATAAGAGCAATTGCTTTGTAGACACATGTGTTGTTTTGCAAAACTCTGAAATCAAATTAAAAACCAGTAAGAGCACTATATTCGGTTGTGCCGAATTTTTTATACCCTCCACCAATTCTATACGCTATGAAATAATATCTTTATACTTAAATCTGTGGTTTTCATGGGCAACCGCGTATGTTCATTTTATACGATTTAGAGTTAATAATGCCATTTTGCTTGATTTTAGACGGCCTTTACTTGTTTTTAAAAATTTCTCAAATAAGATGTACCCATTCCCATTATTTGAATGGAATAACAACTTAACTTCTATATACATATATTCAAAAATCGTTCAGCACTAACACGGTTTTGTAGCTGTCCTGAAAAATTTGATGAAAACCACAGAAATATGTATCACTTTCTTTGTATAACTTCGATATGCTATTAAAAAATTTTTTTTGTAAATTTAATCTTTCAATGAAAGTGGACGTTAAAGTAGGCGTGTCAATAAAGTTTCTGCTAATAAAAACAACTTAGATATTTCAATAAAGCCCTTTATTCTAGCAAAAACTTTGTCTATAGAGAAATTATATAAATTAAGGATAAAGCGTTATATAGGAGGTAGGCATTAAAGTTGGCGTATCACCTTCATTTTCTGGCATAACAATGACATTGACTAGAAAGCTTTATGTGCGAAATTTCATCATCATACCTCTAGTTTTGTCGGTTTTATGAGCTTTTAAATTTCATTAACAGTAGATTACATGAAAAGTGAGCGTTACAGTAGGCATGTCGAAATAGTTTCTTCCATTAAACTCAACTCAGATATTTCAATATAGAGTCCTTTTTTCTTCCAAAATCTTTATTCATAGAGAAATTATATGAATTTGAGATAAAGCGTTATATGGGAGATGTGATGTAAAAGTGGGCGTGTCACATTTTTTTCCTTTAGTACAAAACCTTTGACCAAAAAGCAATGTTTGCAAAATTTTAGAATCATACATCAAATTTTATCCGTTTTATTACGTTCTTAATTTTGAATTTACCGAAAAAGACACTGCGCGGTATAAATTTTCGTACATTTTGATCTATAACTCCTTTCGTAGTGTATAGATTTGAGCAATTTTTTTAGGAAAGAAAATTTTTTTTTACTTTGGAAATATACATTCGAAATTTCATCGCTCTACGTCAATGTGTTAAGACACAAATGCATTTTATACGATGTTGGAAGGACATGGCTTTTTTGACCTACTCTTACATTACGAGCTATAACTCTCTTCCTAATATACCGATTTAGCCCATTTTCAATGCCAAACAAACCTTGTGTATTAGAAATATTCTGGCAACTTTTTTGGTTCAAGCTCTATCGTGCTTTCAACATACAGACAGACGGATAGACATAGCTACATCGTCCTAAAATGATACCAGGACTCTGAAAATATATACTTTATGAGGTCTAAAATGAACAATTCGATGTGTTACAAACGGAATGACAAAATGAATATATACCCACCATTTTTTTGGTGGTGGGTATAAAAGCAACTACAACTACTTATACAAGCGACACTATAACACATTAATGTCAACATCAATATTATTATCAATATTCACTACTAGACTGTTTTACGTCCTCAGTTTAATATTCAGCTATGCTTCCACTCTGTTTGTAGCCTTGGAAAAATATTGCTGATTACCTAAAAGCTAGAGAAAAATTTTTTAGTTTTAGTCAAATTAAATTATAGATTAACATTTAAATATTAAAAATAATTCTTTATTTCATATTAGACAAAGTTTAATAACGAACAATTTTTGGCTTGCAGAAAAGTTTCTATGTATGTATAGAAAACTTTTGATAAATTTTCATTTGTTACCCACAATTGAACCTGTGCTAAATTTGCCGTGCATATTACAGCAGATCGTGAGCGTACTTTTTATACCCGCCTCCAAAAAAATGGTGGGGGTATATTCATTTTGTCATTCCGTTTGTAACACATCAAAATATCCATTTTAGACCCCATAAAGTATATATATTCTGAATCAGGGTTTGATTTTATGACGATCTAGCTTGTCCATCCGTCTGTCCGTCTGTTGAAAGCACGATAGAGGTCGCACCGAAAAAGCTAGGGGGCTCAAATTTTGCCACAATCTTTCTTATACACAAGGTTTGTTCCTAGTGCATAGATTTAAGCAATTTTCAGGAAATAAATATTCGAAGTTTCATGACTACGTTAATGCGTTTGGACACAATTGCATTTTATTCGATGTTAAATAGACACGGTTTTCTCGACCTATTATTGCATTACGAGCTATAAATTTCTTCCTAATATTCCTATTTAAAGAATCATCCAAGGCATATTTATTCATCAGGTACTCTTGATTCGACAGCTGATTATTTTTTACAACACTTATTTTAAATTTCAGCTGTCAAAATATATAAATAAAAAACAATTCTCTCTCTTTTCTAATTTATTTCAAATGTGAAACTTCATTTATAAAAAATATAAACAAAAAAATTCTCTTCGAACTGCACTTACCTGATGAATTAATATGCATTGGGGTCATCCAAGTAACTTTTTTTATACCCGCCACCAAAAAAATGGTGGGGGTATATTCATTTTGTCATTCCGTTTGTAACACATCGAAATATCCATTTTAGACCCCATAAAGTATATATATTCTGAATCAGGGTTTGATTTGATGACGATCTAGCTATGTCCGTCCGTCTGTCCGTCTGTTGAAAGCACGATAGAGGTCGCACCGAAAAAGCTAGGGGGCTCAAATTTTGCCACAATCTTTCTTATAGACAAGGTTTGTTTGGTATTGAAAATGGGCTAAATCGGAATATTAGGAAGGGAGTTATAGCTCGAAAAGCAAGAGTAGGTCGAAAAAACCGTGTCCTTCGAACATCGAATAAAATGGAATTGTGTCCAAACGCATTAACGTAGACTCATGAAACTCCGAATATATATTTCCTGAGTAAAAGCAATATTTTTCCCCGAAAATTATCAAAATCTATGCATTAGGAGAGGAGTTATCGATCAAAATGTACGAAAATTTATACCGCACAGTGTATTTTTTGGTATATTTAAAAACAAAAACGTCATAGAAGCAACAAAATTGGATGTACGACTCTGAAATTTTGCACACTTTGTTTTTTGATGAGACGCTTTTTTGTAACGGAAAGCCAATGTGCCACGCCCACTTTTACGCCCACCTCTTATATAACGTTTTACCTAAAATTCATATAATTTCTCTATTAATAAAGATTTTGGAATAACAAATTGCTATATTGAAACACCTAAGTTGTACTCATTAGCAAAAACAACTTTGACACGCCTACTACAACGCCCACTTTTCACGTTATTTACCGTTAATGAAATTTAAAAGCTCATAAAATCGCCAAAATTACAGGTGTGATGATCAAATTTGCTACGTATACCCTCCTGGGCAATATCATTACTGTGCCAGAAAATTAAGATGCCACGCCCACTTTAACGCCCACCTCCCATATAACGTTTTACCTAAAATTCATATAATTTCTCTATTAATAAAGATTTTGGAATAATAAAGGGCTATATTGAAACACCTAAGTTGTGCTCATTCGCAAAACAACTTTGACACACCTACTACAACGCCCACTTTTCACGTTATCTACCGTTAATGAAATTTAAAAGCTCATAAAACCGCCAAAATTAGAGATGTGATGATCAAATTTGCTACGTATACCCTCCTAGGCAATATCATTACTGTGACAGAAAATTAAGGTGCCACGCCCACTTTTACGCCCACCTCTCATATAACGTTTTACCTAAAATTCATATAATTTCTCTATTAATAAAGATTTTGGAATAACAAAGAGTTATATTGAAACACCTAAGTTGTACTCATTAGCAAAAACAACTTTGACATGCCTACTATAACGCACACTTTTCACGTTATCTACCGTTAATGAAATTTAAAAGCTCATAAAGCCGCCAAAATTAGAGGTATGATGATCAAATTTGCTACCAATATCCTTTTAATCAATGTAATCGTTGTGCCAAAAAGTTAAGGTAACACGCTTACTTTAACGCCCACCTCCCATAACGGTTTATCTTAAATTCATGTAATTTCTCTATTGACAAAGCTTTTAGGAAAATAAAGGACTATATTGAAATATCTTAGTTGTATTTATTAGCAGAAACTTTACTGACACTCCTACTTTAACGCCCACATTTACTAAAAGACTAAATTTTCGAAAACATTTTACTAGCATACCGAAGTTATTAAGGGTGTTTAAATTTTAAGGGCCGATGTTGATTTTAAATAAAACACAAATTATTTAAGAAATTATTATCATTTTTTTTATAATGATAATATTTGTATGGTTCAATTATTTATTTAACAAAATATCGGCCAAATGACCCCCTCCCACCATCCTTGGCGCCACTCCTCTATCTGATGGTCCAAATTTTCAATGACAATGTTGATGCTCAATTGATGATGAGACGAGGTTGACTGCTCTTTTGCCACACTATCGCAAAAACCAGCAGTGGTTCCCATTTAGCGAACTAAGAAGGCATTCACAGATTTTCTAACATTTTATACAGACCTGTTTTGCAGAAATTTAAATATTTTTTACAATTCTCCCTATTGTGGACGAATTTGAACGATTTTGTTGATTAAAAGAATTACGAAGTGCACAAAATGCGATTTGCTTTTGATTGCCCATTTTTATAAAAAACCTGAATAACTTTAAAGCGTTGTTTATTTGCGTATCTTTCCACGGATCAAATTGAGTAAATTTGAGATTGAGAAATATCAAGTGAAATGCAGAAAACAAATTAAAAGACTAGGTGTAGTTCACCTTCAACATGCGCCCTAAAAAATTTAACCACCCTCTACAAAGAAAGTGATACATATTTTATTATAAAGAGATTATTCCATAGCGATTAACAAAATAATAACTATTGTGCTTTAAATGTACACAAAATTGGTGGTGGGTATAAAAGATTCGGCACAGCCGAATATAGTGCTCTTACTTGTTTTTTTTGAAAATGCTATAAAAAAGTGTAGCTTCGGCTGTGTGGCACGTAGCACCGTCCTGTTGAAACCAAATGTTGCGAATATCCTGCTCTTCAATTTTTGTGAACAAAAAAGAAAAATGGCCCAATTATGCCTCTGGACCAAAATCCGCACCAAACAGTGACTCGTTTTGGGTGTATCGGCTTTTCAATGTATGCGTGCGGGGTTTCTGTGCCCCAAATGCGACAATTTTGCTTGTTTACATACCCGCCAGGATCAAAATGAGTTTCATCTGAAAAGATGATTTTTTTGGCTAAATCGGCCAAAGTAATGTCGCAATATTTTCCAGCGTTGTTCAAGCGTATACACAACCATATTCGTTCAGCGGAAGGATAAAACTAATTATCTGTCAAATCAGACATGAGCTAAGTGTTACCATTCACGAAATAAGCACTAGTTGAAAAAAAACGTTAGATGGCGCACCCTTTATAAAAAGTGCAAATTAATATTAAAATGTAACAAGTAATTGTTAGTCGTAAAATTGTTTGACAAACTTTTATAGGCTCACAAATGAAATTCCAAACATAATGACAAACTAATTTATATCATGTGAAGGGCATACACTGTGGATGGTATAAACAGATTGCAAATCAAGTTGAAATTTGTATTTTTCTGACACGTGTACAAACAACAGTAATAATTCTGATAATACACCCTTAAAAACTTCAACCACGATTGTAGCTTCTCTAATCTCTTGCGCAAGCGCTACTTGTTTTATATTTTTAACCACCAAAATTATAAAATGTGTCGAGAACTTAACATTGGAAATCATTAATTAAGTGCAATTTGACATCACTTCTTGTTTATATCATAAAGAATTTTAATATATGTATGTAAGTTGGACAAAAATGTTTAAATTTTCACTATTTTTAAATTTATCACATATTTTAAATAATGAATTTTATGCAAAAATTCGACATTTTTTATAGGTTTTACGAAACTTTGTACTTTTATATCATAATATTCTAAATAAAGCATATCGCAACCCTAATATAAAAAGGCCCTAATTAGGTTTTTTTTTTACATTACAGGAGAAGGATTTTTTCGTGATTTCTTTAAGCAGTTTTTTATTAAATAATTCTTTTAAATTTTAGATTTTTTATAAAATTATTTTAGTGAAGACTTTTTGTGAGTTCATTTTTAATTGTAAGTTTAAAAGAAAACATATTGATGAAAAGTTTTATTTTATTTATTTTTTTTAAATGTTAAATACATTTTTCTGTTTAACTCTATTGCACAGCAAAAAAATTTATATGAATTGCAATCATGAAATTAATACTATTAATTAAAATTTTATTTGATTTTCGTTATTCATTACAAACTTTTCCTTTTTTTTTTGGGTAAAAAATGAATTTTGTACCACCATGCTGGTGTAGTGTGTGCTTAAAGCTTAATTGCACAAACACTTGATTGCACAATTTTATGGTGTTGTGTATGGGCCCTATTAACTGCGAACTTGATCGTTTGAGTAAAATTTCCATAGCATTTGAATGCCGTATTTATCCCCTCAAAAACTTAAACAAATTATTCACTAAAAAACTTAAATAAATTCTGAAATACAATTACTGTTTTCGTACTCAGCATTGGAAAGCCAATAAAAAAATCTATTTTAGTTTTAAAAACACTTTTTCAAAGTCAAACAATGTAGACTTAGAATAAACAATTGTTACGATATTTTTTTAGTTTGCAACATTTTGTTATGCTGTTTTTAGGCCTTTTAACTTTAAACTAATTAAAGGGTGACTTTTTCCTATGTGGTTTATCTAGTTTAAAATAAGATTCGTCAAATGTGGCATTGCCAAAAATAGACTAACAAACGAAAAATTTGCGCTTTGTAAGAAATGTGTTTCCTAAAATACCTCTATTTTATGGTCGTTATAAACGACCCACCTTACAGGCTATTCGAACTGTTGTAATGTGATAAAATGATGCACCATTTTCACTTTATTGGACATATATTCATCATCCCAGAAGATGCGGATGCCTTCGGCATCATTGAACCGTACTTCTTAAGAGCGATGAATTACTATACTATGATTACAGACTTTTTTGACCAAGAATGAAGAATTGGACTTGGTTCACATATGGTTTTAACAAGACGTTGCCACACGCCTCACCATAAACCTATTGAGAAGCGAGTTTGGTGAGCAGTTTATTTCTCGTTTTGAAGCAGTCCTGTCAAGATCATGTGATTTCGTGCGGATAGGTTAAGTCTCAAGCTACCCACAATAACAGCCCTGGAAGACAACAATACAGCTGCCAGCTGTTGAGATGCCGGCCGAAATTCTAGAAAACTATGCTAAAATTAAAATTCTTTAATAAATAAGTGGCAGGCATTCATTAATCGCCTTTAATAAATTCACTTTTGTAAAATTCATTTGTTTTTGTACTCATCACACGAGAGTGTAAAAGGGTAAGTTCGTCATTCCGTTTGCAATTGAATACTGCAGTAATCATTTGTGCCCCCATAAAGTATATTTATTGTGAATACCTTTAAGTTGACAAGTCGAGTTAGCTTTGTCCGTCTGTCCATCTAGGTGAGCGTTGAAATTAACTTTGTTAAGCTACCACATCTCCCGCGGACTCGTATGTGGTATCAATTTATCAGAAATGCTTTTAAGAATTTTGCTATTAAAATCCAGAAATTTCGACCGATAAGCAGTTGAAATAACAGCAAAAATTACCTATGACCGTTTTACTTAACAAAGTTTTGTAGTTCCTAGATAACTGCTTGGTCCTTTTTTTTGAATGTCAATATAAGAATATTAATGGAAACTATTGGTTCATTACCGGCAAAAATATTGGACAAAATATTGAAGTATTCACGCCACTCGTTTTAATCTTGCGAAATTGCGTAAATTTGCTCTTGTTGACGTCAGCACCAATATTATTAAAAAGTGTTTAAAGCTCAGATAACGAAATAGGTTCTTAAACAATTTCATACGTTTTTAGTTTCGCAAATAAATTTTATTTTGACATACGTACTGTTGTGCTTAATAGTCTAAAATTTTTAAAATTTCAAAATCTTTCCATTTTTTTATATTTTTCTTTTTTGTTTTTTTTTAAATTTTTTTTTCCACAGCGCTCATTTTGGTGTAAAAACAAACTTTTATTATATTTTTTCTTTTTCTTCAAGGTACATTTTTCATTATTAGTTGCTTTATTTGGTTTTTCTTTATGTAATAACGAACCTTTTAAGAAGATTGGCAATTGTCATATGTTTTGTACGCACTAGGTTAGAAGAAGTGCAAAGAGTGAAAGTTTGTGCAAGATACTTTTCTATATGGTTGTTGTTATGTTAAAAAAAAACTGGGAAAAGCCTAGAACAGAAAAACTTAATTTCGTAAAAAATACGAGTTAGGGCCTTTCTACTTATTACCATCGATATATATGCATATAGTTGCATATCTTCACTTTTCTGAAGAAATTTTTTTTATTTTAAAACCCAAACGTTTAGATAATCACCTGATACTATTAAACCTTAATAATAAAAATAATAAGGATTTTAAAAAACGACTAAAAACATCAAAATTGCTTAAAACTATTTTTTTTTTAATTTTAAATTAAACCCGTTATTTTATTAAAAAATTGTTTCTTTTCAAAATAAATATAGTTTTACTCTAAAATATGTAAAAATGTAAAATGCAGCCAGCATGACAGCAAAAAGCCTTAAGCCATATAAACAACCGTTATCTTGTAGATACGCAACTAAAACTTATTGCATTACATTTACACTTTACAGCATTACTAGCAGAGATATAAAACGGCTTATATTTGTTACAATAATTTTACGATTAAAGAAGCTCAAGATGTAAGTATATTCATAACATTTGTGTTTTATTTTGCAACGAAAACTCCAGGGAAACTCTTTATTATTAGCAAATATCTTTTATATTTTGGTGAAAAATCAATAATGATTTTAGTACACTGCGCATGTCGAACTGCGCAGCACTGTTCCCATCGTGCACCCACAAAGTCAAATGTTTTGCCCAGCATAATCAAGCTCTCACGAGTAAAACTACCAAAAGGAAAGGATAACAAAATAATGCTCAGTAGCAGTAAATACAGCGTCGCAAAAGGAACTAAAATAACAACTAACGGATAAATAATATTTATAAATAAAAGAAATAATTAACATTGAACACCAATAATGTAAATTGAAAGTAATGTTGTAGTTAAGTAAAAATTTTTGGCAGAAAATTAAAATAATTTTAAACATAAACGGTGAGTTGAAGGAGCATGTGTTTTTTCTGCGTATGTTCTTTGTTGTTAATGTTGGTTATGGTTTATGTTTTGTTGTTGTTGTAAAATATTTTTGTATATAAAATCTTATTGAAAAGAGTAAAAAAAGGAAAAATTAAAAATAGGTGGTTGAATTGAGCTGTATGGGAGATTGTGCATGTGTGTTTGTGGTACATGTACAAATTTCTGAATATTTTATATATGAAAAAGTGACGTTTGTTGTGTTTTTGTTTTGCTGAGTTTTATTAAACATATGCGCCGTTGATGTTGCATTTAGTTGTAATTGAGTGTCTCAACAGTATTGTTTTTCTATTTGTTTTTTGCAGCACATCAAAAAAATTCTTAAATAACCTAAAGAAACATACAAACCTTAAGCGAAAACTATTGATTTTTCCTTTTGCCAACAATATTGGAAGCAAAAAAATAACGTAATGAGTGCTGCACTAAAGACTAGTGCTCGCCTTAAGGGCAAACGACGTCCTGGCGATCCTTGGGTATCGAAAAATCGTGTTTTGAACGGTGGCGGCAAAAACAAACGTAAATGCCCCATCTATCGTAATCCTAATTTCGATACGGACGAAACGAAATTGCTTATACAATTGTGGGGTGATCCCAAAGTACAACGTGAACTTATTACCACACACAAGAAACATGTTGTCATCTCCCAGTTGTCAGCTAAAATGGAAGAATATGGTTACTATCGTTCGCCGGAAGAAATAACGACTCGCATTAAAAATATGAAATGTTTCTATAATCGTTTGAAAAAGTACATGGAAACTTCAAAGAATGCGGATCCCTCCTGGCGTCATTATGCCGAAATGGACGCGATAATGACGAGACCTATTTTTAGTGTGCGCCCGAATGAGATACCTGCACCGTCGTTGAAATATCTACTGGAACAAGAACAGGAAAAGCGTAAAGAGCGCAAGCGCAAGGCAGAAGAGGAGGGTGAGTAGTAAGGAGTAGGGCATGCGAAACATTTCTTTATTTAAAGAAAATTTTTATAAAAAAACATAATTTTTGAAAACTTCTTTATTTGTTGAAAATATTAAATTATTTGTTATAGATAATTGCAAACACACTTTGTACATTTTTTTTTGAAATAATTTCGGAATTTTTGCGAACAATTTTTTAATTACCGAGCCAAAAGTTATTCTTCTAGTAATATATAATATAATAAATGTGAATGTTTGGATGTTTGTTACTCAATCACGCAAAAACGGTTAAACGGAACTAAATGAACACACAGTTAGACAACAACCTAGCTTAATACATAGGCTATACTTTATCACGTTGACTATCGCGAAAGTATGCAATAAATATATTTTTTGTATTTAGTCGGTTGTTTAAGGGTTTCGAGTATTCATACATTTTCATGTACTGGCGAAAAAAATTAAACCATCCAACGTCGTCTATAAAAGTATTTTGTTTTAAATATTTGCTTGAAATCCTATTTCAATACTATAATAATTATGAATGTTTTTATGTTTAAATTTTTTGATATTTTTACTTGATTACACAAGAAATGACTAAACGGATTTAAATGAAATTTGCCGTACTGATAAATAACAGTCTGAACTATCACATAAAGAGGCTACCTTTAGTGCCCATAATTACTTAGACGAAGTCGCGGTCTAGTTGTAAAGAAAAAAATTGATGTTAAATTCTATACACATTTTAATCCATTTTTAACGTACAATTAATTATATTAAAAATTGAAAAATTAATTGATTAAAATTATCACTAATTTTTTGATTTAGAGTAAATTTTTGGGAAATTAAAAAAAATATTCACGTTAAAAAACACATTACAATAAAAGTTTATATAAGCAATTTTAAAACAGAAAATTTCGATAATTTTGCTTAAAGGTTCCGCAATCTCTGATAGTGATGAAGATATAGCAGATATATTGGCTGTTCCTACTTCAACGTCCAACACCACAAGCAAAGAATCTGATAGCTATGAAACCAGCGGCGAAGGGGAATTCGAAACTGAAGATATTCAATCGAATGTGCTGGAAAGTTCAGATAATCAAACAAAAACCTCTAATGAAGAAACATCACAACAAAAAAATGGTACTACGATAAAATGCAACTGAATTTAAAAATGTTTAATTTTATTATAATTAAAATGTATTTAATTTCCTACAGAACAAACACTAAGCGATAACGAGTTGGCCATTAAACTAGAAATCGAATCGGAACAATTTCAAGAATACCAAAATGTTGAGGAAAGTGATAAAACAAATAAAGACACATCAGTAGTTGAGAAAACTGAGGAAACTATTAAAACCATAAATGTACCGGAAGATGAAAATTTGTTGATACCTAAAATGGAACCAATCGATGTCGATGAGGAGTACGAAAAAGTAGAAAAGCAAAGGTAAATAATAGAATAAATTGTTTTAAGTTTAAAATAAAAAAAAATTTTACCTTTTTCCACTTAGCTCACCAACTGCAACAATAGCAAACAACCAAAACTTAACGCAATTGGTAAATGTTTTAAAGCCACCGGCAAAAACTCAAAACATGACAAATGGACCCACTATGATTAAATTTACTATGCCTACAAATTCCTCAAATATTTCTGCTACTACATCTTCACAATCAAAAATTTCGATAGTTTCACCCACCATTCTAATGCCACCTCAAGTAACTGCAAAGTCTCCCATAGCAGCAACAGATCAAAGACAAGTACGTTTACCTGGCAATTTACATGCTCTATTAGCTGCCCCGGGTTCTAGAACAACTGTTACTAATGCTAATGGCATGAAGTTTCTTTTGGTAAATACAGCTGATCAAAGAGGTCCCCCCATAACTACATCCAATTTGACAACGGCTATACCTTTAACCGGTACTAATCGACCCAATTCACTTGGTGGCTCGGCTAGTGTTAAAATTATACAAAATACCACACAACAATTTCAACAACATCAGCAGCAACAGGTGTCACAACAAAAATTTCAGAAGCAGCAACAACTGCTGCCTAATATACAACAAAAATCACAGTTATTGCAACAACAGAGCTCTTTCACAAAATCAAAAGAATCGGTAAAACGTGCAGAGTCTCGACAGGACTATCGAAAACACTTAAAGAAACGAGACTTTTTAGGTAAGTTTTATCCAGAAATTTTAATAAAATTTGAACCAAGATTTTTTAGAAATAGGGGAATTTATCTTTTTTTTCTATTTTTATGTAGTGTAATTATAAAAAGTTTAAACATTGTAATGTGAATAAGGTTTAAAAATATACTTAAAAAAATATGTAAAACTGTCAAAAGTTACAGTACTTTTTATTTTATTCAGCTTGCTGAATAGTTTTAAAACATGTAATATTCCCTATATTAATATAAATAGAACATTAAAATAATTTCATAACTTAATTATGTTTAATTTTTTTTACATTCAGCTAGCTGAATATGGTTTTAATAAAAAAATTTTAGTGTTTATGTTTTGTCCTTTCAAAAAATGCGTAATACTTTTCATATTCAGCTAGCTGGTTAAAGCTTTGTAAGTGAGAAGTTTAATCATTCAAAGAATTTGTTTTTAAACCATGTATGAGTTAAATTTTGTTATTTGAGGCATATATTTTTTAAATGTATGAAATTTTTTATATTCAGCAAGCTTATTAAGGGTCTTTAAAAAGATTTTTAATGTAATGGGATATAATTTTGATATTCAGCTATGTTAGAATTTTAATAGAATTTTTTGATTTTTGTTTATCATAAGTTTTTTATTTTTAAGTGATATTATGTTAAGTATTACGTATCCAAAAAATCTTAGTTTATAAATCTTTAACTGATTTTCTCATTGCAGGCATTAAAACCACTTTACAACAAATGCTTAAAGTACAAGAGAATGCAAATGAAATTCAATCGGAACGCTTGGCAATCGAACGTGAACGTTTACAATTCGAAAAATCGATGGCGGACAGATTTCTAAGTTTATTCGAACAGAATCAAAAAATACAACAGCAGCTGCAGCAACAGCTGCAACAATCCCAACAACCTCACTTTCAACTGCAACAGAGACCAACAACATCGTCACAAGTTTTTACAACAAATACTGGTCAAACAGCATCCGTAACACCGAATGGTCAAATAATGCTGCCACCTAAACTCCTCATAACAACTATGGTTCCAACTTCGGCTGCTCAATCAGCTCCAGCTCCAACGGCTAAAGTATTAACAACAACGGGCTTTACGAATCTAACCTCAACAACCAGCAATAGTAGTGAAATGCAGCTAGTCGTGCCTAAGGAGGAACCACAAAATTAAAAAAAAATAATTTTTTAAAATTAAATAATAATTAAAGTCTAGTATATATTTTAAATAAAAATGTAATTGTCTAGTTATAGGTATATTTAATTGTTTTCTGAAGCGTTAATTGAAATTAAAAACGAATTTAAGTGGAAAAAAAACTAGAATATATTCACAATAAAGCATATTTTCCTAATTAGATTTATTTTTAGCAATTAATGGATGATATTGGTATTTTTAGGAATTGCGTGACTCTTGATCAAAATCGGGATTTATTATAAAATTTCCAGGATCTCGGAAATTCCCGCTCAAACAAATAACACTGGTCCGCAAAAAAAAAAATTCTCACCTTTCAAATAAAATATGTAGACTGTAGAGATATTAATCCGTTTAATTTAAATCCGCGTTTTTTTTATCAAGCTCATATTTTTTATGGGTATGCCTAATAATTCGCCCGAAATAAGGCGAATATATGCCTAGTCCTTATACATGGTATTTTTTTATAGAGGTATAGAACTTTAAGTTGCAATACTTTTTTAACTGGTGGCCATTTAGACATTTGCCAGTTAATTTATGTTTAGTTTGTCATTTCCACATGAATAGTCTGACGCCTGAACAACGCATCCAAATTGTGCCAATTTACTTTTAAAATCATGGTTCAGTGTAAAATACGTATCGCGCACTACGTTAATTTTATGGTCATCATAATCGCCCATTACTTATGTTTGAATGGATACGTCAATAAAGAAAACTCCAGTATTCAAGTGTATGTTGATACACCCTTACATCCAGAAAAACAGACTAGGGTATGCTTTATGGGCTGGTGGAATCATTGGTTTGTACTTAATTAAAAACGATGGTGGTCAGAATGTTACAGTCAATGGTGACCGCCAAAGAGCCGTGATTACTGACTTTCGTTCATTAATTGAACAACAATGTCTTCAAAAAGACGGCGCAATATGTCACACTAGTGTTGGGCATAATCTTTCTTTTCAGTAAATCGTTCATGATCGGTCAGAAAGACTTGCTGAAATATTTCATTCTTCTCTTTCATCTTTCTTTTATGAAAGATGTAAAATGAATGATTAAAACAAGGCAAATGAATACATAACAGTTGGTTTTTGTTTATAAGAAAATAAATGCAAAAACGAAAATTGCTGGTACAAAGCGAATATTATAAATATTATAAAAGTAAGTTCAATTAAAAAGTTTTTATAAGTAATAAATACACACATACATACATAATTTGAAAATAAATTAAAAGTAAAACCAAAAAACAAATTCACATAAATTCAAAATTAGATTTTGATATCCAGAAAAAAAAACAAGGAAAAAATTTAAAAAAATTTTAACAGGCGTATATATAATATATTATATAAAAAATTTACTAATTCTTTAGGATATTCTCCCAATAATTTTCAAAATTTTAGTTTAATTGGTTGTTGGGTTTAAGCTGGTCTATATGCATTTCACTGGTGCTTATGCCAGATCATCAGTAGACCTTTAAACCATAAAATTTATTAAAAAGTTTAAAATTATTACAAGTTTTATTTAAAATTTTTCATAAACAATATGAGAATTTTAAATAAAGCAAGAAACAAAAATAAAAACTTCCTAATAAACCCAACCAACAATTTTATTCAATTTGCATTATTTTATTATTCTAATCCCTTATATATTTGGCTAACACATTGGTTAACACAAAATATACATTAAGGGCAACCGAATAATAAAATTTCTTTTATTTACATAAAAAATTTACTAATTCTTTAGGATATTCTCCCAATAATTTTCAAAATTTTAGTTTAATTGGTTGTTGGGTTTAAGCTGGTCTATATGCATTTCACTGGTGCTTATGCCAGATCATCAGTAGACCTTTAAACCATAAAATTTATTAAAAAGTTTAAAATTATTACAAGTTTTATTTAAAATTTTTCATAAACAATATGAGAATTTTAAATAAAGCAAGAAACAAAAATAAAAACTTCCTAATAAACCCAACCAACAATTTTATTCAATTTGCATTATTTTATTATTCTAATCCCTTATATATTTGGCTAACACATTGGTTAACACAAAATATACATTAAGGGCAACCGAATAATAAAATTTCTTTTATTTACATAAAAAATTTACTAATTCTTTAGGATATTCTCCCAATAATTTTCAAAATTTTAGTTTAATTGGTTGTTGGGTTTAAGCTGGTCTATATGCATTTCACTGGTGCTTATGCCAGATCATCAGTAGACCTTTAAACCATAAAATTTATTAAAAAGTTTAAAATTATTACAAGTTTTATTTAAAATTTTTCATAAACAATATGAGAATTTTAAATAAAGCAAGAAACAAAAATAAAAACTTCCTAATAAACCCAACCAACAATTTTATTCAATTTGCATTATTTTATTATTCTAATCCCTTATATATTTGGCTAACACATTGGTTAACACAAAATATACATTAAGGGCAACCGAATAATAAAATTTCTTTTATTTACATAAAAAATTTTTATGGTTTAAAGGTCTACTGATGATCTGGCATAAGCACCAGTGACCAGCTTAAACCCAACAACCAATTAAACTAAAATTATGTATATTATATATAAAAATCAGGAAAATTAATATGCATATATTTTGATTAATTAATATGTAATATATTTTATTTGAATCAAATTAAAAAACAATGATCCTTTTTTGAATAAAACTACAATTACATTTTTTTATAAAATTTTTAAATACAATTAAATTTAATTTTTTATATTTCGCTACTCCTTCACTTAGCACTATTAGGAAAATAAATACTGCCGATATATCAAAATGATCTTTAAAATTTGTATGGTATAATTAATTATGAACGAATTTATATTTTAAATTATATTTTGGCCAAACTACACATGCATTAAAAAACTATTTAATTTATTTCTTGAATAATTCATAGTTTCATTAAAAACAAGTAAAAGTGCTATATTCGGCCGAGCCGAATCTTAAATACCCTTCACAACGTGTATTCATACAATCACATTCACATTCACAATGTATACATACCCTGAAGGAAACCTGGGGACAGGTGTCTCCAAGTCACCAGTTTTGTCGACTATTGTGGTGACTTCTTGGCGACATTGTCAACATTTTTTTTCATTTTCTTTGATGAGAAAAAAAATGTATACACAATAAATAAGAGTTCTTATTAAATGAAATGTACCTAATTTACTTTTAATATTTGATATTTAATGAATTCCTTAATTTTTTTTAATAAAAAAAGAATAAAATTATATTTTAACAAAAGTTTCATTAACGACGTCTATTTAAGAAAAGTATCAAAAGTGTAGACTAGAATTACTTAAATGCACTATTGAATATCTGGTGACAATGTCTACATATGGTCCTTAAAGAACTACCTACTCAGTAGTACCAGTGTCAGTAGTAGATTTCCAATGACACGCACATGTTAAATGTCTATAGTTAAAAGCATTGTCGGGAATATAATAAGTCACTAGTACTGGTGACTGTGTCAACAGTGGGTCAGTACAGATTCACTACTGACATTTACACCATAAAAGTACCAAAAGTGTTGACTATAATTACTAAAATGAACTAGTGAATCTATGGTGACAACGTCTACATATGGTCCCAAAAGAACTACCTACTCAGTAGTACCAGTGTCAGTAGTAGATTTCCAATGACACGCACATGTTAAATGTCTATAGTAAAAAGCATTGTCGGGGGTATAATAAGTCACTAGTACTGGTGACAGTGTCAATAGTGAATCAGTACTGATTCACTAGTGACATTTCCTACAGGGTAGTTTATGTATTTGTACCAAAACTATAAAAGAAAGATCTCATTTTATACCCTTCACCTGTGGTGCACAAGGGTATATATAGGTTTGTCATTCCGTGTGAAATTTCTACAATTTTTATTTCCGACCCCATAAAGTATATATTTTCTGAAAGCTTATGAATAGGGGAGTCGATTAAGCTCTGTCAGTCTGTCCGTCTCTCGGTCTGTCGGTCTGACCGTCTGTCCGTGTGTATGTTGAAATCAACTTTTTTAAGCCCCCAGACATCGCTTGGACCCGGGTGAGGTATTAAAATATCAGAAATATTGATATTTTATATCGGTATAGATCGGTATTGAAAATCAGAAACATCGGTACATAAACAACGGAGATATGAGCAAAAACCCACGACCACCTCGATTTTTTTTTTCACAAAAACAACATTACAACAACAACATACATACATACAAACGTGTATCCTGGTTAGAGTAACCGTGGCATCGAATCCCAGCTGAGCCAAAAAAAATTTTTTTATAATTTTTATTTTTAATTTTTTTTTATTTTTTTTTATTTTTTATTTAATATATTATTTATATTTTTATTATTATTTTTTTTAAATTTTTTTTCATATTTTTTTTAATTTTTTTTTTATTTTTTTTTGTTTTATATTTATTATATATACTTATTGCTCTTATTTGACCTTTATTTTATAAAATTTTTTAATTGATTTTTCTAAAAAATTATTTAAAATTTTGTAAAAACACACAATTTCTTTCCTGAAGATGCTACACAAAGGAGTAGCGAAACATTGAATAATAAATAAATCAACAAATATTTATAAAGACCTCAAGCTTGAAAAATCAATTAAAAAATTTTATTATATATTATAATTAATTTTTTTTTTAAATTTTTTTTTAAATTTTTTTTTTAATATTTTTTTTAATATTTTCTTTTTACTTTTTTTAACATACATATATACGTAAATTTATAATTTTACAATGGGATGTTTTTATATACATATGTATGTTTTTTATTTCATATGAGATAAATGGTGATACAAACTATTCACTACACGTTGTGAAGGGTATATAAGATTCGGCACGGCCGAATATAGCGCTCTTACTTGCTATTTATTTAAAAGTAATAAAAATAATCTCCTTTAAAATTTTGTTTTTGTAACATACGATCATTTCTCGCACAGGGGTCGGTTTATTCAAGGCGAATTCAATTATCAGGTGATTGTGACACAGCTGATCTTTTTTTTTTCTTTGTATGAATAGGTATTGGCTGGGTTGTTAAAATTTATTTATGTTTACATAGTCTTTGATGCAGGGGCAAACTAAAGCAACAATAATAAGTTGGACCAGTAATTCGGCTGTGGCGAATCTTTTATACCCACCACCATTTTTGTGTACTTTTATAGCACGAAATTTAGTATTTTGTTATTAACAGTAATCGCTATTGAATAATCTCTTTATACTAAAATATTTATGTATCACTTTCTTTGTACAACTTCGATATGCTAGTAAAATGTTTTTTCTAAATTTAGTCTTTCAATGAAAGTGGGCGTTAAAGTAGGCGTGTCAATATAGCTTTTGCTAAGAAATAAAATAGATATTTCAATATAGTCCTAGGCGTTAAAGTGGGCGCGTCACATACATTTTCTTGTATAACAATGACATTGACGACTAGAAGGATATATGTAGCAAATTTCATCATCATTATACTTCTAATTTTGTCGATTTTGGGTTATGAGCTTTTAAATTTCATTAACAGTGGATAACGTGAAAAGTGGGCGTTATAGTAGGCGTGTCGAAGTTGTTTCTGCTAATGAACAAACAACAAAGCCTTTGACCAAAAAGCAATGGCTTGATGGAAGGACATGGTTTTTGCATTACGAGCTATAACTCTCTTCCAAATATTTCGATTTAGCCCATTTTCAATACCAAACAAACCTTGTGTATATGAAATATTCTGGCAAAATTTTAGCCGTTTTTTTTGGTGGCGGTTATAAAAAAATTCGCCTTGTGTTGATCCTTTTATTTATATTTTTTTATCGTTGTTGTTGTTGTTGGTACTCATTTATTGGTTTTGAAAACGAAAAAGCTGATGACCAGAGGTATTTATTTCACTGCTGTATGTTTCGAAAGTATTTGGCGGTCCCTTACTTCGAAAAAAAGATGTTTAATAAATTTTATATTTTGAATTTTTGGATAAATTTATAATTTTTTTACGAAATATGATTCTAGCATTTCTAAAAGGTTTTTTGTAAATTTTATATTGGTGTACGTAATTTTTTTAAATTATTTAAAATTTGCTACAAACAATGTTAACAAATACTCATCTTTTAAAAAATATTTGGTAAATATTATTTTTGGAGAAAAAAATATTTTTTAAAGAATTTTTTAATAAATGCTGCAAAGAAAGAATTTTTCGTTACATTACGTTTATAAAATTAATAAATTAATGATTTTTATAAACTAATTATTATTTGTATTTTTTATTAAACATTATTTTATAACTTGTTTTTTTTTCTCAGTTTCGTAACGACACTTAAAATTAGCACGAGTAAACTAAGGGACTAAATTAAAAACAGGATTTAATATAAAAATAAACACAGCAATTAAACACATGTACTTAAAAAATACTAATCACGATTTGGACATCTTGTTGGTTACTAAGAATAATCTACTGCTGATAACGTTTGAATGGAGATTGTTGCTGCTGTTTCAATTGACTGACGACTCCTTCACGATTTTCTTGATTTGGATGAGTGCGTATATAATCCAAGGCCTTTAAAATAGCAGCAGGAATTGGTGGTGGAGTGGGTAAGTGATCGCCACTGGGATGGAAACCATTTTCATCGGCTGTGTAAGTTAAAGTAATCAATTGGCCATCGGGAGCATAGTAAGCTGAAGAACCACTGGCGTAATAGCCGCCCACACCAGCTTCTTGGGCAGCAATACCATTGGTGGTATCAAATTGATACTGGTAACTGCCATCTTCTTTAATATCGTTGCTAAAACTGCGTACCTCAGCAGCAGCATCATACGGATCAGAGCGGGCCAATGAGAAACAAATCAGTGCAGAAATACAGCAAATGAACTGAAGTGGAAAATAAAGATTTTCTTTTTAAAATAACAAATTATTATTATTTTTTTAATTGAGGTTTTAACTATTAAACAGTCCGACATTATTTTCAACTATTAAACCTTAATCTTATTTTTCACTATTTAACACATTTAGTTGCCTTTTTTTATTTTGCTAAAACTTAATATTTGTTTCTTCTCTTACCAATTTGTACATGATGTTTAAATTTAAAGGAAAAATAAATTAAATAAAATTAATGTATGTATTAATGTATATATATTATGTGAGTTGTTGCCCCTTTAAGATTCAACTAAGAATTAATACATTTCAGTAAACATGGTTTGGAATTTATACCAAAAATTTTGCTTTTTGGCCAGTAAAGATGAAGATCAGAAAGGCCTTTTTTTAGTTCGTTTTTTTAGTATTTCGCGTATTGGTTTTCAAAATTTTGGCTCAATTTGTCGGTTTTGTTTTAACATATTTCTGGGAATTTTTTTTGCTTTTTATTCTCTGCTACTGCCTTAAGTTGTTTGTTGTTGTGATTGCAGCTTCTTTTGCTACATGACTCTCATAAATTTTATTATCTTGATTTTGGTTGTAAACAACAATATAAAAACCATTTAGGTATATAGTCCCTTTTAAATGTTTTTTAAAAAGTAGTGTTAATTTGTTGTGTTAGTGCTATTGATGAAACCCGGCCAAATTATAAGCTACACCAAAATATGTCAAATTATTTTTCTTTAATTCGAATTGTGATTACTTTATTACTACGTCATAGTTTAAATGTAATTTAAACAATTTCAAGGACGCTTATGTAATTTCTAAAGGTTTTCCTTAAATTATGCCCTTCACCTGAGGTGCCAGGAATGAATGTACATAGCTTTGTCATTCTGTTTATAGTTCCTGTAATATTCATTTCCGACTCCAGCTAGTGAAAGCTTATGACTAGAGGAGTCGATTAAGCAATGTCTGTCCGTGTGATGATTGAAATCAATTATCAAGAAGCCCCTAAAAATTACACAGATCTGCATGTTGTATAAATCTTTTGGAAACATCCGGGAATGAATCGCTATGGAAATCTTGCCCTTAAACTTTACTAACGAAAGTGGATTTTTTCCCGCTTCTGAACAACAGAGAAATAGATATCAGAGAAAAAAAAGAGATTGACTAGCTAAATATATTACACTATAAATTTAAAATTTCAAATCCATTAATTAAAATTGTGTTCACCATATTGGTATCAAAACACTTGCTTAAGCAGTAGAATACTGTAAACTATGAAAAATTTTAAATTCAAGATACCGTCCTAAATCAAAGGACGGGTATATGGGTCAAATAAAGTAATTACGGCTTTCCCCCCTTGTTTAATTACGGCTTTCCCGGCTTGTTGGTATCAAACCAATGGGCTTGACCAGTAGAATACAGTAAGTTATGTAACAAATACTTACCAATTTTTACACACCCTTCGCTGTATTCTGCAAATTAATCGACTTTTCTCATCCAAGTGCTGGCATGTTTCTGGTTTATTTGGTTTATTTTAAATACCCGCAAAGAGAGAAATTTAATATAAATCATGTTTTTGAAATTTTTCGTTCTTTCACTTAGAAAATAAATTTTATTGTGTGTTGTGTTACATGTGGTACCAACCTGCTGACACTATGTGTCTGCAATACTAATGCATTCAAATTACATAAAAAAGCATATGGACATTTCCATGAATATGTCAACCACGATTGTAAAAATAAAAACTCTTGAAAGTTTTTCAATATAAGTTTATTGATAAGAAAACACTAAAATTTTATTATGCGCAGGTATTAAATAAGAGCATATTAAATTATTTTAAGAGCAATAATAAGAGTTTAATCTGATTATCTCTTTGATTTATTTTAAAGAATTGCAATCAACTATTTTGTTAGCGACTAAATTGCAAAAATAAATTTTATTTGTAAATATTCCTTAAAAATTAGGCAACAACAATTAACAAGATTCATAAGAAAAAATAAAATATAGAGTTCAATTAGTTTTTTCTTTATTTCCCTTGGATGTTATTTTAATGTCACGTACGTAGTGTAAAAACATTATTTGTCTCTGTCATTCATATTTAAACAGTCGCAAGAGCACATAATTAAGAATTTAACTTTTTTTCTTAACATAATATAAATTTTATTACCTAAGAATACTATTAGAGAAAAATCTGTCACGTACGATATGTCAGGAACGATATTAAATTGAATTTATTATAAAATCATTTTCAATTAAGTATGATGGATTTTAAATAAAAAATATTCGGTTTAGTGTAAGAAATTATAAAAGGAAAAAATACCTTCCAAGATTCGCAGATTTTTTTACATTTCCATATATACATACTTCAAAATCACTTCAGTTTTATGTCACGTACGATATACTCTTTTTTTCTGTATATTTTAGACAACAATGATTCGAATATAATAATTTTTTTTTTAAATAAAGTACCCTTTGAATGGAACATAAAGATCTCATTTTGTTTCAGTTACTGTTACTTTTGCAAAAATTATTCCACTTTATAGGAATACAAATGTCACGTACGATGACATGGAATTGCCCATATGTGACCTTCTTCGAGAAAAGGGAACTAGTGTATTAAATTGAAGTTTTGAGAAAAACGCATTTAAAGGTTCATAACGCATTATCACTGTGAACACTCCTTCAGTTGGGAGATGCGATTTGGTATATATTGGGTGCCGATTTTGGTGACGTCTTGCCTACAAAAAAATTTTTAATGTTTTTTTCATTTTTATCGATTTTTCTAAGTTCGTTTTGTACGTTTTTATGGGGTAAATAATTTTATATCAGAAATTTATCAGAAATAGATTTGAAATATTACCAATATTGCTTTGGCTTGAGTCTTTTTATAATAAATTACCACCAAGCTAACCTCAAAAGAAAAAAACACGCTTTATTAGATCCGATATTGATAGAATTTATTGGAGACATTTGTAAAGGATGATTTAGTTAGATCTGTATTTTTTAACTTTTAAATAAAACACTAACAAATAAATTGGATGACCTTGTAGCTGATTCTTTCGAAAGATTAATTTTTCTCTTTACAGCATAAAGGACTTTTTGCTTGCCTAAAATTACAGCCCGTGATACACAGCGCGCAAAACCATGACCCTATAGCTATTACACCTCTGCTAGTTAGTTAGTTTTTTTTTTAACTCAAAACAAATTCTTAATGTGCGATTATTTCTTTTCAGCTGTACAATCGTCAACACAAACGCATAATACCGCTTTTTCGCCTAGGGTTGTGTAGGGTATACAAATGTGCTATTGTTACCATCATACTGAGTTTAGAATAATGGGCGTGCATTTAAGTTGAACTTGAAATTTAGAAACATTAAAAAAAAAGTAAAACCATAAACTCATAAACTCATTCATTAGTAACTAGTTAACCATAGGTTAATGCAATCAATTTGTTGTTTTTTTTTTGTTATGTTTTACGAAAAGCTAAAAATATACATTTATTGGTTAAAGAAATTAATTGTCTTTTAATTATTGGCTATAATTCACTAACAATAATTCTAGCAGACAAAAGATTTAAGAAGTATTAAAACCAGTTATGAATAGCGTTATATTTATCTTCTTTTTGATATTTAAAAAATCTACACATAATACAAAATGAAGCCATTGTATTTTTATTTATGTTCTTTCATATTTAACCCATCTAACACACTTTTAGTTTTAATTAAAAAAAAACTGTTCTTACTTTCTATTTGTCCTCTGTTAATATTAAATCTTACGAAATTTGGGGCAATAGAACTATTCGTAAGGGTAGACAGTTTCTTATTTGTCACCCATTAAGCTGCATCTAGAAGACGTTTCAGTTAATTCGTTGAATAATAGATGGCATCCTTATTAGCAATCAAGGGGACGAAGGTTACCAATCTACGTCTTCCAAAAGTAAAACAAATGTTAACAAACCGTTGTGCCGTATGGTCTAATTATAAGAACAGTGTCCCAGTAAGAATGTGAATTTTGTCACTGTAGTGTCCTTATTTTAAATTTAATTTTTTATTAGTAGAAGGAGGATTCTGAATAAAGTCAAGACTCTTTACTATCACATTCTCTGTTAATGAAGTGATTACGTATGGGTACTTTATACTATCGTCTTCTATATTATTAAGTTGGAACTGTGTATCTATCTGAACATGGTGTCCAAAATTGTGGGAGCTTTAGATTAATTGGATGGTAGTGTATATTACTACCTTCATTTTGTACAGGTATTTTAAAATTGTTTGGGAGAGAAGATGGTGTAGTTAACTTCTCTTAGAAATTCTATACAATTTTATACCATGGTTTTAACGCGATCACAAAATATTGATAATCAAGAAGAATTTCACGATTCTTTAACTACACCATCTTCTCTCCCAAACAAAAACTTACAAAAATTTGAAAAGTTTTGGTGATACCAGACAGACAGGCAGACTTCAAAGAATTTTCAGTCGAGAAAGTCTACCTAATGTGTCAACTATTCAAAGAGTATTATCAAAATTTGAAGAAACTGTGCTGGTTATAAAAAAAAACATTGCTCTTTTCAATGGAAGTGTAGCCAAAAACATTAATTTGGCATCGTTTTCAACAACTTAAAATTCCACGAAGCACTACTCAGAGAATTTTGATGAAAGACTTTCACTTTTATGCGTAAAAAATTCAGCTTTTTCAGGAGCTTTAACTAGCAGATCATGGAAAGCGCTGACAATTCGTTCAATGAGTAACTGAGCAAAGTAATTTAAACATAAATTTAAAAAAAAAAATTCATCTCCAATAAAGCGGATTCGTGGATACACAAAATTGTCAAATTTGGGGGTTTAGAAAATCGTCATGCAATCTATGAGAAATAAATGCATTCACAGCGAGCAACATTGGTGCAGATTTTGGTGAGACGTCATGATTGGACCTTACTTTTTAAGATGAGGCCGAAATTGTAGTGACAGTGAATGTCATCCTTACAGGAACATGATAACGGAGTTCTTGTAGCTTTAATTTGACGGCATTGATTTGGACGACATGTGATTTCAGCAAGATCGCGCAACCTGTCACACCGCGTATTTAGCAATTCATTTATTGCAGAAACGATTTCTAGAACAAATTATCTAAAAAAAATTCTGGCGTCAACTAGCCAACTAACAATCATGCGATTTAACACCGATAATTTTTTTCCTTTGGGGTAAATCTTGGATTTATGCGAAAAAAAAAAACAGAAACAATTCTTGAGCACAAATCCAAGATCCAATGCACAATCAAAGAGATACAGCCACATCTCTATGAAAAGTAATGGGAAATTAAAAAAAAAAGATAGAGGACATTTCACGGCATTCTATTTAATACTTAATCGAAACATGTCTTTTTTAAAATCCATTAAAAAGCTCTGCTGTCTCAATAAATATATATTTTATCTTAAAATGGGAAAGTGTATTCTTACTAAGGCACCCTTTATATAAGTCTTTAGGCTTACTAATAAAACTTAGTTCTACATTTAATGAAAAATTAATTATTTTATAATGACAATAAAATAAGTTTTAGCAAAACTATTAAATTTAGGCCTTATTCTCTTCCTAGGAATAATATCAACATTAAATTTCTAATTCCTTTACTGTTTTAACTGTCACAAAGAAATTCAGAAATTCAATTGTTTATTATAGGTATTCACGCCATTAAATCAAGTGATGCAAAATTTTTAAGGTAGAATTTTTTTCTCTTCAATTATAAAAATAATTCCGTACTAACATTAAGTGCGTAAATTTCAAATATATTTCAGTACTTATAACGTGGGAAAGTAGGATCCAAATGTAGTAACTAAACACTAAAATTACCAATAAACTAAAACATGACGCTTCTTTTTTAAATCTTTTAGAACAGAGCAACAAAATAACGAAAAGATTGTAGATAAACTGTGTTTACACATGAACTATTTTAAAAAAAAAATTGTATGGCGGTGGTAAAAACCAACGATATAGAAAATGAAACTACTTTCTAAAAATTTTGTCTGTCTGTCTTCCTGAACTGATTTGGCTCAAAAACTACTAAACGGATTGCGATAAAATTAGGTATGGAAGTACCTTAATACCTGAGTTAATATTTAGGGATAATATCTCATTCTAAAAAAATAAAATTTGCAAATAAAATGGTACTAGAAGGTTGGTTAGAAATAAATGCAAAAACAGACCCTACAAAAGGAGTAGTATAAAATAAATTGCACAAAGAAAACGTGCCTATTACTTTGCATCAACAAGAATCATATCAAAAAATGAATACAATACAAACAAGTTGTTGGGGCCAGCAACGCGTAGCGGTTTGAACTAATACTATAAAAAATTGATTTTTGTTTCGAGTTTCATTTATTGATAAAAAAATAGTTCTTATTGCGATTCCTAAAAGCCCTCATGAAAGATTAAAAACATGAAATAATACTCTAATGATTTTTTTCCGCCTTATGACCTCAGCGTGATATCTTTGATGATATAAATTAAATAGTCAATACCATTAAGTGTTTCAGTTTTAATTTGCTTAAACAAATTTTATATTGTGATTATGATTTATTGTATTGAAAAAAAAAAAAAAAATAAATATATAAAAAAAATGTTGCTTAAATTACAAATATTATTAAATAAAATTAATAAAATTAGTTTTAGAAAATGATTAATAGATTTGCAAGTTCAAATCAAAGTGTAAAAATAAAGTTCAAGGAAGTAAATAATAAATATAATATACAGGGTTATCCGATTTGCGGTATCTAAAGTAAACGTAACACATATAAAATATTTTTTTTCATGATATTTTTTTATTTTTTATTATAAAGTTTGAATGTCGACTTTATGTGTGAAATACTACATCATTTAAGTGACCACCACGCGAAGTGTTGCAAGCATTGATTCTTTTGAGGTGATTTAAGACCACTTTTTGACACATATTGGGTGGTATCTCAGCCATAACTTGACGAATGTTGGTTTTTAAGTGCTCAAGAGTTAAAAGGTTTATCTGCATAAACACGCTCTTTCGCGTAGCCCCACAAAAAAAGTCTAATGGTATCAAATCGCTTGATCTTGGTTGCCAGTTGATATCGTCATGACGAGAAATTACGCGGCCAGGAAATGTTTTTTTTTGCATTAACTTTTGCAGGTTTAAAGAGCTTTTTTATCTATGCCTTGGCTGACATCAGCGTCACCTCATTGCAAAAGCACACATATTTAGCTTTGGAGTACATTTAGTGACCAAAAAGTAGTTCTAATACATCCGTCGCAAGGGTTTTATAAACGACTGATTATCAAGCAGTGGTAATTCTCATTCTTTGTACCCGACACTCAAGCGGATGATCCAACACGGTACGCAAACTAAGCATATCTGCCTGATATACATATGAAGTCAGACTCAAGAAGCTGGATAAGTTTAACTCAAGAAAATATGAATCATCTTCTGCTTTCCCGTCATTAAGGAATCAGTGTAATCAGGTAGTATGAATAATAAAAGTGAGCATGAAATTATTTTCTAAATAATTAGTTAATACATATATTAAAAAATAAAATTTACCAGTTTTGCCATTTTAAAATTTGTGACGTGAATGCCTTTAATGATTTTATGTAAACATAACAAAATTCCTACAGTTAGAGTATTTACACATTTTAACATTTTGATGTTAGTAAATAATTATATAAAATGTAAACCTTTAATGACCACATAATAAAAGTAAAAATATATCGTTTGCAAATAATAAAACAGAAAATAATTAAAATACAAAAAAGAACTTTATGTTTAACACAAAATTTGTGAAAGAGACTTTTACAATGGCTATTAGGGGACACAATAAAAAAAAAATATTTATCCCCTTATTTTGTAAATCACACTAAAGTTTTTAAAAACTAATGCTCTAAACACATAGACGACAGCAGACAGCAAGCAGCAATATGTCAAAAATAAAATCCATGTGTTTAAATGAAAACGATTATTTTGACGGCAGCACAGTATAACGACTGCACAACAGCATTTGCTGCTGCTGGCAACTTAGGCTATTTTCTATTTTGACGGGCAGCAATAAACAAATATAGTGTTGCCATTATATATATTAAATTGGAATAATAAGAACAAAAACTTATTTTTAATATTAAACATAAAAGAACATTACAAAAATACAATAAAGAAATAAATTTATGTGTTTTTTATAGTTTTTCGTGATTTTATTACATTTTTTTTATAAATAACTTTAATTTTATTCATTATAAAATATATGTATATGCGGCATCCCTGAATTTTGTATTGTTAAAATACACATCAGCTGATTATTATGTTGTTGCTGTCTTCAAAATAATTATGAAGCTGACTTCAAAGCAGCATTTGAAGTTGGCAGCATTTGAAGCCGTGAAGTTGTGAAGTCTGCTGTCGTCTATGTGTTTAGAGCTTAAGGCAAAAACTTAAAAAAAGTTTTTTACAGTGTGGGTAAATGATTTACAAAATATGGAAGGGGGCTTACTATTTGCACTTAAAATAAAATAAAATAATTTTTTTAACATCTAAATATAATAAAAAGTTTTAATAATAAAACAGAATTGAATCTTAAGTGATATATGGGCAGAAAGTTATTTTATTTAAAATTTGTTTGTTTACAGCTTAAATATATTAAATGACAATTACAAAAGTTTGCTGGCTTGGAGTGTGTGTTGCATAAATTTTGTTGATATTTTCGCTATTCATATTCTGTACAACACCCAGCTAAAGCTCTCATTACAAAATAAATAAATAAATAAATAAGTGGAAAGTACTAGCAAATAGTTCTTCACTACTTACAATTTGTCATCTAAACCCATTATTTTAACATGGCGATGTGATTGGAATCAAGTACTTACCACGCTCGTTTACAAATAGGGACTTTAATAAGTACTTACCACCCTCGCTTACAAATAGGGACCAGCGTTGTCAACTTTAAAATTTCAAAAAGCACCATAACCCAGGAAAAAAACGCGTCATTCTCAAAAAAAAAGCACTAAATTTATAATTTGTAAATTATTTTTTTATTTATTTAATAAAATTATACATTTATATAAATTTCTTTACAAATAAGACATTTTTAAATGTATATCAGAAAAAATAACAAAAAAATTTACAAAAATCAAACAACGAATATCTTTTAGTCAGTCAGTACAGATTTACATAGATACATATATTTATATGTAAATAAAAATAAACAAAAACATTGGAAAAAAGAACAAAAATATTTAATTATTAAAGTAATTATCAATTCACAATATATCACAGGAGTGATGCATTGTAAGAAATTTATTTCAACATTTAGAAAAAATTACGACAGGATTAATTTTTCCATACCTGATGCATTTATACGACGTTTAATAAACATATGTGAATTTGTTGTACAAAATATTAAAGAAATTATTCACCAAATAAGTACAACTATTATTTAATATTTAAATATTTTTATATTACATATTAGAGTAATTAAATAGAACTATTTCTAACTAAAAATTATGAAAAATTTTAATAAACTTGCAGTTTAATAATTCGATTAGGATTTAAGCTTTTCTCTGTGTAAATAATATCAAATATCAATGTTAAAGTCAATTATTTCTTCATTATTATCACTATCATTTGGCCACAACATAGTCTTAATTTCAAATTGTAATGCTTTATTTACTTCATCAGCTATTTAGTAGGTTTCGCAACAGGAATTTTCCCGTTTAAGCCCATTTTTAATGTGAAGTAAGGCATTAACTGAATTTAAAGACATTCGGTTGCGAATTTTAGATTTAAACACATTCATGGGAGCGACAAAAGTTTAACGGCAATATTAGCTAATGCTTCAAAGGGATTTAAGTTAACTGCATCTTTGTACGATTTAACTTCAATCCAAAAATCGACTGGAGTCAATATTTTTCCATTGGTAACGGTAAAATATCTTCTTTTGTATGTGATAAAACATTTCTAACATTAATTATGTTAATTTTACTCAAAATTTCAAGGTTTTCTTGTAAAATTTTTAAACGTTTAAAGTTGTGGGACGCTAAAAGTTTGGTTAAAGGTTTAATCATTTATAAGATGATCTTAATAGAAAGAGGAATTTCTTTTATTCACATTCACCTCAAATGCATATATGTATAAAGTTAGACATTTTGAAACAAAAACTTTCTGGGCAATCAATTATCTTATAAATAATTAAATTTTTGGTGTAATATTATTTTCTTGCCGAGTTGCATGTAATTGTACTATAAGTTACATTTTGGTAGTATGTATATAAATTTACACTTACAAAAAATTTTGTTCAATTAATTAATTTGAATTTTAGTGTTTGGTGTCACCGAAATAAAAAGAAAATCACTAAAAACTAAAAAAAAAAATCACCAAGCACTGACTCACAATTTTTCCGCTTTCGAAATGTTAAAAATCACCAAAAACGGTGATAAAATCACCGAGTTGACAACGCTGATAGGGACTCGTATAAGTACTTATTAACCATCAATATTATGGACTTACAGAAGTCGTTCGGTTCTTTCAATGACGAAAATCCGGTTTGATTATTCTGCGATACGTTAATTGAAATTTAAAAATCAGTGCAATTCCATAAGTTATCACTTTGTTAATGAAATGCTTAGCCACTGTTGCCAAAATCATTATTACTTATAGCCTAAGTATCTTAAACTAAATGAGAATTATAAAAAGTTGTGTATTTGAATGACTTCTAACAAATTTCGCAATAAGAAATTGTATTGTGTATGTATCTCAGCAAATATCTGAAAAGTATTTACACGTATCACACTATTAATCAAGTCATTACTAAAGCACTTCTTAGTAAGACATACCATATCTAATAGTCATTGAAAAGTATGTTGTTTGCTGGGATATAGAATTTCGTACAATAAATCGGAGATGGAAGAAATAAAAAAATTTATTTAGCGACGAAACTAATTTCTCACTCGGTAGTTATGTCGACAAAGAAAATTGTTACACATGGTCTGGAAGTGTCATAGGGCTGTATTTTTTTCGATAAGGAAGCTAAGAGCTCCATTGGAACCACCACTTTATAATAAGTTTTAACTTAAAATCCGTAGCAATGAGAAAAATCTGCTTATGTCTGTTTTTATAGTTTTCCAGAAAAGAACTTTTAAATCTTTGAGTGTATTTTTATAAATTGATTCCCATTAAAGTAAATACTATTGTATGAACTCCGCGCTGTATTTCACATAGTTAAGTTGTAAGTTGAAATAAGTTATTGTCCAAAATAAATTGCCTGAACGTAGTTTCAAATGGGATTTCAATGGTCTGATTTTATAATTTTTAGCTTGTGTTGACTTTAGCAATTATTCCTTTTTGCCACAGATGTATTTACGCATTCTTCGGTTGTTAAACGATCCATATTCGAAAACGGTGAACCTTTCACTAAATAAACGACAGCTTACAGCCATGCAAGACTGCCGGTTTTAAAAATGTATCAGAAAATCTATAAAAAAAATATTTTTTTGTAGATTTTTGTTTGGCTCTAGGTCATACAAATTAAATTTTGTTTTTTAATTTTAAGGAAAATATTTTAAATTTCTTTATTTATTTTGTTCCAATATTTCGACAAACTTCGTAAATCATCACCAGGGATATTAAAAAATATTCTGGATATAATTTTATATCGTTTTAAAAAACAATCTTTTTTATTTATAAAATACTTATCAACTGAAAGTTAAACAAAAATCTACATCAAATTGTATAAACAACCAAAAAGGTCAACAAAACCTATTTAACTTAAAACACAAAAAAAAATTTTTTTTAAATTTTGTATAAAAAAGAATATTTATCGTAAATTGTCTATTAAAAGAAATTTTTTTAGAAACTTTCTTTAACAAACAAATTTGATAAAAGGGAAATTTTGCGAAAATCTTTTCGATTTTTTTTAAATGTTGAAAATTTTTTTAGGAAAAGAAAATGATATAAAGTTTTCTATAATAACAAATACTGTAGGGTAGGTTAGGTTAGGTTGAAAAGGAGGGGTGTAAAAGCCCAAACCCATGACACGTATGCACTTATGCCCAGTTGGCATGTTGTGCGCTCCATATGGAAAACGGAATTCCCAAACAAAAACCATAAACATAATTTCCCATAAATATCGGACTAGTCCAAGAACCCAGTCCCCTCAATGTAACGCCTTATGGATCTCCAGTTCGAGTTCCCCAGGTATTCCAAGTTCGGCATAGTATCTACTGTAAAATTTTCGCACCTAATATGCCCAAACGCAGGACAATGACAGAGGTGGTGTACCAGAGTCTCATCCTCTTCCTCGCATGCTCTACCTGTTGTCTCCTCAGATAATCTTATGCGAGCTAGATGAGTTCTCAACTCCGTATGACCTGTAATTACACCGGTTAGTTTCCTAAGTGTAGGTCTACTTATTTTTTGATTTCCCAAGATTTGGGTCACCCCAGAGTGTTCTTGTCACCTTACCGACATCAGTGCCATTTTCTGACATGTTCCTCCATCGCCCAACGTTTAAGTTCATCCTTAAATCGTTTAAGGGGTTTGGCGTTCTCCAAAGTTATAGTACTCAGAAGAGCTCCCATTTTGGATAATTTGTCGGCTTTCTCGTTTCCGATCAGCCCGTGATGGCTTGGTATCCATATTATCTCCAGATGTTCACAATTTGCATATGAGTTTATCTCACTCTTGCATTGCAAAACGTTCCGGGATTCAACCTTCTATTTTCTCAATGTCCTAATCACTGATTGGCTGTCCGTAAAGATACGAATCAGGGTTTCGCTATTCGTTTCCTTTATCTATTTAATTCCTTCCGTAATCGCCATGATCTCAGCCTGAAAAATAGTGTTGTGATCTGGTAGACGGAAGTATTTGCTTCTATTTCGGCTTATGTCGTATAAGCCCATTCCAGTTTGGTCACCAATCTTTGAACCGTCTGTGTAAAGATCGATTCCGTGGGTGTTTCCCATCCTGATTATCTCATCCCATTCTCCCTCTTCCGGTATAATGGTGATGCAGTTATTATTCTCATATCTCATCGGGATTTTATCACATGTTGATTCCGTAATATTTCCCATCGGTAAGATATCCGTTATTCTTTGGTATCTGGTCTTATGTTCTCTCATAAGCCACTCATCTATTGCCATTAATCTTGTGGCAGCTAAGGCCGCTTCATATTTTACCTGTATCTCAATAGGCCAAATGGATAATATATTCTCAATGGCCATTGTCGATGTGGTCCTCATGGCGGAGCAAATACTAATGCAGTACTGTCTCTGAATCTTTTGAAGAGGTTTTATATTCACCTTCTTCTCTAAGGATGTCCACTACACTAACGAAGCGTACGTAATTGTAGGCCGCAGTACACTCGTATATAGCCAATGTGTCATCCTTGGGCTTAAGCCCCATTTTGAGCCAATCACTCTTCCGCACAGGGCCCATATTCTCTGAGATTTCTCCACTTTACATTCAATGTGGTCCTTCCAGGATAGTCTCCAATCAAGTACTATTCCTAGGTATTTGACCTTCTTATCAATCTTAATTGTCTTATTCCGAAAGATGGGATAGCTATGCACCGGTATCTTCCTCTTTCTCGTAAACAAACAGATTTCAGTCTTTTCCGGGTTGACATTGAGCCCTCGCTCTTTTGCCCAGTTATAGGATATATTCAAAGCCTCCATTGCTCTCATATATAAAGAATTTGGATTCGTCCCCCTAATCAGTATCGCAACATCAATACAACAAATACTGTAAAAAAATGTTCTATGAAAACAAAATTGAAGGAAATATTTTTATGACGCAAAATATATAAAAAAATTTCTATATAAATAGAATTTTTAGAAAATATTCTATACAAACGGAATTTTAAACACTTTCTATTAAAATAGAACTTATACTTTTACGAAGAAAAAATTAATCAAATATTTTTTTTTAAAAATATCTTAATAATTATTTAGTTTTTTTACCTTTTTTAATTTAAATATTAACTAAAAATATTTAAGTTCGAGGTCTTTTAATTATTTAAAAAATATCTTTAATTTTTATTAATTCTTCCAATATTTTGCTACTCCGTGTGTAGCATCGTCAGGAAATATATGTTTTGATTTTTTGTAAAAATTTTTTGTGTTTAAAAAAATTTAAATAACAAACTTTTGAAAACATTTAACATATAAATTTCAACATTTTGTCATATGAAAAAATTGTGTAAATGGCGTACTTTGCTTTATTATTTCCAAAACCATTTTTAATTTTGAATTTTTACATAGATATCTGTATTCTTCTTCTATTCAATCCCTTTTATTTGATGACCATATTGACTGGGTTGAGAAAAAAATTATTCAAAACGGGACGAACTCCATCTTAATTTTATACTATGTCTAACTATATTTTACTGGTCAAACCCTTTCATTTTATATCAATATTGTGGAGGTTAAAGGGCAAAGCCGTAGTTACTTTATTTGACCCATATATGCGCCATTTTATTTCGGTCGCCATCTCGGACTTAAACTTTTTTATAGTTAACTGTATTCTACTGGTCCTTTGGTTTGATAATTATATTGAGGAAGTTGAATTATAAAAATTTGTTAAATATTAAATTTGATCCTTATAAAAAATGATTTGATTGATTTTGTAGTAGCGGCAATCAATGGTTTTAAATTTGTTTATAGTGTTTTATATATTACATTCACATCTCTCCTTTCTATTGTCCAGAAGCTGAAAAGTCAATTTTTGACCGAAGCCTTAATATTTCAGCTTTTTAATTTATATCTTAAATAATTTCAAATCAATTTGTCAGAGTTTCTCAGCAATAGTTTTTAAGACTACGGCTTATATTTTAATGTCTACCGTGTGTCTAAAAATGAATTGGAAGCTTTAGTTACTTGACAAATGCTATATAAAGCCTTGACACCAGGGCGAAGGGAATACGAAATTTAACAAATATTTGTTATGGAACAAAAATGCATGCTGGGATATCATTTATAATGTGCGGCTTCGTTATGCATACATAACCTTGATCATGATTATACTGTAGAAGACAATAATGTACTCGAATGTAGTTTATATTAAGAAGAAAATAAAGCAACAGGTCTGTCTCATTTTATTGTATTTATTTCTGGCACTCTACATTAGTAATGTACCAACAAACTCAGGCTCGCAGTAGGTCACGAATAGCCACACAATTATTTTTGAAAATTTTGAAATGATTTGGATGGCTGGCTGATTAGTTGGCGTATTGAATATCTGTCTGTGCGTCTGTCTGTCTGCCTGGTTTTAGCCAAATTGAATAAATGCACAAGTGAATGTTGTTGCTGGTTGATGCTATTTGTGTGTTTTTGGTTTTATCCTTAACAATGTTTTATTTCAACTTATTTTTTTTAGTTGATCAAAAAGAATTTAAATACAAAAATGATACTCGTATTTAGGTCATGCAACATTTTACATTTTTTACATTGTATAACTTGGTATCACAAAGTATTAATTTTGTTTTGTTGCTCTCTTTCGTTCTGGTAGTAAGCAATCAGCAAAAAAAAAAAAAAAAAAAATACGCAACAACTCACGTGTGCAACACAGAAAAGCTTCGTTTTGCAATTTTTTCCGCAGTATTTTGTTGTTTTAAGAATTATTTACACATTTTGTAGTTTCCTCATTTAAAAAATATTGACTCAGCATGAGCTGAATAACAAGAAATATCGACTACGACAATAACTTTGACAAAAAGTTGTTTTACTTCACCTGTCGTTATATTTCGTAGTTAATGTCTTGTTACGTTTTTCAGTACATCTTCAACGCACATCTGAGTTGTATTCGTTTTGCTATTGTTGTTGCTAAAATAATGAACGTAACCACTTTCAATAAGTCTGCATGTTGCAAGGTCAAAAAAATCATTGAATTTCAGAACTTCCGAAACACAGAGTAAAAATCAATATGTAAAGTGATTCTTTTTTTGTTTTTTTTTTTGCTAAATTTTTAAAGAAACTGGTTACCAGAATTTTTATGTGTTAGTATTAAATATATAAGATATCATACCACTATTTTTTTTATTTTTTGTTGTTGAGAAAATCAGCCAAAAAACATTTGTGCATCGTCTTTTATTTTTGGTAAACAAAATTGTGAGGGTCAAATAATCAGTATACAAATATTTTTACTTAAAGCCAGCCTGAAATTATTACTGCAAATTAGTTCTGTTAAAAAAAATAATGTAAATAAATGTACTACTAATTAGATTAAAACAAATTATCCAAGAGTCATAGGGCAGTACTATGGCTTTTAGAAAATAACATCCATAACCATTTTATGTGTATTAATTTTAATCACCACCCCGCCAATAAAAAAGACATGTAAAAAAAAAAATAGTGAATGCATGGGTTCAACCCATGATGAAGTGGTTCAATTTAGGTGAAACAGACATGATTTTAGCATTAACGTGTCATTGGAGATTATGTGTTTGTATATATATGTATATATTAAAAAACTATACTTCATTTCATTTATTATATTAGAAGGAATGGATTATTAGGATTACTTCAAAACTTTTGTTCACTTACATTCATGCTCTAAACACATAGACGACAGCAGACAGCAAGCAGCAATATGTCAAAAATAAAATCCATGTGTTTAAATGAAAACGATGCATTTGAAGTTAGCAGCATTTGAAGCCTTGAAGTTGTGAAGTCTGCTGGCGTCTATGTGTTTAGAGCTTCACTCGTTGCTATTCGCAGTTAATAATATTGTCGATTACGATACGTTCAAGATTATTTGAAATATTACTTTAACAATGATGTTAAATAAATTCTTATTAGAGATACGATAACGATACAGCATTTAGTGTGTTCCATTATTAAACACTTTTGATGGCACCTGCCTAGGACTGAAATATTGTTCTTCAATACTTTTTTTATTTTCTACATTTGGCAACGAGAAGAACTAAAACGTTACGAATATTATTTTTAATCATTATAAGCTGATGACAAAAAGCGCATCAAAGGTATAAAATGTTCGTTATAAATATGAATGTGGAAATTATATGAATTTAAGAGAAATACTTAAATAGGAGATGGTCGTGTCACCTTAGTTTTTGAATATTACACTTATTATTGACCAGAAAGCCTCATTTACAACAATTTTAGCATTGTTTTTATATTTTAGTAGGTTTTATTAGGTTTAAAGTTGTATAAACAGTAGAGTATGCCTTTTATAGGACGTGGGCTCTAACAGGCAGCTAAAAAGTTTCTGTTAATCAGTTCTACTTAAGTATTGAAATGTGGAGTCCTTAAATCTTTAACCTTAATTTTTATTTTATTTTATAAAAGTTAAGAAAGGCATATTAACATCGTTCACCTGATTCTGTCGGTTTTATGAGGTTAAAAATTGAAAATAGACAAAAAATTTTCATGAACATTATTTGGGAAAATATAAATATTTTTTACCTATGATTATACCTGTGAAATTGTATCGCATTGCGAATTATGTTTAGACGGTATCACTCTTTGTTCGATATCAGAAGGACATTTTTACGTGACCTACGATTTGCAATGTATAACATTCTTTGTACTAAGCCCATTTTGCTCATTTTCAATACCAAACATTTCCGATCCATTAAAAATATTTTTGGCCAAATTTCATCCAACTATCTTAATTTGTTCATGCTTTCAACATATAGGCAAACGAACGGACATAGTTTGATCGTAGTAAAATGAAAACAAGATTTAACGGATATATAACTTATAATGAATATTTCAAAGAATTACATACCACTATACCATTTTTGTTGCTGGCAGGCTAGAAGACAAATAATTACATTTCAAAAATAAAAAAATCATGGCAATTAAAACAACACTATGTTTTATTTAGATTTAAAGATATATGAGCTTGTCATGTGCAAGTAACAGGATTTTGGCAAATGACACTTGTCTTGTGTTTAGTTTAACTTTCAAAATTAATACATTTAACACATATCTTTTTGTGTAACATAAATCTATTCGTTTAACTAATATTTAACACCTTCATCTAGAAAACGGAATATCGAATTCGTTGCCAATCAAATGGTTCAGTTCATGCAATCAAACTTTTACTCAGTGGTTATAAAAGTTCTACACCGAAAAAATTACTGTTTAAGTTTTTAATTAATTGACTAATTGATTAATTTTTTAATTTTAATTATATTTTTTAATAATTTAAATATTTTTTAATTTATATTAAATTTTCTAGAAAACTTAAAAAAATTCTTTTAGTTAAATAAGGTATTTTGAAAAATAAAATTAAGAAACTTGTTTCTTTTTGTCAAGAATTGATTTCGAAGAATCATATACAATTGGGAGAAGAATATAAAACAAAATAGTAGTCAATTAGCAAAATAATGTTTTAGTAAGTACTACAGACTTTGTTTCTAATAAAGAGAGTTTTTTTATATAATAACTAGCTGACCCGGCAACCGTTGTTTTGCCTTCAACGTGGTTGAAGAGGAATCGTTGTTTTGCCTTTAGCTTTCTTGTTTTGTCGTTCTAACAGCAACAACAATACATACATATGATCCAATGCAGGTGTATAGCAAGTGAAAAATCGAATGGTCAGCGCACAAGTAAAATGATGATCGAAACAACGGCTAAAAAGATTTAGCTCAACATTTCAATTAGAAAGATCGAATGTCGTTATATACATAAGACATTACGATACATGATTTGGTAAGTTTTCAAAAATAAAAATATGGAAAATGAAGGGCATTTTGTTGGTATTTGTATGGGAATATATAGGAATATATATATAAATGCCACATCTCCGGAACCACTTGGCCGATTTCGTGCAAACTTCACGTAAACCATCAACAGACCATCCCCAACGTACGCTGAACGTCGGTTGAAATCGGTTGACCCGTTTCTACAAGTGGTGACATTAAAGTGTACACTCCTTTTTTTATATATAGAAGAAGATAAATATTTATATGCTCTCCAGCATCGTTTTTTAAGAAGTACGGACCAATGAATCAACCAGCCCATAAAAAAACACCATACAGTCAGTTTTTCTGGAGTTTATTGACGTATCTACTCAAACAAAATTGAGCTTTAACGCTAAACATAATTCGCTTATGAAAATTGGATCAAGACAATCTTGTTTTGGGCCCATTCACCGAATCTACGCCTTGCTATTCATGCGTCAGTCTATTCACTATAAATGCCAAGCCACTCTAAACATAAATCACTTGACAGCTGACTAAATGGTCAGCAGTTAAAAAAGTTCTATACTTCTATAAAAAACATCCATTATAATAAACAGGTTGAAATTTATTTACAGATAAGGCTAAAGTCAATATTCCTTGCAGAACGATATATTCTGTGGGATACTGACCTTAATAGATCATCTACTGCCCCAGTTTGATCAAGATTTTTCAACGGTAACATTTTTTTGTGACACAATAAATACTTTATTTAAATAAATCCCGAATTTCAATTATAGGCGAGATAAAATTATTTTTAAAAAACATATGAAATTTTAATTAATATTTTAAAAAGGCTTAAATTGATATTTTGTGGAATATTTTTTTAATTAAATTAAAAGAATAATTTTGATTTTAAAAAATTAATCATTAATGTTAATTTCGTAATTGAAATTCATATATTTTTTTTCTGTGTATTGCAAGAATCATAACTTCTTAGTGCTGATTACATATTCTAAAACGAAGTTTTGTGGATACAATCATAAAATTCTACTATCTCATCTAAACTTTATAATTAACAACATTTCTGGCACTTGCAAACGATAAAAACAGAGCAATTTTCTTTGTGTGAACATTTTTCCATATTTATTTTAAATTGAAAGTGTTACCATGCGCAAACTTTGTAATAAACTAAACTTTACAAAATTGTAATGAGTATAAAAAATTCAACACCGCCGAATATAGCAAGCAATATTGCTCCTACAATCATTAACACTTAAATGTGACTAAATGAAAAATAATAATACATATTTTAAATATTCCTACATAATAATACGTATTCTTCAAAATCATTTGAGGCACACTCATTTGTGAGGTGTGAACGTTTAATGAATCATTATAGAATTATTTGACTAATGATTTTACTTTTTTTGCATAAATTTTTATGCTTATTTATATTAAGAATAACTAATTAAATATTTAAGGCCCGCTAGTTATTTATAAATTAACATAATTTAATATTTTAATACTTATAGTGTCTTATATGTTGTAAAAGAAAATTCAATTAATATTTTGCTTAAGGTCATACAACGTAAACAGTGTGATGTTCATTTATATCAATATCGCTGTAGATAACGTTCATTGTAAATACTTGTGCATATACAATTTACATACTACCAACCAACCAACCAAACATTCGCATAATTCATTTAATGTTTAAAAATACGCAGCGCTCAGCAGTCCAAGCTACTAATGAGCCAATGATTAATATTGCAAATGAAAATTTATACAGCTTCCGATTAATATAAATTGAAATGTATCTACAATTTAGTCCGCCAGCAAAGATACACATATTTACATACATACACAGTATTGTCTTGTGTAAATGTAACTTGATCAAATGAAACTAAAAATTACCTTGAATTTTTTTTTCTATGGACACTTAAAAAACAAATGGAAGGGATTCCTTCAATTATTGAAGTGTTTAACAAGAAATAAAATCCAGTATACAATGAAATATTTCCACATTAATCAATAATAACGTAGTGTATTACTGTTTTGGATTTTTTTACACAAATCAATGAAAGGTTAAAGATATCTTAATAAATGTTTATTAGACCGTATCTCCACAGGCACTAAAAAAAGTTCGCCATATACCACAGAATATAAAGTATTGTTGCAAGGCAGTTTCAAAAAATTTTTTTTTTATTTTTTTGCCGAACGTAGGGGTCGCTCAATTACATTTTTCCTCATATCTTTGGCATTTACAGTTGGATTTTAAAGTGTGAGACTAATGTCCCCCTAATGTTTATGTATGTACATGTGAATACTTCTTTATGTAAATGATTTACTAAATTCAGTTAAATAAGCGTTAAACATTAAAATGAGCTTATGATTTTCTGTTTTACAAGAATAATTTGTCATCACATATGATACGACACAATCAACCATTTACAATTTGTCGTAGAAGCTGTCTGTATGTCATCTGTCTGTATGGATCCAGTATCAAGACCCCTCATAGACTTATTAGAGAAGATACCAAATCAGGCAAGTGATGTAGTATTGTCAAAACCTTGTCATACAGAGCCCACTTGACGGTTCATTAGTAGTATTTATAACTACCACGATAACCAATCAAATTAAATTTGTAAGCGAAAAATTTTGTACTTGAAAATATTATAAGCACTACATTTTGTAAAAGAAAACATTTTTTTAAAAAAAATTTTTACAAAAAGTTTCCTATTTAAAAACAAGTAACAGTGCTATATTCGGCCGTGCCGAATCTTATATACCCTTCACAACGTGTAGTCATGCAATAACAATTGTTTGTATCCCCATTCATCTCATATAAAATACGTACATACATGTAAAAAACATACCAAAAAAAATTTTTTTTTAAATTTTTTAAAAAAATTAAAAAAAAAATATAAAAAAAATAAAATATAAATAATATATATAATATATATAATATATATATATATATTAAATGAAATAAAATAAATTTTTTTTTGGCTCAGCTGGAGTTCGAAGCCACATTTACTTTAACCAGTATGTATGTAGGTTGTTGTTGTAATTGTGAAAAAAACGAAATGGTCGTGGTTTTTTGCTCATATCTCAGAAAGTTATGGGGCGATTGTGCTGAATTTCAATAGCGATTCATTTCTGGATATTTCCAAAAGATTGATACCATACACAGATCTACAGAACATACAGTTGCTTCTAAAAGTTGATTTCAATTAGCACATGGACAGACGGGCAGACGGTCAGGGCTTTATTCCTCTATTCATAAGCTTTCAGAAAATATATACTTTATGGTGTCGGAAATGAAAATTGTAGAAATTACAAACGGAATGACAAAGCTATATATACCCTTGTGCACCACAGGTGAAGGGTATAATACGAACTTGTCAACGAACAATTTTTTAATAAGAAAATATTGTCAGTGAGAAATTTTTTATTAGAAAAAATATTCATTCAGCAACAATCTTTCTATAAGAGTCAGCGACAAATTTGTAAGAGACAAAATTTTCTGTAAGAAAAATTTTTAAGCGACAAAATTTTCTATAAGAAAAATTTGTAAGCGACAAATTTTTTATAAGAAAAATTTGTAAGCGACAAATTTTTTATAAGAAAAATTTGTAAGCGACACATTTTCTATAAGAAATATTTTTAAGAGAAAAATTTTCTATTAGAAAAATTTGTAAGCGACAAAATTTTCTATAAGAAAAATTTGTAAGCGACAAATTTTCTATTAGAAATATTTGTAAGAGAAAAATTTTCTATTAGAAAAATTTGTAAGCGACAAATTTCTATAAGAAAAATTTTTAAGCGACAAATTTTTTATAAGAAAAATTTGTAAGTGACAAATTATCTGTAAAAAATTTGCAAGCGTCAAATTTTCTATAAGAAAAAATCTGTTGGGGACAAATTTTCTTTAAAAGCTTCTACAACTTTTCTGTTCAGAGATAAAGCTTGTACAGTATACATATATTACAATGACAATACATTTTTGTGAATTTTTAATCCTTGAGTAACTCTAGAGAATAAGAATTTTTTTTTTGTTTTTACCGCTGTAACAAATAAAACACTAAATAGACAATTCTTGAAGAAAATTTTTGTTTTAACAAACAAACAAAATTATAACAAAATAATCTTCTTTATTTTTACTATTTACAATGTAAATGTATTGACTATAGGTAAATGCATATTGGTTATGTGTTTGATGTTTGGCGAAATATGTATGTATATAGTGTACGAGTATGTGTTTATATTTGTAAATATTTATTTATATGGCGGTATACAAGCATTAGTGTTATTAAAGGAAGAACGAAAGTAAATTGATTAAATTACATAAGCGGATTTTTTTTCAGTGGAATAGGCATGCAGAAAGAAATAAATTATGGATTGCATAGGCAGACAGACAGACCGTTGAAGGCCTGAAGACAAGAATGAAATCACAGCAAATATCGCAATCACGTACAATTGTTATTTTTCTAAATTAGAATTTGCGAAAAGGTCCTTGTTGCTGTTGTTGCTGATATTGATTGCCGTATTGTTTGGGGGCGACAAAGGTTTGCTGCTGATATTGCTGTTCATGGTAGGGATGTGTGCGAATGTATTCCAATGATTTTAAAATTGCTTCTGGAATAGGTGGTGGTGTGGGCAAATGAGCACCTTGTGGTTGAAAACCATTTTCGTCGGCCTTATAGGACAATTGAATTAATTCACCCTCAGGAGAGTAATACTGTGCAGAACCTGCAGCATAGTGGCCACCAACGCCCGACTCCTGCTGAGCAATACCATTGGTGGTATCGAATTGATAGTTGTAGCTGCCATCCTCTCTGAGTTCATTAACGAAATTACGCGTTTCAGCTTGATAATCCACAGCCAGTGTACAACCACAAATGGCTAAACAAACAATGAGCTGTAAAATAGTTGAACAATGAATAAAAACAAATTTCATTAATATTTAATTGTTATTGTTGTTGGCTTAAATTGTCAGGAGTCCTAGAAATTTGTTGAGAATATAATAACAATTTAAATTGCAGGAGGCACACATAATTTAATTATAGTTTGACTTATTTTTTTCTTCTTTTTTTTTCTTTAAAAAAACTTACAATTTTGAACATTTTTGTTGTGTCTAAGATGAAGTGAAGGAGATTTCTCTAAGAATTGATGTTGATGTTAAATCTTAAAGATCTAAAGTGTTTATAAAGTATTTGTGCTAAATGTGCACATATTTATATGTGCAGAATTTTGCAAAAAAAAAAAAAAAAAAAAAAAAAAAAACAAACTCTTGAACACATTACTAATTTTACACTTTTGAATATTTTAATTTTGTACTTCTTTTATGTCGTGTAAACTGGTAATAATTGTACATTACTTCATTCTTAGGTGTGTATGTGTGTGCAATGTTACATACTTTTGCTTCAGATTATAATATAGAGATCATGATTTTAATAATTATTATGAAGATGGTGGGTTAGACTTGTCAGACAACCAACACTATTTTTTTGTGAATAAATAATTTATTTTGAAATAAACTAGTTGTGCATATGTAATCCATGTGTGCTCTTTTAATCCCCTATTAAACTGTAAATATTTTAACGAAAAAGCAGTTTGCATATGAAACTTAAAATTCTTGCTAATTTTATAATAATAAGTGTAAATTTTTTTTTGTGGCAATAAATGCCAAACAGTTGCGACAGATAGTTAAAAGATTTATTTCTAAGATTTTCTTCTTCCAAAAAAAAAAAATGTTTTTGTTTGTTCAATTTTCTTATTCTCAAATAATTTTTTTAACTTAATATAAGGGGAGTTATATTGTAAAAAAGACATAATCCGATTAAGTATGAAATAAAATATCCGTCAAATGACCGCCATAGTTCTGATGACAAGCCATTGATCTTTTCATGAAATTTGTAATGACTTTTTCATAGATTGTATCTCACCAAAGGCGTGTTGGATCTCGGACTTAAGTTTAAGATTTGTTTCTGTTTTATTCGCATAAAACCACGATTTCACAAACATCATAAGAAAAAGTCGATCGGCATAAAATGATTTTAGAAGCCAGTTTTCATTAGATAATTTGTTCTTAAAATCGTTGTCGAAAAATATGACACATATCGTATAGATTCATGCCATCCAGTTAAGGCCGTTAGAACTCCGTACTCTCTTATTGTGTTCCTGCAAAGAATGCCGCGGACAGTCACTGCAATTTCCTGAGCCCCAAATTGAATAATTTTGTGTATTCACGAAGCCATTCAGTTGGAAATGCACTTCATCGGAGAAGATAAATTTTTGGCAGAAAAATTGGCATTCACTCCTCCATTATCCATTGAACGAATTGCCGGTGCTTTCCATGCTCTGCTGGTTTGAGTTCCTCAGTATGCTAAATTTTGTACGGAAGAAGGTGGAGTTCTTTTGTTAGTGTAGTGTAGTGCAGAGTGTTTAGTGAAATTTTAAGTTCTTAGGATATCGGCCCTTGAAAATTAACCACCCCATATCAGATAACTATAAATTTCAACAAAAAATGGAAGAAAAAATCATGTTTTTTTAATATAATTTTATTTTAAACAAGATTCTAACAAAACATTTATAAAAACAATACAAATACAGACTTTTCATCGATACCAACATTTTTTACGGTTTCTTGTTAATCTCTTCTTTAGGTGTAGACAATGTGTGGTAGTTAAGACCAAAAATGTACTGATGGCCATATGAATTTGTGTTAATAAGTTCAATTTTGAGAGGGGGATACATAAAAACATACAACGATTGCGAACTTATATTAACAGGGGTTTTCCTGCCATAAAGTAATGGACATCAAGTTTCATTTACATATTGACTAACTGACAATGCAAAGTTGCTTATTTAACACCAAAAGTGATGTTTTAAGTGTTTTTAACTCGTTGTTGCATATTTTACGCCAGATAATATTGCTAGGAATATAAACAATTGCAACTCGTTTCACACAAAAAGGCAACAATCAACATCGAAATAGTCAAAGAATCAAATTCCTTACTTAATGGCGTTGGAAGGTATTTGTAGTAGTCTTTTTTTAAGATAGGCGCAAGCACATATGTGTATATCTACTATAGTGATTAATCAATATTACACAAATAGCGTTCGTTAAGCTCTTAATGCCTTTGTTTAGAAATATCAAAGCAGAATCTTTAGACTGTAATTAGATGCAACCAGAAAATACTTGTTCAAGTCACAACCCTGAATTGTATTCTGTATAGCCACAATTTCTGTTGTATAGGTTATATTAATATTAAGGTTAGGTAGAACAGGCAGCTGTTGTGCAGCTCACTTGGGTCCATTATATTGATCCCTTTGCGATACCTGAATAGAAAAGTAAGAATAGAATATAAAGGAAGCAGACAAGTCCAGAGTCTCCGGCGGGAATCGAACAGAACAGCATACTGCTGACTAGTCCATCGGGGCACCCTATATTAATATTAAAGTTTGATATTAATATTAAACTTTAGATAAATAAAAAAAACCGGAAATGGAAAAGATGATGAAATATTACTTTTGCAGAGCGACAAAAAATATTTCAAAATACTAGTTTTTAGTCAAGGTCTATTAAATAAGGTCTGTGCAACTCTACAAAAACAAAAAGCAAAAAAAATATACGGGCATTTTGTTAGTGTAAAATTGCTCTAAGGTATTCAAAAACAGCTGGCTAAAATTCATCCAGGTGAAATTATCAGTCCATCTGATGGGAAACGTTACTGTCAAACTCTATGTATAAAAAATTATTTTTTATGAGGTATTTGACAGAGAGCAGCACAGCAAATTCGCCGTTGCATATACCTGTATGAATATGCCCAACGCCTATTAAATTTTGTGTTTTCATTTTGTTTAACAATTTTTTCAAGACAACAAAAATAAATTGTGTTAATAATAAATATTTGCTAAAAATATGGCTGATAAAGATAAAATAGAAGTCTAGACGATGTCTTGAAGAAGCGTGCTGTTTCACAAGGTATGTTGGGCCAGACAGATGCTCGTTTCGCTGCTGGTGTTGTACAAATGGTGCGTGAAGGCAAAATAGCTAATCGTTGTATTTTCTTGGCCTGTGAGCCAAGTAATGGCAAGGCTGCTATAGATGTTGGTGTGGCTCAGTCCTTGGGTACAGAAACGCCTTTTACCAGCATGTCCGGCTCGGAAATATAAATCATAAGTTGAAAAATTATTAATCATAAAATTGAAAAATTGAAAAACATAAATATCGCCCTAAAAAGGTAAACAAATTTTGACAACTTCGAATAGTAAACATAGGGGAGCAAAAAACGATCAGCTGATTAGTTGAACAGACCTTATTTAATAGACCTTGTTTTTATAAAAAAAATTTAGCAAAGATAAAAAAAAATATTTTTTGATTCTAAAAAAAATTTCATTACCCATCCCTGTATGAATTCAATACAACACACTTTAAAAACATGTAAAATGTTATTATGATGTATATATTGGAAATAACTAACAACAAGCATACAAAACTGTAAGCACATACAAAAATAGTACAATAAAACTGGGGTTGTGAATTAAGGTACTATGTATGGGGTTTTTGTGTAGTTACTCGCTAATTTAGTACTCGTGGTGTATTTTATTTGTGTTGTATTGTTGCAATTCTTTGCATAAAATAAGCAATACAGTGACAACGTTGTAAATGCGCGATCAAAGTATTTGCATTGTCTGTAAATACCTCTCACCAGGATCCGTTTGCGTTATTTTAATATTTAAAAAATTTAAGTTGTCCAATTTTTCTCTGAACAATATACATATTTTAGCACTTAAATGATTTATTAAAATCATAGGGTTATGCCCTATTTTTACGACTTAAAAATAAATAAAAAATTTTATACAATTTAAGATGACCTTATCATACATTAAAGTTCTTTTAATACTCTGTACATTAAATTTTTAAAAATGTCAAAGCTATTATTGACAGTACATTCATCAACTATATAATATATATTAAAGGTATTCGCGTAACAAATCTTAGTACTGCGAAATTGTCTATTTTTTCAGGTATTAATATCACCAAAATTTTTAACAAAAGTAACAATATATACATTTTCGATTGTTGGCTAAATAGTTAAGCATTTCTTTTTAATTTTTGAACTTTTATAATTTTTTTAATATGTTTTTTTAAGTTTATAGCTCACAGCAATCATTTTAAATACAACTTTTTGTTTAATTTTGATTTGCTGTAAATAAGAACGCCTGGATATAAGTTATAAACGTGTTTCGCACGGTGCAACATAATTAAACATATGTTTTGTACGATTTTTATTTTCAGAATTTTCGCACTAGGGTTTTTGTGAAATTATTTTCTTCATTGCTTTTGATATGTTTAAATTTTTTTTAAATTTTTTATCATTTCATTTATCCGAGCTTTATATGGCTAATAAATGTGAATACCGTTATTGGTTTTATTTCTGTAGGCATCGATATAAAATTGTGTGTTATAATTTAACGGCAGGGACAAATTTTAGGAGATAATGTCATTAATAGATACAATATAAAAAAAATTAATAAAAGTCAATATTAATTTACAACATTCAGGCATTAAAAATCAAATTTTTTTGTAGATGACTTTACTTTTTATCAGAATTTTGTCGCTTGAATTATCGACATACATACATATAAAAGAGTACCTAGCAAAAAATTATTGTTTCGACCTTAATATGTTTGTAGAGGAATGCCAAGGAGTTGTGGCTTACAAAGCTGCTTATATTAGAAATAATATCTGATAGCAATGTCACACTATGTACACGCAAAGAAAAAACATGGTTGTGGTAACCATAATCGAATAGCATCATACTATGATTGAATTGTATGATTGGAGTTAAAATATATATAATGGTTGCCAGTTATCATTATTATATCTAACTAAATCATTATGCAATAATCAGCTGAAATCTACAATCTTTTCCTTTTTCTACGACAAATTATTGTCTTTTGCTGTTAGTGACGTATATTAATTATACGTGTCATTTGAACTGCAATTTTTATACCAATGTTTTATTACATTTTCTCGTTTATTTAAAAATTTTTTTAACTTATTAAAAATTTTTTTGCTTTTTTTGATATTTCAAACTTTTAAAATAACAAAAATTTATTCAGCAAGACGAAGAAGAACAGAAGATTGCTTTGTAATCATACTGTTGTCTTACCTTTTATTTAATGACTATTTATAATTTTAAATGCTTTTGAATATAATGTTTTTTTTGTCCAATTAAGTTTTTTTAATCATATCATTTTTAAACCGCAAACATATCGAAATTTGTACCAAAGGTAAATATTAAATGATAAAACTCAAACAAATGTTTGATTATCGTAAAAAAATATATGATAAAATAAAATAAATTTAACTATATAGTAAAGAATATAGTATGACCGTCGTGAGCTTGTCGTAACCATGGTTTTTCTTTGCGTGTATGTATTTGTTTTGAATATACATATATGGTGTAATATCCTGTTCAGACAGATATTTTTAATTGTTTCAATTTGGTGTTGATTAAGCAATTAAAATAATTGTTCACACATACTCAATTTATCTTACTTCATTAGCATTTTATAGCTGTAAAAATACGTTGCTTTTATACCAAATCAAATAATGCCTTCAATGGCCTCAGTCCATGCCAGCCTCTTTCTCTTCAGTTTTTTTCCTATTCATAAAATATACAAGGCATATTAATTCATCAGGTAATTGCAGTTCGGAGAGAATTTTTTTGTTAATATTTTTTATATATAAAGTTTGACAGTTGAAATTAATGAGAGAGAAGAGAAATTTGTTTTTTATCTATAGACTGAAATTTAAAATAAGTGAAGAAAAAAATTATCAACTGACGAAACAAGACTACCTGATGAATAAATGAACCTTGATTTATATATATGCATTTGAATTTATTTAAGAATTTTATTAAACTTTCTTTCAACCATTTTCCATTTTTTTACTTTTGGTTTTTTTTATATATATTTGTTTTACATTAGAAATGCCACCTATAGAATTTTCTTCTCACTGAACATACTTCTCAAGAGTTGTATTTCGAGTTTTGGACAACAAGTGAAACAATAAAGTACATATTGTTCAATTTAAATATCGTTTTTAGTATGGTAAATTGAGCTCAATTAATGCCTTTGATTGCGAGAATATTAAAAACTGGCAATTAAGGCGCGTGTGTGAACATAGTATAAGGCAAACTATGTTATATTTAATATTTAACAAAATAAGGGTTATAATTATTTGGGTAAATATATAAAAAATATTAACGAACGAGTAATAAATAAATTGGAAAACGAGAATTTATATAAACTTTTAAAGAAACTTTTTATTAATAGGTAATTTTTTTAAGTCTAAGTTTCCACACTTGAAATAAAAGCACTTAATATTGAAGTATTTCGTAAATCCAGAGAAGATTTGTGGGAAAAATTGATTCAAAGTGCCAAGTTTACCCACTTTTTTACACCATCGACTAAAAGTGGACTAATTCAAATCTAGGAATTAAAATATAAATAAAAGAATATTAATAATTAAAAATTTATTTATTATTGTTTTATTACAAAAGCACCTTACAATATGTAACTGTGTTGCAATAGTCCAACATTGATAAAAATAATCTATAAAAAACAAATCCAATCAAGATTTTTTTAAATCTAAAAAAAGCGTTTTTAAGTGGCTTATTCTTTGATAACCAGAATTTAATAATTACACAGTACAACACATGATTTGCCAACTCAATTCTGTTAACTGTATGTGAAATTAGACCTAAAAAGAAGAATTTCTGCATCATTCGTTTTGTCTTCTTACCTGCGATTTGAAGTTAGTATCGATTTGAAGTTAGTACTATCGTATAGGGGAATTTATCACGTTTTAGGCCCTGTTGTTTGACATAGCTCGACAACCACTAGCCCAATTTAGTTGAAATAAATTTTAAAAAATTAAGAATTACAATTCCCTTAATCTGTTCATATATTGTTTTTCTATACAAGTAACACTTTCGAAGTTAAAAATGAATGTATGAAGGGAAAAAATTATTTTTTGCCTAAAAATTTAAATTTTTTTTTTAAAAAATACATACAAAATCCAAAATGGAAAAAAGTTTCAAGTCTAGTTATTTTTTCGCAAAGTCACATAACCTATGAGCAAAATGAGACAAAGATCATAAAAATCGATGCACGCGTTTCGCTTTTATTCGCAATTGAGTAAATGTATGAATTTCAAAAATTTGCTCGAGATATGCACAACATTATTTGGAGAAAACATTGACACCTTTTTCATGATTCTGAGGATTAAAAAAAAAGGAATAAACAAAAGGTTATTTGATTTTTACGATTGCGGTAATAAATGTACGTGGACAATTAAACGGAAAGTGGACCTTTTTATTATTTTGGTTTTTCCGGTGGCTACCTATATGATTTTTTTACAGAAATTGCACCCACATTTAAGGGTGGTCATTATTTTGAAAGTTTTGCACAGTTTAAAACGTACAAGTGCTGAATCAGGTATATAGCCAGCCGCCCTTAAAATATGCGCCCATTTATAAGTACCTGGCAGTAAAATATTCAAAAATACGTAGTATTTATAGGTGTGCATTGATCGATTTTAGGCATTCAGCCAGTGCCGACGAACGCGAACAGTAAAAGTGATTTTTCTCCAGTTTTTTTAAAGTGAATAACAACAAAACATAAAATATATCGATATGGAAAACAACAAGTGCCCATATTTGGATGAATATTGTTACGCTTGTGGTCATATCGTCCGAAAAATACAGAAAAAAGATCGAAAAAATTTGTTTACTGAGCAATTCAAAACCGCGTATTGTAATTATTTCGATGAAGCAGATTTAAGTGGTGCAAATTTTACGCCGAACACAGTGTGCAACAGTTGTTATACTACCCTTCTAAAATGGATTCACGGAAAAAGTAGAAAGTTATCTTTTATGAAGCCAGTAATTTGGGTGGAAGACACAACTGGACATGATGAATCCAGGTGCTATGCATGCATAAATTTTCGTCCTGGATTAAACAGACAACAATTGAAAACAAAAGTATACACTGCTGCATTTACTGCCACACTTCTAGTGCAACGCCCTGCTGATACCGATGCACCTAAACCTCCGAGTGCGGATACTGTGTCCCTGCTAGCCGAAACCGTTTTCACCAATCCGACCAATTTGGATGATGCTGATTGGATACCCGATATTGAAAATAGTGCACCACAAACGCTACCACAAATCGAAATGGATTACATTGTGGCCAAGCTGGGACTATCACAACACGACTCCGAATGGCTGACATCATTTTTGAAGAGAAGAAAACTCACACAGCAAAATGTCAGCGCAACATCATACCGACAACGCCAAGCTGATTTTCAGAAATTTTATTCCGTTGACGAAGCAAATACGTTCACGTACGGCCATGATATCCCAGGTTTAGTGAAAAAATTGAGAATGGATTATATCGCTGGCGATTGGCGTTTATTCATCGATGGTTCAGTTACTAGTTTGAAGGCTGTGCTGCTGCACAAAAAAAATAAAAAACCATGCACTCCATTGGGATTCAGCACAACTATTCTCAGAATCATAAAAAAGGTGTCAATGTTTTTTCCAAATAATGTTGTGCATATCTCGAGCAAATTTTTGAAATTCATACATTTACTCAATTGCGAATAAAAGCGAAACGCGTGCATCGATTTTTATGATCTTTGTCTCATTTTGCTCATAGGTTATGTGACTTTGCGAAAAAATAACTAGACTTGAAACTTTTTTCCATTTTGGATTTTTTATGTATTTTTTAAAAAAAAAATTTAAATTTTTAGGCAAAAAATAATTTTTTCCCTTCATACATTCATTTTTAACTTCGAAAGTGTTACTTGTATAGGAAAACAATATATGAACAGATTAAGGGAATTGTAATTCTTAATTTTTTAAAATTTATTTCAACTAAATTGGGCTAGTGGTTGTCGAGCTATGTCAAACAACAGGGCCTAAAACGTGATAAATTCCCCTATACGATAGTACTAACTTCAAATCGATACTAACTTCAAATCGCAGGTAAGAAGACAAAACGAATGATGCAGAAATTCTTCTTTTTGGGTCTAATTTCACATACAGTTCACAGAATTGAGTTGGCAATCAATTAACTGAAAAATGTTGTACTGTGTTATTGCTAAAATTATCTTCGCCAACAAAAATTGCTTAGGCAAGCAATTCCAATGTTGAATAGCATATTTAAAAATAAATAAAAATAATAATCTATATCCACTTAAATAAAATAAAGTCAAAAAGCATAGCATCTAATATTAAGGCTTTGAGTTATAACAGTTATTGTTAAAATTTTCTCGCCTTAGCAACATAACGCTAATTTCTAATAATAACTTTAAATTTCTATTTGTTATGTTTGCTTTTCTTTTGCTCTGTTCTTTTTTATTATTATTTGTATACCCTTCGCAGTGAATGTACGTATATTAGTCTGTTTGTTATTTTTGTAACTTTCATTTGCGACCTTATAAGGCACAGTGATTTTTTTTAATAAGAGAGGGTAAATGCTGATAGCTTATAAAGGCCGTTTTGTGTTGTGGCCATCTTTTTAATATATCGTTTTTTATTTAGTAGCTGATGCAAAATGATAATGACAACTTAAACAATTGTCAACGTGAGCTGGTTACCAAAATCGTACGACTTAAGCCTGTTCGACTATTTGTGCTACGAAGTGAGAGATTTATGGCCATATTCTGTAAGGGACTCAAAGTTAGCATAAGCTTACTAGCTTGAATTCAGACCGATATATAAGAAAGGCTCATTAAAACTTAAATTTCTTAGACTCATGACATTGTGTGAACTTCACACATAGCTTGTTTTATTCAATTGTTTTTAACAGTGCCACAGACATAACTACCCGCTATTGGAAACTCCTGAATCCTTATAAAAAATAGAGTCGTTTTAGCTATATTCGTGTTTTTGTCAATGTTTAATTTATGCAGCAGCTGCTTGTGGTAATGTATCAGTTTAAAATATTGTCTATAACTGTGCTACTAAAATTCAGCAAATCTGACTGCTTTAGGAAAAACATCGAAACAGTTATATTTTAGTGTACATATCTCTAATAATTTCGAACCGATTTGTTAGTTTTGAACGTCATTAAAGTGTCCGAAAATTGATTAGGAGATTTAGATAAAATCATCTATTTATAGTTATTTATATGTTTACAAATAATTTTTGTCTATAACTTTTCCGAAAAGTAACCGACTTGTTTTAAATAGCCCTACAGGTATATTTTATCTATAAGCAGTAACAAAATGACTATAAATTAACCCCAGCCGATAAAAAATAAAATATTTAGGATAAAAATAAATAAAAAACAAGAGTAGCCGTGTTTATTTGCTTATATCTCAGCAAGATATGAGTGAATTGTGGTGGATTTAAATTGTTATTCATTCCCGTAAAAGATGTGGGTTTTCTAAAAGTTTATTTCAACCAACGTGCTCAGTCGACCTACCCTATGCATAAGATTTCAGAAGGTATGTATATATGTACTTCATAGGGTCGGAAATAAATATTGTAGAAAATACAAAGAAAAAAAAAAAGCCATGTATATCCTTGGGTTGTTTAGGGTAAACAATTTTTTTCTTGGCACCTATGAAAAATTGCTTTTTGAAATTTTATCATGTTTCGAATACTTTCGTGTTTAAGATCATCAAAATCGGCCAATAAACTAGCTTAGTGGTTGCTGGTTTGTGGGTTTCGGCATCAACAATAAAAATTTTTTTGTATTCAAAATTTTTAAATGTAATAATATTCGACAAAATTTTAAAATTAATGAACAGTATTGTTTTGCTTACTTTTCAGAATTTTTTAAAAAATGTTGACATTATGACAAGTATTTTGAATACGCCAAATGTGTACTATTCATGCCGAAACCCACAAGCCGGCAACTACTATGTTTGTTCTAGTTGCTATTTAGAACACTAATTATAACAAACAAAAAACGTTTGTTATGTTATATGTTCGTAGCACTATTTCATTGTTAGAGGGTATTTAAGATTCAGCACATACGAATAAATATAGTGTTCGAACTTGTAAAAATGTTTGCCATTAATCAATTATTGTTTCAGTTTTTTTTTTGCTACCGCTCATCTTTACATTATACTTAAGCAGCCATTTGTTTTCTACATCTTTTTCTCTTTGGTTTTCGGGTTCATTTATAAATTGTAATTTACTTAGCATTATAAATGAACAATTTTTTTATAACGTTAACGCTTACAAAAGTACTTTGTTCTTATACCTAATTCATTTAATTGCCGATATTACATACATAAAAATGTTTTGTTCCGTTTCATGTTCGAAACTCACAGTCTTATACCCGTACAGTTTAAATATAATTTATTTAAACAGAACTAATTAATAGCCTATTAAGTTTAATGATTTTTTTAATGTTTTAAACTTGATTTACCATTTTACAAATACAATAAAATTGGTATAAGTTCGTTTACAGCGGATTTCTAATATTCTTGGATATATGCTGTTGAAAAAGATTTGATGATAAAATGGTAAATGGGGCAATTAGTATTTATACTCATTGACATTGGTTTTTTTGGAATATTTTTCTTTGTATGATGAGTTTTTAAGAAGTCTCATTAACACGCTGAAATGTAGGCATAAGAAGAAAGAAAAAATAAAATAAATTTTTTTTAAGCAATACAAAATAAAATCTGAGGTAAATATTAGGAAACAATATTTATGTATGTTATAGCTTTGAATAAGTCCAAGTAGAAGCTGATAGTTTAAGGCTACAATGTTATTTTACTTGAGAGTTTTATTAAGTCCCAGATATATTCATATTACCTAAAAGCCGCAGTTTATCAATGACATCAAAGTCAACATAAGCTAAGCCATGGCTCTAACTCATTCCAATATAAGTAAGTATGCGGCAGAGTCATTGAAAATTACGTTTTTTTAATCCAAGACAGTTTGAACGATACTATACTTTATACATAAACTAAGTATACACCAGTGATCGGCTTTGAGTCGTTTTTTCAATATTCGTAGTAAGTCATAAAATTTGAGTATAAGTGCGTATAAATCATTGAAATTTAACTGAGCTGACGTACGCATACCCACAACTACGTTGATTTATAAGTACAACACACAATGAACATAAGTACTACGTCGTACTTATATTTATAGCGTCCCATATTTATATAATTTGAAAGACTACTCTCGTTGATTTACATTTTTAAGAAATTACTTATCTTCATAGAATGATGCAAGTTGATTCAACAACAAACACATTAACAGCTCTCATTTGTATGATAAATAAACAATGTTGCCAGGTCGGAGAGTAGAAGATATTTTTTGGCGGCCAGAAAATTTGCAATTTTACAATGTGTAATATGTATATAATTTTTGTAAGTATCATCATTTAAATAAATGCAACTGATTATGGCCTTTAGACTAAATTTTGGTTGGCCTCTCTAATAAGAGTTAAACAATAACAGTTTTTTGTTTTTTATTTTCATGTTTAAATTTTTTGCAGCAAATTAAATAACTGCGTGCTTAGGTGCTCACTTAAATTTGAAAGATAATACGCAAAAACAAAATCTCTTTAACAGACATCAAAACAAGCACTTTATTTTTGCTTTTTGTTTTTGTATTATTTTGTTAAATTTTAATTGTCTATTTTTTTTAAACAATCCACAATTATTATGGTGAATGTCAAATTGTTATCTGGCAAGCCTAGTTAAAACACACAACTTCATAATGAGTACGCAAGTCATACGTGCTTTTGGTCGTCTTTTTATCTTGCATGAACGACAATAGCATCTAACTGAGTCATACGTGTTGATAAATATGAATACTATAAGTAGTTTTCATTTAAAAGTGCGTATAAGTAGTGAAGACTTTTCAATTAGTTTAAATGCATATAAATCAACGAAATAATGAATAATGATTCAAGTACACTTACTTCATTAGTATTCGTTGCAGATCTCTGGTATCCACACAGAAAACAAACAATAAAATTCATTGCCAATCGAATGGTTCAGTTCTTACAATCGAACTTTTCTTTTGTGATTCTAAAATTACTATTGCAAGAATCAAAATTTTTTAGTGCTGATTACATTTATATTCCGAAACAAAATTCTGTACATACATATATTCCAAAATTCTACTGTCATAACTAAACAATGCGACTGAACACAATTGTAGTACTCACAACCGATACTATTTTTTCTGTGTAAATGGGGTTTTGATACCGAAATAGTACGAGTCCATTACTTTTGCTGCATTCTCGTTACAACTTGTGATATGGTTGTGCCAAAACATAAACTTATATTTTAATCAAAAAATTAATATTATTTTATTTTGATCCAATAATTAAAATGATACTGTTGGTTGGTTGGTTGGTTATCGTGGTAGTTCGCTGCACGCCAACAGTTAAGTAGAGTATATATGACTCCGTTTTGACAGGACCACATCACTCGTCATCTCTTAATGTATCTCAAAATAAATCCAAGAGTAAGGGTACTAGATCCACTCCGTGGCCGTGAGGTATCTCAGTAGATAATTCAGTCCAACTTCAGATATCGCAGAGAGGCCATCCAGTACATGTTCGCCCAGAAATCTGTGTGGAAAACCGATTCTTTCTTCTCTAAATAAAGTTTTTATTTAAAATTAATAAGGTATTACTTAAAGCAATTATTATCAATAAATGCTGTAAATATAACGGCAAAATTCTACTAATAAAATATGCGATAAGCAATAATTATGTTAATCCTTTGTGCAGCTTGCAATCTAAACTTAATAAAAGTTTAATGAGACAAAGTGAATAAAATCTTGCAATTAAAGTAAATATATTAGGAAATATATTAGTTAGGGAGGTAGGCAGAACAGGCACTTGGGTCCATAATATTGACCCCTTTGTAATACCTGTAGAGAGAATCAGAAGATAGAGAGAATAGATTAGTATATTAATGTTGGAAAAGAGATTAGGAGGAAAGATAAGATAAGGAAGAGAGGATTTTGTCTGATTCGTCAACTGTTTCCTGGGAAGTCTGCTCTAGACGCCATCGGTTTCTCAATTCTGGATAGGTTAAGGGAACCACCCTACTGCCTTATAAAGGTAGACATTTCAGAAAGACTTCGCGTTGCCATCTCTGACAGGCTCTGTAATCTGGTCCGACAAACTCGGTTTCTCTAATTATTCGCAAATCATTTATGATAACTCTTATACTCTGCAATTATGTGAAGTTTTGTTGCTTGTGCAGATACTTTGCTACAACTCAACAACTGCACGGAATTAGCTTTTTAGATCATTCTTCAAGGAAAAAAGTGTTGACCACAATAACAAATATTCTGGAAAAACTTGTAAAAGTAAAAGTGACAAATTATTGTTAATTTATTATAAAAAAATTATTAGAAAAAGATTTAAATGAGGCAGAAGGCAAAAAATTCCTAAAGTAAACAATAACTCTAAAATCCACACAACTTACTCTTCCATTATGTTGCAATGTATAATTGTATTTTCTTTTAAAATTTTTTTCTAAAACTCATACATCATTGCATTAAAAAGTTGAATGTTGCCACATTTTGCAAAAAAATATTTAACGCTTATGAAGAGTTTATAAAGCGATTTTTTTATAGAAATTAAATAGCTGTTTTAATTTTTTTTAATTAGACCGTAAATTAACGTGCTAATTCATTGCAACGACTACGGGCTTCTTAAATTTAATTATTTTTTGTCTAATCCAAGAAATTTTAATTTATTTATTAGAATTAATTAAATGTTATGGTTAATCAAATAACTGGTTTATTTTATTATAAAATTAACTTACAAATGGTTCTGGCGTTAGGCTAAAAAGTGCGTTAAAAAATATGTTCTTTTAACAAAGTGTTAAGTCACATAAATACATACATATGTACAATTAAGTTATTCTTACATATAATTTACGTTTTTTTTTATTTTATTTGATCGTTTTAGATATAAATTTTGTCATTTTTATAATTTTCAGAAGATACAAAATTTAAATAAGTACACATTAACATATAATTTATTGTAATTTCCTGCATCAAATAGTTTTAACAAGAATTAAATTTTTATTAGTAAAATAGTTTCAGATACACATAAACTAACCCAAATAATTATTTAAGCTTTTATTTCTGAAACACTTCCACTTTTTAAGTGATATATAAATATTCAAATCAAGTCTAACTTAAGCTGATAATTATTAAATTAAAATATTAAAACACTGTATTTCCACATACATTTAAACTTTTAACATTTAAATGGTTACGGTTAATAAAATTCTTTTAAAGTATTTTTAAAAGATTAAAAGCCCAATATAAATTTGTCATGATGTTTTTCTGTGTGCGTGTGAGAGTGTGTGTTAAATATTTCTAGATTAAAATTGATAACTACTATAATTTGTTTGGATGTTAATGTTGGCTTAAATAGAGGGTGTTTTTTTAAGGACAGATATAAAGTAATTAGAGTGTTTTTGTGATAGCTAATTTAGTGTTTAATTACGTCTGCGGAAAATGTACCGACTATAAATTAATCGACTTTAATAACGGTTAATGCTCTCATTTATTTGCTTACTTTTTTCTTTCTTTACGGCAAAAAAAAAAAAAAAAACAAAAACATATTTTTATACCTTTCACCTGTGGTGCCAAGGGCATATTCATCTTCTTCATTCCGTTTATAATTTTTACAACATTCATTTCCAACCACACAAAGTATATATTTTCTGAAAGCTTATGGCTAGGGGAGTCAGCTGGGTAATGTTCGTCTTTCCATGTGCTGGTTGAAATCAACTTTTAGAAGACCCTACTCGTTGCAAAGATCTGTATGTGGTATTAATATTTTGAAATTTTTGAATCGCTATTGATATCCAGCATAGTTGCGCTTTAACTTTCTGAGATATGAACAAACAAACACGACTGCCTTTGTGTTTTTCCTAATTCTTACAACAAAAATTAAGATTGTTTAGTCCTAGGATATTAAATAGCCAAGTTTGTGACTATTTATAGATATGGCTCTACAGATATTTATGAACAATTTTGAATAAATCGGTAATTAATCGGAAAAGTTATAGCCAAAAAGTATTTGAAAAGTTACATAAATTTTTAAATATTTAAAATTTTTAAAATTTCTAAATAATAAATGGACACGTTAAAGACACCAAATTATACGCTGTGGTCTCAGAAATTACCTTTGAGAAAATCAAACAAATTGGTTTGAAACTAACTGAGATGTAAGCACCAAAATTCAACTGCTTCGGTGTTTTCCTGAAATTTACAAACGAGAATCATATTTTCAATTTCTATACATAAGAGAGAGCCAATATAGATATAAGATGAAAGGACTTGACTAGCAAAATATAATACACTAAAAAAGCCAAAGCTATGATGGCTAATATGCCATGGCGAGTACTATAAAATAATTTGCCATATTAAGACAATTTCTTATACATATAATATCGTTTATAACACTTTGAAAAATTTTATTAAGACATACCTAATAAAGTATATATTTTCTGAATTCTGCTATCGTTCTAATCTAATTCTATCTATCGTTCTAATCTAGTTCTAATCTGTTCGCCTGCTGAAAACACAACTGAGCAAGTTGAATAAGATTTTGGTAAAATATTTCATATATGTACATCAGTAATTTACACACCCTTCACTCAAGAGATTGTCATTCCATTTGTAATTTCTACAATATTAATTACATACCCAATTTTATATTTTGAGAGAAATAGATTTAGCTAAGGCCGTCTATCAGAGTGCCTGTTGAAATCAACTTTGTAAAGCCCTCACATATACTAATCAGACATGCCTTCGAGAATTTCAATACAGAAAATCAGTTATGTGGGCATATTACAGGCAGAGATCTGAGCGAGAGAGTACAACTGTCCGTGTTTCTTACCCAAACATAATCAGATTTTCCAGCTCTTAATAAACTTCATATAACGTATTTATAAAATACTAGCCAACACCCGGTGTGCTTCGCCACCCCAAATTTTAGTATTTAATTCATATGGCAGGTGCCACGCCCACTATTGTTAATGCACCCATTTTTTCCATAAATGTTTATTTGAATATCAAAGTTGCTTTTGCAAAATTTTACTACTCTTATCGATATCGTTTTCCAAATATACGAATTTAAGTATTTAATTCATATGATAGGTGCCACGCTTACTATTGATAATGCACCCATTTCTTGCCTAAATGTTAATTTTGGTGTCAAAGTTGCTCTTGCAAAATTTCACTACTCTAATCGATATCGTTTTCCAAATATACAAATTTTAGTCTAACATTCATGTGGCCACGCCTACCATTGCAAGTCCGCCCATTTTTTACCCAAATGTTCGTGTGGATGTCAAAGTTTACTGTACTTAATTCGAAGACTCTAGCTGCATAACTTTCGTGATATATAATATTTAATACTTATTCTTTAATAGGGCGTGGCACCCCGCCCACTTACAATTTCAAACCAAAGTATAGCCTATAGTTCCTTCCAGACATACAGGAAGATTCTGTGAAAATTTCAAGGAATTCGGTTCAGCCGTTTAACCGTTTATAAAGCACAAACAAACATACAAACATATAAACATACAAACACACATTAATTTTTATATATATAGATGTAACTTTAGCAACATTTAAAGAAAATCTTGGTTCAATGGGTTAATTACCCACAAAGATATCGGCCAATAAAAGTTCAAATTATCAATTTCTTAAATAATACAGACTAGCGCATTATAATTCTATAAGATTCGGTACAGCCGAATATGGCATTCTTACTTGTTTTTATTGAAATTTAACGAAAACGGTCTATTAGAAAGAAAACTATGTTTTTTAATGCAAGAGTAGTCAAATTTTATTTTGATACCTCACGAAATTCGATAGCGTCCAAATTTAATAACGTAGATTAATAAAATTTCACAGGAATATCTCTCGGGCAAATGAAATATAATCTACAGAAATTCTTAAAATCTGCGTATTACAAAAAAAGTTTAATACATGTATAAAATTTTAAAAAATGTTTGTTTTGTATTTTAAGATTAAAATCTAATAAATGGCTTTTTGGCAAATACTATCTCAATGGCAGATAATTCACTAAAAAAATTAAAATTAATTTAAAAATTAACTGCCATTTTCCATACTAGACTTTTTATAAAAATTTATTTTTTTTAATATAAACAAAGATTTAAGATGAAAATGGGACTTTATGTTTTGTGAGTTTGACACGCCTACTTCAAGGTAATCTCCCATAAAGGGCGTATATATAATATATTAAAATTCTATGTGCAACTTGAATTTATTGGACTGTTGGGAAAGTCTGACATGCCTACTTTTACGTTTACCTTTCTTAATTTAAAATTTCACTCCTTCTATATCTCATCTATACAATAACTATATTATACAATATTGGTGGTGAGTTATAAATTTCTGCAAAGTCGAATATTGTGCTCTTACTTGTTAAATGTAAGTTTTCTTCTTCTAAAAAAAAACATCCTTTACAATAAACCGATTAAAATTGGAATTCTAATTAAGTTAATATCTAGTACATATTTTTTTTAACTGAAAAGTATTTAAAAGAAAATACTAACTTGTTTTCAATTAAATGTTATATTTTTTGCGGTAAAAAAAAAAAATAATTACAGATTTCTTTTAGCGGTAAAATGTGTTGACTGCAAAGTACTGTATCGTCTTTAGGGAAAGAAAATAGTTTAAAGATGCTTTAATTATAAATATGCCTTATTTTACATAATAATTTATTAAATACTATTGCATAATAATTGGTGTAGCTACAATTTTTTTAAGGGCAGCAAAATTACAAATTAAAATATATTAAAATATTGTTTTCTTAAGCCGCTTTTATTGTATATATATACTAGAAAAGCCCGGCGCGCGTTGCTACGCCCCTTAATGAAGAAAATGCATTATGAATTTTAATTGAATATCAAGTGCAATATCAATATGAGTTCAAAAGTTTCAGAAAAATCGGTGAAGTTCAAGTGGCTGAAAATAATAATTTTTTTATGGGCGTGACACTGCCCACTTTTTTAATCACGAAATTATATAATCATGAAAGCTCAGTAAGTGTATGTAAAGTTTCAGAAATCAATCAAGTGCAAGTAGCTAAAAATGATAACTTTTTTTTATGGGCGTGGCACTGCCCACTTTTCTAATCACGAAGTCATGACAGCTCAATATGTGTGCAAAATGTAAGAAAAATCGGTTCAGTGCAAGAACCTCAATATTATAAGTTTTTTTTATGGGCGTGGCCATGTCCACTTTTCGAATCACGAAATTGTATAGTTATGACAGCTCAATATGTGTGCGAAGTTTCAGAAAAATCGGACCAGTGCAAGTACCTCAAAAGTATAACTTTTTTATGGGCGTCGCCCTGCCTACTTTTCTTATCACGAAATTATATAGTCATGACAGCTCAATAGGTGTGCAAAGTTTCAGAAAAATGGGTTAAGTGCAAGTAGCTACAAATGATAACAAATTTTTTATGGGCGTGCCACCGCCCACTTATTGCCACCCATAAACACTCCCTGGAATGTGTACAACAACTTGCCAAAGTTTGAGTCCGATCGTTTTACAGTTTCGGAGTCTATAGCTAAGGCACACACATGCACATGTAATATATAATATATAAGTAATAAACAAAATTTTTATAAAAAATTTTTACAAGTAAGTACATACATATCTTGAAAATTTATAGTTGATGGTTTGTGTTAAAACAATTAAAATTGCTTAAAAACATTTTAAAATTAGAGAAAATATAGTTATTTAAGTGTCCCTTATCTCTGTAAGTACGAGTTCCAAGATTATCATATGCCACATCAATAGATACTGATGTCAATTCTTATGCCCTTATTGTGAATGGAGCTGTCCGATATGAGCGTGCGATCTAGCCATTTGACCACATTAGGCAACATAGGCATCTGAGTCTGCATAATCTGCAGGATTCTCCTATGCCGTAGTCAGAAATGTCGGCAAAACCTCTATATCTCGCATTAGTAATAACAGCAAGGCGTGGACACTACGCCAAGGTAATATGCATCTTAGGGACCGGAAATATAAAACCAAATTTTAAAACATATGACATATTTATTGTTAAGTTATTAAAACAATATTGTCGAAAATTTTTTATAGCGATAGTCTATTAAATTAATCTGTAAATATAAACTAATAACTTATCAACTGCGTCTCTTGCCTAATTTATTTTATAACTAATCATAAATTTAACGTAGGGCGTTTGTGTGACTAATTAACATATTCAAGTGAAGTCGCTGATATTTGTGACGTTTTGCTTGAAGTTTAAAATCGATTCAATAGTAATTTGATGTCATGTTAAATATGTTGTATTTGTGAAGTGTAGAGCAAATGTCCATAACCGGTTTGAAAATAAGTGTGTGCATTTGTATTTATGGCAACTTTAACAAACAACTAATAATTTATTAAGCATATCGCCAGCTAAAAGAATATGTGCTCAAAACAGGCATTATAAAAAAAACTTTATATGAATAAAGAAAACTTTTTTTTACTAGGTTCTTATTTCAATGTGATAAAGTCAGAATATCATTGAAAACAAGTTTCCCAGCACTTACCAAGTGGAAAGCATTTTTAGGTAGCTCGTACTAAATTTAAGCAAAATATAGAAAACAGTTTTTTAGGAAGATTTTTGGTGCAGGAGGGGCATGTTCCCTGCCCTGCTCCCCTCGATTTTTACTGATATAGCAGCCATTTATACGATATTTAAAGTTATAGTAGATATGCCATTAAATAAATTTTATTTTTATGGAAACTGCCACGCCTTCTCATTTGATCCTATCCAACCATTTAATCGAATTATACAAATTTCATTGAAATGTCTTAGATCAAAATTAAAAACTAATATTAATAGTGTCTGAAATGTGTCATACAATAAGTTTTTGTATGGGGGTTTCACTTCCCCAGCTCTTATCGTATCATTTGTTGTTGGCGGGAATACGATATATGAGAGAAATGTAAATCACACAGAGTTTTGAGATTAGAGATGTAAAAGCTTTCTTGATATAAAATAAAATGTATTTTATTTATATTTAAGGTGCCTGCCTACTGTTGTCTTCCAGTTCATATTAAGCTCAACTATAATTATAATACCCCATACTAATTTTGATAACTTTAGAACTCTGGATATGCAGCAATATGGGTTGATATTGTATGGGAGTTGACACACCTATTTAAAATTATAAGAAAAAATTTTTGTAAAAACCATTCTAGAGCTAAATAGATAATAGATATTCTCCGGTGATACGCTTAGCAACGGACATCATTTGGTTTTTATTTTTTTTAGAAAAATATTTAACACACTTTAAGGAAATTAGTTAAATCTGTTTCCGTAAAAACTTTATATTAAAAAAATTTTTAAAATATTTTTATGTTAGAAAATTATATAAAATTTTGTAAAAACACACAATTTCTTTCTTGAAGATGCTACACAAAGGAGTAGCGAAATATTGAATAATAAATAAAACAACAAATATTTATAAAGACCTCGAGCTTGAAGAATCAATTTGAAAATTTTATAAAATAAAGGTCAAATAAGAGCAATAAGAAAACAGATTGTTATTTGGCCAAATATAAACGGTAGTCTAACCATAATGTACGATGTTAATTGTGAGTCTCACCTTAACGTCAAGTTTTTTGCCAAAAATTGACATTTTACTATTTCGGACACATTTAACCACAGAGAATGTTAAGATTGTTGAAGGCTTTTATGAAAATAGACATTCAAAGCAAAATGCATTTAGTATAATTCTTGAGTTTTTTTGGTCATCTTTATTGACCAAACGGCTCCACAGTCGGTAGAATCATGCAAATTGCGCATATTTGAGGGGATATGTGAAAACACCTATACATTAAGGCGGGAGAAAATTTTTTGCCACGCCCCAAATTACAGCTGTTTTTGTTTTTTATATATAGCGCCGCCATTTAAAATCCAATCTAATCATTTCGCATATTGTTGTTCATGGCTTGACCATAGCTTAATTTTCGCCCTGGGTGACTTTTTAATCTAACGTAAAATTTAAGATATCATTTATGACATATCGGATCCTTCCCCCTTATGTAAAATTTTTTGCATCTTTTTTGATAGAAAGATATTATTTTATGTCATATTCTTTCTTTCTACCAATATTTCGCTACGGTAGCTTACTCAGTGTAAACACACGATTTATATTAGCAAAAAAAAAAAAAAATTCCCTTATTTCAAGAATAATAACAATTTATTAATAAATATAAAGATTGAAGAAACTAGATTGTACTTTTTTGTACGTAAGGTAGCGATATATGTACTTTCGTTTGAATATATATTTACACATATATAACTGCAAAACTCCCAAATAAAGCCAACACAATATTTTTCCATTTCAATTTAAATGCATGTGTATTTAACAATAATGATAAAGCATAATGACAAATCATAATTAAAAACTGTAATAAACAAATACCAGCGATAAAAGTTGCCTAAATAATACTCTTTAACAACACTGTACAACAAAATAAATTTTTTTCTAAAAATAGGAAATTTGGCAAAAATCGTCTGGCTCCTGTTGGAATATACATCGACAGTATACAGAAATACATATTTTTATCGTTTAAGAAGATAAAGTTTAAAAGTGATGAAATATATAAATTTTATATTTTTGTTTATGCCCAGACCAATTGAAGAAATCTTAAATTCTCTATTGTAATCGTAATCATGATTGAATTGTATGATTGTAGTTAAACCATATGGGGTTGCAAGTTATAATAATAGCAAGTTAGCTTAATAATATAATGATTAGTTATTAGATATAATAGTTTGGCTCTTTTTTTATAAAACAAATTTTTACTTTTTTTTATTAACTATATTTATCGTATTGTATGGTTACAACTTATTATATTAATATTTTTATACCCGACACCAAAAAATTGTGGGGTTATATTCATTTAGTCATTTGTAAAACATCAATTTAAAGCCCCATAAAGTATATACATTCTGAATCAGGGTTTGATTTAAGCACGATAGAGGTCGGACCGAAAAAACTATGGGGCTCAGAACATTTATTATACACAAGGTTTGTTTGGTATTGAAAATGGGCTAAATCGGCATATTAGGAAGAGAATTATGGCTCGTAATGCAAGAGTATGAAAAAAACCGTGTCCTTCCAAAATCGAATAAAATGCAGTCATAGATCAAAATGTACGAAAATTATACCGCACAGTGTATTTTTCGGTATATTTAAAATTTTAAACTTAATAAAACTGACAAAATTAAATGTACGATTCTGAAATTTTGCAAACATTGCTTTTTGGTCAAAGGCTTTGTTCTAACGGAAAATAAATGTGCACGTTCTCTTTTATGCCCACCTTTAATATAACGCTTTATCTCAAATTCATATAATTTCTCCATTAATAAAAATTTTGGAATAATAAAAGACTTTTCTGATATATCTAAGTTGTATTCATTAGCAGAAACAACTTCGACACGCCTACTATAACGTCCACTTTTCACGTTATTTACTGTTAATGAAATTTTAAAGCTCATAAAACCGTAAGATTGGAGGTATGATGATGAAATTTGCTAAATATATCCTTCTAGTCAATGTCATTGTTATGGCAGAAAATTTGGATAACACGCCATCTTTAACACCTACCTCCCATATAATTGTTTATCTTAAATTCATATAATTTCTGTATGGAAAAAGTTTTTGGGAGAATGAAATATCTAAGTTGTATTTATTAGCAGAAACTATATTGCCACGCCTACTTCAACGCCCACTTTAATTGAAAAACTAAATTTATGAAAACATTTTACAAAGAAAGTGATACATATTTAAGTATAAAGATATTATTCCATAGCAATTACTGTTAATAAGTAACAAAATTATAAACTTTGTTCTACAAAAGATCACAAAATTGTTGGTGGGTATAAAAGATATATAGTGCTCTTACTTGTTATACCCTTCACCTGTGGTGCACAAGCGTACACGCAAAGAAAAACCATGGTTACGGCATGATCACGACGGTCATTCTATTTTTTCTAAAACAATATTTGGTTGTCGAAAACAAGTAATAGTTATTTTTGTTTCATTTCATCAAATATTTTGTCACGAAAATCAAGCATTTGTTTGAATTGTATCGTTCAATGATTACTTTTCATACAAATTTCAAAATGGTTATCATTTAAAAATAGTATGATTTAAAAAAATTAATTTGACAAAAATAACATTATATTCAAAATCATTAAAAATTACAAATAATCATTAAATAATAGGTGAGACAACAGTATGATTACAAAAAAATCAAGCTATGATTTTTTTTAATAATAATTTGATTTCAAGTGTTCTTCTTCTTGCTGAATAAATTTTTATTATTTTAAAAGTGTGAGATGTCAAAAAAAGGAACAAAAATTTTGAAAAATTAAAGAAAATTTAAAAATAAACGTGAAAATGTTAAAAAAAATTGGCAAAAAAATTGCAATTAAATTGGTAAGTACAATCAATATGTGTATGTTACAGCAAAAGACAATCATTTGCCGTAAAAAAGCAAAAATTGTCGATTTCAATTGTAGCCATATATATGATTATTGAATGATGCTTAAATTAAACATAATAATGATAACTGGTAACCATTATTATTTTAAACATAATCATACAATTCAATCATAGTATGTTGCTCTTCGATTATGGTTACCACAACCATATTTTTTCTTTGCGTGTATATATAGCTTTGTCATTCCGTTTGTAATTTCTACAATTTTCATTTCCGACCCCATAAAGTATATATTTTCTGAAAGCTTATGAATAGAGGAGTCGATTAAGCCCTGACGGTCTGTCCGTCTGGCCGTCTGTCCGTGTGTTGGTTGAAATCAACTTTTAGAAGCAACTATATGTTCCTCAGATCTGTATATGTTATCAATCTCTTGGAAATATCCAGGAAAGAATCGATATTTAAATTCAGCACAATCGCCCCATAACTTTCTGAGATATGAGCAAAAAACCACGACCACCTCGTTTTTTTACACAATTACAACAACAACATATGTATATACTACATACATAAATACATACATGTAAAAAACATACCAAAAATAAAAATTACAAAAAAAAATATATTAAAAATAAAAAAAAAAAATAAAAAAAATAAAAAAAAAATTAAAAATAAAATTTTAAAAAATTTCAAAAATATAAAAAAAATAATAAAATATAAATAATATATTAAATAAAATAAAATAAATTTTTTTTGGCTCAGCTGGGATTTGATGCCACATTTATTCTAACCAGTATATACATATGTACGTATTTTATATGAGATGAATGGTGATACAAACAATTGTTATTGCATGACTACACGTTGTGAAGGGTATATAAGATTCGGCACGGCAGAATATAGCACTGTTACTTGTTTTTCTTTAGCTTTAATATGGCCAGCTGACAATATTTTTTGTTGATTTTTTTATATTTTTTATGGTTTTTATTAAATTGTTTGCGGAAATAAATATTTAACTTCATATAATACGTTTGTACATATGTATGTATTATGAGTATGTATTTAATTTTCAAACTTGGAAAATTTTAACAAGTGGGCAGTGCAACGCCCACTTTTCTAATCACGAAATTATATAGTCATAACAGTTCAATATGTGTGCAAAGTTTCAGAAAAATCGATCTAGTGCAAGTACCTTAAAATTATAACATTTTTATGGACGTGGCCTGCCCACTTTTCAAATCTCGAATTTATATAGACATAACAGTTCAATATGTGTGCAAAGTTTGAGAAAAATCGGTGAAGGTAATAACTTTTTTTTATGGGCGTAGTCCCGCCCATTTTTTACCACCCATAAACAATCTCTGGAATGTGTACAAAAACTTGCCAAAGTTTGGGTCCGATCGGCTTTACGGTTTCGGAATCTATAGCTAACACACACACACACAGACAGACAGAGTTTCACTTTTATATATATAGATTTCTGACAAACTTTAGTTATGTAAAAAAATTTTTTTTTTCAATTTCAAAATTAGCTTATTTGTTTTGAATTACTATAAAAATATTTGTCTATTGTAAATTTAATTTTAATTCAATATGTAAATTGAATTTAATTTTTTATATCTAAAAATTTTTGATTAATAATAAAAATTTATTATAAATTCTATTTATCAGAAAATTTTAAATATTTTTTTTTCATTAAAATATATGTATAAAAGACAATAAAACTGTGCTATTTTGCCATCATAAGACAAAAAATGTTTGTAATGTAGTGCAAAGCTTGAAGCAAACCCAAATTATTAAAATGTCATTATCCTTTTTTATTTATTTTTCATTAACCGCTTTAAATGTTAAACAAAGGTGTGGTTTATGTTTCTATTGAGGCTTTTGCCCTTAAGGTGTAATAAATTCAACTCAATCCCTTTACATTGACCACTAATCTTTTTATACCCATTTGTAAGTAAAATTTTTTTTTGTTTTTGAATTTAAGATTGTAATAAAGCCATTAATCCAGAGCATTTTTGTGGGTACAATAAAAAATAAGCTAAAGCATGTCATAAATTTATTAAAATTAATGAATAAATACATCCAAAGTACTTTTCTTCCTTCATGTAAGAAAGAAATTGTTTTTTTTATAGAGCCTAAGAGAAAAATGTAAAACATATTATAATAGAAACATGTAAGAGCATTATATTTGAATGTGCGGAATTTTTGATACCCACCACCAACTTCGTGTACTTTAATATCACAAAATTATTTTTTTGTTATTAACTGTAACCGCTATGAGATAATCTCTTTATACTAAAATATGTATCACTTTCCTTGTGGGACTTCGATGTGCTATTAATTTATTTTCTTAAATTTATTCTTACAATGGAACCTTAAGCATTGAAAATTAGAAGTGTTACTACTGACTCTTTTTTTAATGCAATGCTTTACGGAAACTAAAGAGTATAATTTGGTAGCCAGAGGCAGTTCATAATATTCGCTTTGTGTGGGCATGAACCTTCTATTTTTAAAATAATAAAATTAATGCTCAAATAAAATTTAGATAATCCATGAGAGACTTCTTTTTTATTTTTGTTCATATATTTAGAAATAATGTAAATTTAAGATAAAGAACTATATGGAAGGTGGCCGTAAAAGTGATTTTTCTCAGCTTTATTTTCTGGCATTACAATAAAATTTACCAGATAGCTATTTATGCAAAATTTGATCAACAAAAACATATAATTCTTTCAATTTCATGAGCTTTTAAGTTTCATTAACAGTAAATTATGTGAAAAGTGGGCGTTATAGTAGGAGTGTCAAAGTAGTTTTTGCTAATAAATTTAACGTATATATTTCAATATAGAGTCTTTGATTATTCCGAAATTTTTGTCCATAGAGAAATTATATGAATTTAAGATAAAGCATGTTTATCTTCATTGACGTGAAAGCTATTTATATTAAATTTGATCATGGTCGGATTTATGAGCTTTTAAATTTCTTTGATGATAGAATATGTCAGAAGTGGGCGTTTGATTAGGCGTATCGAAGTGGTTCCTGCTAATGAATTCAATTTAAATGTTACAATATAGAGTCCATTATTTTGTCAAAATCTTTATCCATAGAGAGTTTATATGAATTTAAGAGAAAGCGTTATATGGAAGCTGGGCTGTGTCACTCACCCTTACTTATTATAATTTTATTTATTAAAATTTATTAAAAAAAAGCAATTTTCAAAAAAAGTTCGGAATCATACACCTAATTTTGTCAGTTTTTTTTACGTTTTAAATTTAAAATAGACCAAAAAATACACTGTGCGGTATAAATTTTCGTACATTTCGTCCTTCACCTACTTTCATAATGCATAAATTTTAGCAAGGAAATATGAATTTTTTTACTCAAGAAATATACTTGAGAAATTTTATCGCTCAACGTCAATGCATTTTTTTCGATGTTAAACACAGAGATATCTAAATCGTTCTAAAATTAAACCTGAACTTAGAATATATATATACTTTGTGGGGTATATTTCGATGTGTTAAAAACGGAATGACAAAATGTATATAGTCCTTTACCAATTTTTGGTGGTGGGTCAAGGCATATTATTCATCAGGTAATTGCAGTTTGGAGAGAATTTTTTTCTTAATATTTTTTATATATAAAGTTTAACGTTTTAAATAAATGAGAGGGAAGAAAAAATTGTTTTTTATCTATAGACTTTGACAGCTGAAATTTCAAATAAGTGAAGAAAAAAATAATCAGCTGACAGTGATGGTGGGTATAAAAATATATGTCCCCTTATCCCCTTTAAATAAATTTCCAAATCTCTCTGTAAATCAAGTTTATCTGTTTATCAACTACACTGAAAGATACGACTATTAAAACTGGCATTATATAGTCAGTAGAAACGTCAGTGTTGGTTGTCGTTATTTCGCATAGCACCTTTTAAATATGTGTTGAATGTTAGTGATATTGGCAAATTAAGTTGTTTTTATTATTCTTCATAGAAGATATGTACTCCATATTAAGATGTTCTGCATTATCACTTAATAAATTTTAAGCTATAAGGAAATGCATCTTAGCCCTCAAATGAAAACTTGGTTTTTAATTTTTTAGCTTATACATTTTTTTAAATAGAAAAATAATAAATATCAAATATATATAAATATAAAAATATTCTAATAAACAGTGAATGAAGCGATGTTCTTTAACAACTACTTTTTTAATATAAAAATTTGTGAAAAACTCCCTATAAGTAGATAATAATTTTTCCGAACATTTTATAATAAAATTTTAAATTTCTAAAACAATGAGAAAAAAGCTGAAATAAATATATATTTTTTAAAGCAGCTATAGGTAGGTAGGTCAGGCTGGTGCAAAGTTACCCTCACACCTTCACTCGGAGACCATTACGGTCCATTGTGACGAAAGCAGCTATAAGTACTTTAAAAAAATTACTAGGTCGATCTTCGAAGACTTTAATGCTTCGAAATGTATTTTTATAATTGTGTTATTAGTAACTTTTATTAGAAACTTTTATTAGCAACTGTACATTACATATATTACGACTTAAAATACTGAACCAATGGATGAGATTATGAAAATTTTTCAATATAAGATATTTTAACCTAAAAGAGAAAGACTAAAAATATATGGAAATGTTGAATTATTGCCACTATATACGAACACTTGAATATAAAGATCATATATGTATGTTAACTACCCTACATCCCTCTAATTTAACAAAAGTATGCTATTGAACTTACATTGATAGAAGGATTTATTACTTTTCACATTTGTTTAGAAAGTATTCATAAATTACTCTTCTTAAATTATGGTTTATTTTCTGGTTTGGTTATTCAGTAAATTTTAAAAATGGTCTACATCAATTTAACCTCCGAAAACAACATTTCCGTATAAGTTACCCACAAAATTTCACATTCATAATAAATTTTTATTAATTGAGATTAAGTAAATCTGAAATTTAAATGTTACACAATATAAAAATATTTTTTAATTTATTCAAATGTTAAACATTAAATATTTTGAAAAAAAATATATATGACTTAGACCACTTTCATAATTAGGGGTACATATATGTACAAATGTATATGTACGATTTTTACGTATATTTTTAGTTAATTTTTAAGTTAATTTAAATACAATATATGTATGAACTTTAAGCAACGGATACATTTGGGGCCACTTAGCAACTATTTATTAGTGGGCTCCACTGTTAAAAAAGCTTCAGACAAGTCTCAAAGATGCACAACTTATGTACAAACATAATATGCATTGAGTTTTCTGTCAAAACTTGTTATCGCTAATGCTGCCTTAAATATTTTATTTTTTTCTTATTTTTATCTTTATCTTTAACACATTTAGTTTTTAATTTATGCTGCACCTTTTTAAAAATAGTTTAAAAGTTTATAGTCTGTATGACTATCTATTCGTTAATGAATTCATAATGAATATAACAAGACTAATTAGTTTGTTTTTTAATCTGCTGCTTAATAACGTGCCAAAACAATCTGAAAAACATGTGTCTAACATGCGGGTACATATTCCCATTAACTGGAATGATAAATAGAAAAATATCGGTTAGGAACTTTAATTGAACACAAAAGAAAAAATGTTGTCCATTATAAATTTGGTAGAAAAGATGCTTTTTGTGGCAGCTTGCCTAGTTCATGTGACTAATAAAACGTGTGATTATAAAATAGAATTTTAGTGTGATCAACATTTATGAGACTTGTTAAACATTGTCTGCCGTATTCATAAAAATATTTTAGGTTTATTAAAGGTATATTTGACAGAAATGCATTTTCGAAACCAGCTACGGTTTCATCATTAGCACTCTTTTGATTATAACTACAAGTGTTGTGTGTAAATATTAGAAAGAGAAACCGGTTTTCAAATAGTTTCAAATTTAGAATTTTAAAAAAAGCGGTTGCTATTTTAAAATTAAAAAAAAAACCGGTTAACCAGTTTGAATATATAAAATATAATATTTAAAGAAAAAATAAAAAAATATTGTTCAAAAAGATTATAAGAAAAATTATATCTAAATATGAAATTTTTACAGTGGCTGCACAATAACGCAATAACTGATATGAATGCAGTTGACTAATTTGGTTTAAATTAGTTGAATTTAAGGACAAAAGGTACTCTTTACTAGTTTAATAAATAAATACAATAAATTAATACATAAATAAATAAGACTCTTTTTAAGGCTGTTATAAAATTTTGTATCTCCTGTACATTTTTTAAATGTTAATAGAGCACTAACGTATTTTGTTTGAAATGATTTATGTAATTTAAAATACATTTTAAAGGCTAGGGTAAAATCTTTAAAATTTCATATTAAAAATTCTTTTCTTATACCCCTGCCAGATACAAATATATAGGCATAAACAAGTTTGTTTAATGGTTTAATTGAAATTTATGTTGACAGACACTCAATGCCAATAATTAAAATTAGGATCTGGAAAAAGAGATTATTGGTTTTTCTTTATTGTAACTACATTTTTCACCTAAAAGTGATCGATCAGCTTAGTTTGTGCTTCAATTACCTTTAACTTTTAACGTTATATAACGTTATATCGTATAAAAAAATAATATTTAAGCTTAATTATTTTTCCTATTTTGCATTTATTTTTTAAACAACAAATAAATTTCTTACAATATTATAGAAGAATATTTAATAGTTTTTATTTTCTGATTTTTGGAAACTTTTTGCGTACCCAATATACTATGGAACGATTGGTTACAAATATATATGAAAATAAACTTAAAAATATAAAAAAACCGGCTTTTTCTGATAAAAAAACCGGTGTATTCGATATTCGAAAAATCAACTTATACTGTCTGTTCAACGATGTCGAAAGAAAACCCAAGCGAAATTTCATGCGTACAAATATATTGAAAACAACAACAAAAACTAAAAATTTATTTTTTTTTCAACGTATTTGTACGAATGAAATTTCGACATCGTTGAACAGGCAGTTAAAAAAAAACCGCCAGCAAAAACAGGACAAAAACCGGGTTTTCCACCGGTTGTAAAACCAAGTCGATCACCCTAATAAATATCTACTCATTATTATATTGAAAATTGAAAACTAGAATTATTTGTCCTAATTGATTTCATGTCTTTCATATATCATTGAGTTAGTATGAAATTTACCAACATCTGTTTTTCCTATATTCTTTTTGCACGTCATTGCCACAAAATTTCTAATGTTTGCCTTTAATAAGCCTAAAATATTTTTTATCTATACGGCAGGATATATTTATATTATGAATTTTAAGAATACGTAGAGTTACTAAATATTTTTTAGATATTTAAAAAGTTTAAAGTTTAAATTGTTTAAAAATAAAAAAAAGAAACATGAACAAATTTTAAATTTGTGGTTTTATTATAAAATATCTTAAGTTGAGGTAATAAATTTTTAAGTTTCTTAATCCAACTAGCTAAGCGATATTTAGTAAAAAAAATAATAATAAATAAATGCAGACATTTAAGAATTGACTTAATATGTTTTGTCAACACTTCACATAAATATCTAGTCCCTGTTTTTCGTTTCTTTTTTATTACACCTTAATTTTCTTAGGAATTATTCAGTCATTTTATGCGTATTTGCCAATTCCGTTTATTTACAAACACTTTTTTATTACAGGTGTGTTACTACATTTGAGCTTTTGTTTGGCAGTAAAATGTGATTGATTTGATTTAATGACTTTGTTGTTTTAACACAAAACTAAATCTTGTTTCAAATGAAAGGTGTGACAATAATTTGCGACAAAACTACATAAATAATTTGCAAATCCCAAGCGAGTTTCTGTCTGTTTTAGACTAACAATAACATGATGTGTGTATGTGTGTTTACAATGTTGGTGTGAATAGAAATAAGCCTATAAATTTGCAGTTTAATGATGTCAAATGTTATGCGCATTTTAGGTTTTTATCTATTTATGTACATACATATCGCCTAACTGCGTATCTGTGGATGTTTCTATGCTTTTATTTCTTTAATTTATTGGCATTGTTTTAGCTTATTTTAGTTAGCGGCAATGACCTTGTTAAAATCATGTTGGCTATAATTTTTTTAATACATACATCAGAAATGATTATAAAAATTTAACATTTTAGTAAAAGTTTTTGACATTTAATCACACAACTGATAAAAAGAACAAAAAAAGGTTTTTATACGAAAAAAAATTTTTACGTAAAATGTATTCTTTCTACAGAATTTTTGAAAAATTTATTAATTATCTTTAAGAAATAATTCAATAAATATTGTTCGCAAGACACTTTTTGATAATTGTGTAATTTACATACAAACATAATATGTACAGAAATTTTCTATTTATATAATCCAATATTTGCCTTGTTGTCAAAATTTGACATTAGTACTTAATTTTATTATTTTTATTTTTTTAATTTATACCAAATTACTAAAGGTCCTAAATAATTTTTTCTCTAAAGATGCCAAAATGCAAGCCGTAGTCTCAAAAATTATTGCCTAGAAAAACTTATTAATTGCTTTGAAACTAACTGGGATATTAGGCACCAAAATATAATTGGTTCGATATTTTTCTTAAGTTTACAAATGAAAATCGATTTTTTTTTCACTTTTTACACAACAGGGATATGGGTATCCGAAGAAATGACTAAACCAGCAGAATATAATACACTAAGAAACATTTTGAATTTATAATTGTGGGGGGTATATTCATTTTGTCATTGCGTTTGTAACACATCGAAATATCCGTTTTAGACCCCATAAAGTATATATTTTCTGAATCGGGGTTTGATTTGATGACGATCTAGCTATGTCCGTCCGTCTGTCCGTATGTTAAAAGCATGATAGAAGGGATCGAAAAAGCTAGGGGGCTAAAATTGCCAGAATATTTTTTATACACATGGTTTGTTTGGTATTAAAAACGGGCTAAATCGGAAAATTAGGAAAAGAGTTATAGCTCGTAATGTAAGAGTAGGTAAAAACAACCGTGTCCTTCTAACATCGAATACAATGCAATTGTGTCAAAACGCATTAAGAAGAACGATAAAGTTTCGAATGTATATATCCTGAGTAAAAAAAATATTTTTTTCTGAAAATTGCTTAAATCCAGGAAAGAAGTTATAGATTAAAATGTACGAAAAATTATACCGCACAGTGTATTTTTCGGTATATTTAAAGTTTAAAACCTAATAAAACGGACAAAACTGGCTTTGTTCTAACGAAAAATAAATGTGACACGCCTAGCTCCCATATAACGCTTTATGTCAAATTCATATAATTTCTCAATGAATAAAGATTTTGGAATAATAAAGGACTAAATTGAAATATCTAAGTTGTATTTATGAGCAGAAACTATATAGTCACGCCTTTTTTTACTCCAACTTTTATTGAAAGACTGAATTTGCGAAAATGTTTTAAAAGGATATCGAAGTTATACAAAAAAAAAATATTTTAGTATAAAGAGATTATTCCATAGCGATTACAGTTAATAAAAAAATAATAAATTTTGTGCTATAAAAGTACATCAAATTGGTGGTGGGTATAAAAACTTCTGCACAGCCAAATAAAGTGCTCTTACTTCTTTTTCTTAATCCCATCAATATGGGTATCAACTGAAAGGACTTGATTAGCAAAATACACCTAACCATGTAAAAATTTAAAATCAGAAAGAGCTTCAGAAAAGATAAAAAGCCTTTAGTGTTTTTAACTTTATTTATGCACTGAACAATAAATTTTTTGTCAGAATTTTTTTGCTGGGTTTCTTTTCGTGCAAAAAAAATAGGTTAAAAAAATTTTAAAAAATTTATAACAAAAATTAAAAAGAAAATCTATATAAAAACAAGTAAGAGTGCTATATTCGGACGTGCCGAATATTATATACCCTTCACTACGTGTAGTCATGCAATAACAGTAGTTTGTATCACCATTCATCCCATATGAAATACGTACATACATATAAAAAACATACATATATAAAAACATCCCATTGTAAAATTATATATTTACGTATGATTGTTTAAAAAAAAAGATAAAAAAAATTTAAAAAAAATTAAAAAAAAAATTAAAAAAAATAAATAAAATATATATAATATATATAATCAATATAAAACAAAAAAAAAATATTAAAAAAAGTAATAATAAAAATATAAATAATATATTAAATAAAAATTAAAAAAAAAATAAAAAAAAAATATAAAAAAAATTTTTGTTGGCTTAGCTGGGATTCGATGCCACGTTTTCTCTAACCAGTATACACGTTTGTATGTATGTATGTTGTTGTTGTAATGTTGGTTTTGTGAAAAGAAAATCGAGGTGGTCGTGGGTTTTTGCTCATATCTCAGTTGTTTATGTACCAATATTTCTGATTTTCAATACCAATCTACTCCCGAATATTTCTGATATTTTAATACCTCACCCGGGTCCAAGCAATGTCGGGGGGCTTCAAAAAAATTATTTCAACATACACACGGACAGACAAAGAGACTGGCAGAGCTTAGTCGACTCCCCTATTCAAAAGCTTTCAGAAAATATATACTTTATGGGGTCGGAAATGAAAATTGTAGAAATTTTACACAGGAATGACAAACCTATATATGTATACTCGTTTTTGCCGTATGCAAAAAGGGTAATTACTGCCATAAATAAAGGCAAATTTTAAGAATAGAACACGCTGTGTGTGCTCTTAACGGGTACATTTTGTTTTGGAAAAGAAAAAATAGTTGAATGTCAGTATTCAGGATTTAATTTATCCTTTTTGTAGGATAAATTTAAATTTGCCGAAAAGTAAACTAGTCTGTTCATAATGATTTTAGCCTTTGTATTTTATAATAAGTTTTTTGTTTTATTTTTTTTAAGAAGTTGTTTCAACAATTAGGGCGGTATTTAAAAAAAAATACAAGTCAATAATATGTATGAAAATTTTAATTATTACAGCTTAATTTTTTTACAATATTAAATTTTATTTTGTTATGTTATGTTAAACTAATGTTTGTGTCTTAATTGCAACCAACCTAATACTGAAATCCTTTTCGCATGAAAATATTTCTGCCATTAACATAAGGCTTCAGTGCACCTAACTTGTTAATGTAGTCAATTTGATGCACAAGAGAATGAAAAAATGTGTTGTCCGTTTATACATTTACACACCCTCAATTGCAGTTACTCTTCCTCGCCTAAATGTTGTTTGTGATAATAAGAAGCGAGATTAAACATTTTTGAACGCACTACTACTATGAGTGGATTTTATACTTTCGGCCATGTTTACTTACTTTTTTTTAATTTTTGCATTTTGTAGAAGAGATACATATACTAACACGAGTTCTCCTGCTTTGCAATGTCCTGTTGCTGTGGAAAATGGACACAATAATTACAAATTTAAATTTATGTGTGTAAAAATTTTTAATACAATCGCATGGACTTGCTTCAAATGGGTGGTGGTGTGAAAATGCAGGTGAGTGTTAAAATTGTAGAAATTTATGTAAAGTATTGAATTTGTTGTTCTCAGTAAATATAAAATTAAATGAAAAATGTTCGAATATTATTTTTAAGAAGAAAATTAATTAAAAATTTTCTAAAATGTTAAAGGTAAAAAACTCTTTATTTTTATTCTTTGTTAAATGCTGGAATACTACTGAAAATATTTTTTGAACGTTTTGCCGTAAAATGTGGTGTCAAGCTTTGTTATTTCGTTGAAATTTCTGCAATATTCATCTTCGACCTCACTAAGTATGTATTTTCCGAAAGTTTATTACTAGGGCAGACGTCTGTTCTTGCGCTCGTTAAAATCAACTTCTAGAAGCCCTCATCTGCATGTGCTATCAAATATTCAATGAATGCCTATTGAAATCCAGCACAATCGCCCAAAATTTTCTGAGATATACGCAAATAAAAACGACTGCCTCTTTGTCTTCCAATATTTTTTTAACAAAAATAAAATTTCAAATTCAAATTTCAACAAAATTAAAATTTAGCCCTGGGATAATTCATAGTCTTTAAGGATTATTTATAAAAAAAAATTAACAAATCGGTCACTTATCGGCAAAGTTATAAGCAAAAATATTTTTTAAAAATATATATATATTGTTTTAAATATATTAAGTTACTAAAGCTTAATTAATTTTTGGACACGCTATGGACAAAAAAATACAAACCGTTGCTTCGAAAATTGTTGCTAAACTAACTGAGATATAAATATACAAAAACTTTGGTGTTATTCCTAGAATTTACAAACAAAAATCGTTCTTTTCAGTTTTTTGACGAAATAGAGGAATGATTTGGGTATCAAAAGAAATAGCTTGACTAGGAGGATATAGGACAGTAAAAGTAATTTAAAATTCAAAATGACCGTCACTACAAAATGGCGTACAATTAATATCAATCCTAGATATTTGCAAAAGATTGATACCACATACAGATTTGAGTAACATGTAAGGGATTTTAACGAATACACGGAAAGACGGACATGGCTCAATCGACTGCCCTAGTCATAAGCTTTCACTTTGTGGGGTCGAAAATGAATATTGTAGAAATTGCAAACGGAATGACAAAGCTTCGGAACCAAAGGGGAAGGATATAAAAAGGAAGGGCTTGACTAGCAGAACATAATACATAAATTGAAAATCTAAAAAGGACACTACTACAAAATGGCGTAAAATAAATTTATATATTAGTCAATTTTAAAAATTAAAAATATTATGCACTTCAGCCCCTGCAACTATGGTATAAAACAAAAAGGTTTCACTAGTATATTAGTGTAAATTATAAAAAAGTTGGAATTCAAAATTGCATCTAAAACAAAATGGTGGATATATTAAACTTTACCAATATTGGTATCATATAGCTTGACCAATATAATACAGTAATCTATGTACAAGGGTATTTCAGATTTTCCATAGAGGCATTGAAGTAAGTCAGTTATTGCTTGTAAGCAGCTAACTGAAAGTAACTCTATACTTGCTCAGAAGTCGCAGGTTGTTAAGTAAGCACTAACTTCTTTGTAATCATAGGTAAAACAGGTGGTTGTAAGTATAAAATATTAATAAAAAACTATTAACAAAATGTGTACAATAAGGCTTCTTATATAATCGTCTTAATTTTCCTTTTGTGAAGTTAGGCAAAATTCTGAGACTTGTTGCGTGAACTCTTTATTTGAATAATGGTGCAGTTAAACAGCTAATATTAACCTTAAAGAGGCAAAAAAATAACAATGGCGATTATGTTGATGCGCTATTTTTAGAAGCAGACGGCCCCAAATAAAAGTTTCCAACTAGTTCTGTCCTGTGCTGTTCTACTACTTTTTTTTTCACATATGTTATGATGTGGATTGGTAGCCGCCCAGTGGTTTTAGGGCTGCCACGTCGCCGAGCGATCTGTGGGTTGTATATTAGAGCTGCTTTAGTAATCGTATTATCTGACCTTAACTTTCAAACTCCTTCAACAGGCGCAAAAGTTTGATGTTACTAATAGTCTCCGGCCAAAAACATTTATACAGTTATACGGTGTAGGAAACGATTAGTAAAAAGGTGACGAACTTCAATTCGACTTTATATTGAAATTTATAAACAAATTCACACTAAAAATATGCCTGTTTTTTTTTTACTAAATTTGTTGTGGTTACGCAGTCACCTAATGGATTCGCCTTGATGTTTCGTTATGTAATGTTTCGGTGTTTACAGTCGGATTTTAAAATGCAATATATCGATGTTTTGTGTGATAATAATTTGCTCTAAGGTCCATTGACCTTAAGTAACCCGTTTTAATATTTACCCACCAGATCTCAGTTTCTATTACCCTAAGGTATAACCCTAATATCAGAAATAAAATAAAAAATAATATTCCAAAAAATTATTAAACTTTCGCTAAGAAGTAATGTTTTTATTTACAACCTGTAAATATTATTCAAATAATTTATTAAAATTTAACTGTGAGCACGCATGGCCACAATGCAACCACATGCACAAACCACACATACAATTCAGTCAAAATTCACAAAGTATGTTAAAACTTTTATTGTTTTTCTCTATTGTTAAGTTAACAATTTATATTTAAAGGCTACTTTAAGGTCACAAATTGAAAAGATGAATGTTGGTCATGATATTGCTTTTCGTTTGATTATTTTTTATGCTTCTGTGCTTTTGCACAATTTAATATTTTTTTTATTGATAAATCATAATAAATTGATTTATTAATTTCATTGCAGTCGTCTTTAAGATGTTTAACTGTGCGTACATGTATGTATGTATGTATATATGACAAAAAAGTAGGATTTTTCTTGTACTAAAATATATTTTTATTGTTTGCTATTAATCATGTTCTTTACAATCCGATTTATATTTTTGATTAATTACTTTCATGTATAAATACCACCATAACCATGTGTTTCAGTAAAATAAAAAAAGTGATTTATAAAGGTTAAACAAATACAAAAACAATTAAATGTTAAAACATAAATAAATTCGAGAATAAATTGTTCGATTTTGATAAATTGTTAAATAAAAAATTTCATACAGTTCATTTATTATGTAGAATTTAATGTATTTAGTGTAATAATTTAATATGGCAGCCAGAGAGATAGAGAGAATTAGAGAGAAAAAACTATCATGGAATGATTACAAAGTTTTGTTTATTGCATCTCAGGTGACCACCTAATAATGAATATTTAATATACAGATAATTGAAAAGACCCTATTTTTTTTGTATTTTTGGTAATCCATTTGGATAAATACCTTTGCAATTAATACTATATTTTAGTAGAAGTTTAAATATGTTTTTTATATAAACCAATATTGATGTATTTTATTTCCCTACAAGAACAGTGAAGATCATTTTACTGGTCATATGTATGACTGGTAGTATTGACTGATATATCGGTTATAACGTAGAATAAAGCAATTAGTTTCTTTAGGGCAATATAAAAAAAAAATGACTAAAACTTTTGTGTACATGTGATTTTGCGCCTTTCTCTTATTTATTAGTTCTGTCGACTGTAAAACATATATATGCTCTACTTACTCTACACCTGTTTACTAAGCAAAGATAATAGTAGTCACACTTAACGAGTATATCGGTCAAAGCTAACTGGTCACACTTAACTTCACGTTAATTTTACTGCTTCCTGTAGTGGCTCATCTTAATCCTTTTGCATGGTATAAGCGTCATTGATATTACGGCTGGAATTGATAAAAAGTAAAAATTATGAGAATAAGCAAAGGCATATGCATGTGTTTGGCTGCTATCTTTCCTACGTTTTTCTTATTTCTTGAGTATTTTATAAAAAAGCTCGTCAACAAAACTGCAAATTATTTAATAAAAATTACTTTTTATTACACTGCATTCAAAATTTTACACAATAATTTTCTAAATATTTTTTTAACGTCAAGAAATCAACATACATTAGTTGTCTCACTCTTTCTTACTTTACGTCTTGATGAGCCATCGATTTGTTTAGACTAGAACAAAACCTCGGTAGAGCAACGGTCAAAAAATTGTTCATGTTCTTATGGAGAAAACGTATAAAGTGTATTTTGTTGCCTATTTTTTTGTGTCGTCTCTTTCTTTCATATTCAAAATGCCTTTTAATATCAGACATCGTTCTTCAAACAAATGTTCTGACAACGCTGTTTGAACAACATTGACAACAGCGGTCCACAACAGGCAAATTCATGTGCGCTCAAAAAAATTGTTCTTTGTTCGAACAAATCGATGGCTGGTGTAGACTGTAGGTTACGCATTATTTTTCCTGTAGAGGGAATTATATATTAAACTAGCCGCCCGGTACGTGCTTCGCTACGTATCAAATGAAATAATAAAAAAAAAACTGCATGCATTAGGTCCCCTAAATTCAAAAATTTCGAAAAAGTACAAAAATTCATTATAGATTATTTTAAGGAGAGTAGAACTACTTGTACTTTTTTCCTATTGCTATCCCTCTCAAAGATAAATGCTGTTCAAGAAAGTACCAAAATTCAGTTTTTACCCGTTTTATCCTCTTAAAACTCAAAAATTTCCAAAAATATCAGACACCTATCCAATTATTTTTAACAGGCTCTTTGATCCTTTCTGAATTTGTGTGATATCTTTATTAAGCCCGGAGATACTGTGTTACCGATTTTACCCTTTTTTACCCATAAACCGCTCGACGAATTTTGTGCAAACTTCACATAAACCATCTACTAAATAGTCCAAAGCAAGCCTAAACATTTGGTTCCGATAAGTGAGACCGTTCTTGTGTTATAAAGTCACAACGCACTTGCAAAAATTTTATATATATATATAGATTGCTACAAAAGTGTTAAATAGTTCCAACAGTTTGTATGTCTTAGTTATAAAGGGTACTCTCGATTAAACCTGTGAAAATTTGCACAGAGCAAATTTGCTGTGCATATTACGGCATGTCGTGAGCGTCCTTTTTTAATTCGAAATATATATGTATTTCAGCCGGTGTTGTCTGAGTTACCGAATGAAAAAATCTGGCAACTTCTTACTGAATTTCTTGAATATTTCTTTTTTTTCAATAGAATCTTTTTTTTTTTTAATTTTATTATTACTAACAGAAATGCTTGTGAATTTAGTATTTTTTTACTTAAAATTAATGACGATCGAAATGTCAAAAACAGCAGTTGTCACTTATTTGCTTCTAACAAATATACACAACCAATTTTGCTCAAGCTTTTTGTAGTGCAAATGAAGTAAAGTGAAGCAAATTGCAAATGCATACATTTTGTTGTTGTGTTAAAAAAATAGTGCATTTTTGCAATTATTTGCATCGTTTGCACAGTTTGCACTACCTTTTGTGAGTACCCTTATAGTCATTCATTTATTCAGCTAATTTAATTTTGCAGAAAATTTTCGTTAAATTCTATTATTTTAGGCAATGTTAATGATAAATTTTTGATGCATTTTACCTTTATATAAAAGTTTTGATTAACATTAAACTTCTTTTTTGCGGTATTTTCTTTTCGTATGAAGCAAATGAAATTATTTTGTATCTTCATTGCAAATGTTTTTTATTTTTACTCTTTTTATTTTTTACTAATTTTATTTTTAACAAGCTGCTGTTTTATTCCTTCATCCATGCATATCCTCTTTCGATAAAAATCATTTCCGTCAAAACATTTTCATGGTTCCGTTCAATATTCGTGCACAAACAAAAAAAACATTTCGTTTTTTCGTTTTTTTTTTAAAACCCACAAATGCAGTGCGAATGAGCAACTTCAACTGAATGAGATTAAAACAAAAGGAATGCAGCAGTAGCAACAACAAAACATATAAAACCAGAAAAAAAATTAGTGAAAGTGATGTTGATGATGTGTGTGATGAAAATGAAAGGAAATGGTTTATTTGAAAGCAATTTTCCACTATTTATAACAACAACTTTTTTTAAATAAAATGTAAAATAAAATATACAATAAAAATTTCTATTTGTTTAATAAAAAACTTTAAAAAAACTTACACAAAATATTAAAAAAAAATTTTTTCACACAAATAAACAAAAATTCAAGGCATATTTATTCATCAGGTACTCTTGATTCGTCAGCTGATTATTTTTTTCAACACTTATTTTTAATTTCAGCTGTCAAAATGCATAAATAAAAAACATTTTTCTCTCTTTTCTAATTTATTTCAAATGTCGAACTTCATATATAAAAAATATAAACAACAAAATTCTCTCCGAACTGCAAATACCTGATGAATAAATATGCCTTGCAAAAATTAAAAATTTAAATAAATTTTTTTTTAATATTTTGTTTCTACAAATCAATAACACAAGGCAACAAAATTTTAAAAATTAAAAGGCTTTTAAAACCACTATGCAATTTTGATGTGTTGTGGTTCCAGTAGTACAAATATCGTCCAAATTGTAAATTCTATGAAGAGGTTTTTTTTAAATTTTTAATTAAAATTTAAGGTTTTTTTTTGATGCTTCTCCACATAATCAATGATAACTCGAAAACGGTTAGTCTGATATTATTAAAATAAACTTTGAAAGAATTAGATTTACATTTAATCGGCTCAGTAGTTTGGGAGTTATAATAAAAAATTTAAGCAAAAAATATATTTTTTTCGTAAAAATAAAAATTTTTTTTGATTTAAAAAAATCATGAAAAATCGAAAACGGCAAGAATTGTTAAAATTTTTACTTTATTTGAAACAACATGTGATAGAATCAAAATAAGATATCGATCATAAAAATCGGTTGATTCCTTTTAAATTTATTTGGAATTAAGTGATCTAGCTCATTTTCGATTTTTCATAATGTTTTTTTGCTGTTGACCTGTGTAATTTATTTAAGTATTTACGATAAATAATAAGATTCGATGTATCTATAAATATATTTATACTGTATAATAAAGAGTGGTCCACTCATAAAGCTCAATGTTAATTGAAAGTCACACCTTAACGTCACGTTTTTTGCCTAGCCTAATTTGACATTTATTTGTTTCAGTGTCTAACAAATTCAACCATGGAGAGATTCACAATTTAGCAGCGCTTTAAGATTGTTGAAGCCTATTACGAAAGTGGGCTTTCAAATTTGAAATATGAAATACATTTCTAGCAGTTCGTGATTATTTTGTCAACTTAATCGACCAAATGTTTCAACAATCGAGAGAATTGTGCATATTTCAGCAAACTGGGTCTTTCGGAAATGTTAAAACACCTTTACATGCTCGTCCAGTTCGTTCTGCGAAAAATATTCATGTTGTTCGCGATAGTGTTTCAAAATAGACGTCATTCTCAACTCATCTCATATTTTAAATAAAGATTTGAATTTTAACGCTAACAAAGTTCAATTGACTCAAGAGCTGAAGTCTACTTACCATTTCGAGCCGAAATGGTTGAGCAGACAGAAGTGAATGGTGACATTACAAAGAAAAGGCACACATAAATCGAGTCATACTTTCACCTCAGAGGATTCGTTAACAAGCAGAATTACCGCGTTTGGGCAAATTAAAATCCACGAGTGACAGTTGACAAGCCGATGCATCCACAAATAGTGACTTTTTGGTGCGGTTTATGGGCTGGCGGCTCGTACTTTTTCGAAAATAAGTTCGGCCAAGGAGTTACCGTGAATATTGTTCACTATCGCGAGAAATTAAAGATTTGGATTTGGAAGATATGTGGATATGTTGCCACTTGCCATATAGTCAATGAAAATGCAATGTCCGTGTTATCTCACGTCTAGACAATTTTAATTGGCTGATACGATCATGTAGTTTGATACCGTTGGAATTCTTTCTTTGGGGATCTTAAAAAAAAGAATACGACAAAAAGCAATTCAAGAACTAAAGAACGAGAAAATTCGACATTAGTAACCGACATTGAACCTTAATTATGTCTCAGTGTCACTGAAAGTGTGGACCATCGTATGCCATCGAAGCCATGATGAAGATTTGACCGACATTTTATTTCACAGATAATTGTCATAATAAAAAATATTTTTGTTCGACCCTCCTGTATTTCGCTGCCACTGTGAGTTTTCACATCATTGACATTGGAACAATTCAGTAAAGTTCAACACACTTCGATGCTGATGAAACAACAGCACACTGTACGTACTCCTTGCACCGTAGTCAAAGACATTCGTCTGACAAAAGTCATTGTTCAAATATTTCTGTTTTCTAAATGGAAATAGAGTCTGGAATGTGGAATTATATTTTCTTTTCAAGACTGCTATTCGACTACATCTTTTTCAAACTTCTGACAGTAAAACCAAAGTACGTCAAATCAGTTGGTTTTCAGCGAATGTTCTAAAATTTTGCTATTATTATTTTTAGTAAGATGACAGCCACAAATATAACAAAAATATTCCAGTTGACTTTCAGTCATTTTTTTCTTATGATATTTTAAAAAGTTATTTTAAAATTGCAATTAATTACTACTTCAAATTAAAAGCGCTACTGCAATACATACCTAAACAAGAGCGTTAAGCATCAAGTATTTGTGTTTTGCATGTGTTTTATTTTGTGTTAAAGTTTTTAGTACACGAAATGTAAAAAACCACATGCACTTGTGGGTCTGACGTCACTTAAATGTTCAGCACTTTGGTTAAATTTTTTTAAATAGTCGTATTGGATGCATGCGGTAAAATTTTGATATAACACGAAATGTATTTAAGTCCACATGTGGCCGAAGCGGATACATTTATGCTTTATGATGACATCAAAATTACGCATCAGCCACATGTGTATGTGGCTTTTTACATTTCGTGTACTAAGAATACTAAAACATGTAAAATATTAACGCTTACTGCATGACTCTCTTTATCTATTGCTGTGAAAAACAGTGAGTTTATTTATTTATAACTAATGTCATTTTAGCTATTTTAAGTTAATTTTGCGGTATTTTCTCCATTCTTGTTTCTATTTAAGGGGTCTTATAAAACAGCAAAAATAAGCATGACTATTTAATGCTTAACTTTAAAGCTTTAGGTAGGATTGTTACTTCAGCGTTTGAGCTAACTGCTTTTTTGCAATGCTGTCGATATTCAAATTCTTTCCTTTCTGAGAATCTACCGAAAATTCAACAAAGGATTTGAAGTTAAACCTAATTTTTAATCTTAATAATTTATTTTTTATTTTTTTAAAGCTGTTCAATATGTTTTCTCTATGCTTTTTTTCTTTTCTAAGTCGTTTCTTGAAATATCGCAGATTTAACTTTTTAAATTCAATTTTTAAAATTTAACATTTTAAAGATTTTTTTTAATAATGCTTCTGTTGGTAATACCTTCCTTCATGTTACTTAATATGTGTAGATTTCTTTAATAGCTTTTTAACTTTTAAATGATGGCATTATAAAAGCAAGAACATTCCTATGTTTTGCCATTAATATTCTTTTTCTTTTATAAAAAAAAGTTGAAAGTTTTAAAAAGGATATTAATGCATTATTACCCAAACACACCTACACTTTCTTAATATTACCGCACACCTACACACATAAACACATGTACACTTACCACAGTCAGACATATGTGCACAAGTAAGTTACTACAGAAATCCTTTAACTCTTACACTGTGTTAGTTGAAGCATTTTTTATATCCATCCATTTTCGTCAAAATAATTTATACTATTTTCTTTCCTCCTTTTCTTCTTCATTTCATCATACAGTATTTTTATTTTAAGTCTTTTTTTTCTGCGTTATACTACGTTCGTGCAAGTATTTTAAAATGTTGATGGGATTAGTTTTCGTTGCTGCTGTTGATGATTTTTTTTAAAGATTTTATCCATTACTTTTTTCAATAAGAAGAAGGACTTTTTCTGATTTAGATTACACTTCTGAAACAACTTTTGACCACATCAATTAAAACAGCACAATTTTATAATTTAGCTGGGTACTAGAAAAACTAAAAACTAAAAAATAAAACTAAAACAACTGCAAATAAAACTCAATTAAAATTCGAGTTTTATTTCCTTATTTTCAATGTCATGTTTAAGCCAAAATGAATGAAATAAGATTTTTGTTTTTTTTTCTTTTTAGTTTTTATCCTCTTATCCTTTTCTGTTATTGTTGAGTACTCAAATCTGATTTGACATCATGTGCAACGATGATCAAGAAGTCATGAAATAAAAAACGAAAATAATTTTCTCCTTTTTTGTTGAATAATTGATGAAATTTAGTAGAAGATAAATTAAATGCATTAAGAGGAAAATGGTGACAATAATACTTGAAACTTAAAGCAAAACCATTTCATAATAGAAGTGAAAGAAAGGTTAAGCAACGATATTTGCATGCTCCATGCAAATAAAATATTATTACTGAACATTTTTAGATTTTTTTTTAATTTATTGAATTTGTTATATGATGTGCCTGTATGTATTAAGTTGTATTTAATAAAAAGATATTTTTCTCAATTTTTTTTGGTGGAAAATTCTTCAAAACTTTTTTACATTAAGAGAATTTATGAGAAATTAATTTTTAAACAAGTAGAAATGCCATATTCATCATCGGTGGTGGGTGTTTAATTAAGGTTTAAATATAAAAATGCAAAAAAAACATAAACGGCTAAAAAATTTTCCCAAATTTTTTCTTTTTGTTGTGAAACACAGTTGTTGCGGTTACAGATGAAATATTATATCACTCATATGGCTGCCCCGGCTGGCCTCATAGTACCTTATTCGATCGGACCAATTTTGGAGCACTTTTTCGAGTGTATGGGGTTGTATCTCGACAATAGCATTGGATTTCAAATGCTCAATTATCTCTGGTTTGCCTGCATAGCACTTGTCTTTAACGGCGTCTCAAAGATAATAGTCCAACGGTGTCAAATCGCAGCTTATTGACGGTCAATTGACATCAACATTTCAGCTAATTAAACGTCCATAAAATGTTGCATGCAAAAAACCGGTTGTGGCAAGTTGCACCATCCTGTTGAAACCAAACATCGTTCATATCAATATCATGAAGAGCGGGCACAAAGAAATCGGATATCATGGTGCCATAGGTGTCTCCATGGTTGTGTCATCTTCATTTTCAAAGAAATATAGTCTAATGTTGTCTCCACTTCACAAGCCGCACTTAAGTCACTCGTAATGGTTAAATTGACTTTTACAAGACCACGTTTGGGTTTTCTGAGTCAAAAATGCGGGAATTTTGCTTATTAACGTACCCACCAAGATGAAAATGAGCTTCATCCGAAAAGAATACTTTTTTTGTACGTGCAATTTCCGATTAATTGTCTTTGTTTTGCAAATAAATTTCCAATAAATCCCAACGTTGCTCGAGCGTAAATCAATTCATTTCTTTCAGCAGAGATAATATACTGAATTTTGTGATAGAATCAAATGACAGAAGTATTGTCAGATTTTAAATAACCGCTGGTTCAATTTAAAAACCGATGGACGGCCCACCCTTTACATGGGTATGTAAGCAACTTGACACCAATATTGTGGTGGTTGAAGGAATGCCGTTTGACCATATATCCGCCGTCTTATATAGGACGCCATTTTTCGTTAGGCTCTTGACAGTGTTTAAGTGGTAACATTTTTTATTACAAGATTTGACCCATTTATAAATTTAATGAACATCCTTTTTGTTGTGGCGGCCATTATGAATTTACATTTTTTATAGTGTATTATATTGTGCTTATCAAGCCCTCCCTTTGGATATTCATATCGCTTTTCGCTATTTTCCAGAAGCTGAAAAATATCGATTTCAATTTCTTTAGGAAAAACACCGAAGCATCTCAGTTAGTTTCTAACCGATTTGTCTGTACTTATTACAAATGATTTTTGAGGCTTCAGCTTATATTTTGGAGTGTTTAGCCTGTCCAAAAATTATTCAGCTGTTTTAGTAACTTGATATATTTAAAAAAATATATATTTTCTAAAGTTACCTTTGCCTAAAACTTTGCCGACTAGTGACCGATTTGTCCATAAGTTTTTACGAACAGCACTAGAAGCACAATTTATCTAGAAATGGTAGTAAACGTTTCTATAAAATTTTTGCAAAATATTGATACCATACACAGGTCTGTGATATAATTGGGGGCTTCTAAAAGTGGATTCTAACAATAACACGGACATTGAGACAGACTATCCTGGTTATAAGCTTTCAGAAAATATATACTTTATAGCTAAATATTATATAAATTATTCTTAAACATTTAATTAAGATTTTTTTTTATTTTTTGAAAAAACTAATATCATAAAACAAATAAGTTTTGCAATGCAATAATTATCTTTTGCACATAATTTTTTTACGCAGTAATCAGCTATAATCTTTAAGTACTCACTTATTATAGCATACCTCACAAGTAAGTGAACTTGACACGATATCATCAAGTACTATCACTTGCTGTTGTTTTAAGTTGTCAAAAAATATGTTTTAAAATGCTTTTTTAAGGTAATCATTCAATAAAAGTGTTTAAAATAAATTTTTCTATAAATATTAACACAAAGTTTTTTTTTTAATTCAAAAAATTTATTAAAAATTGTGTACAATATAGAGTAAATAATAGAACTAATTTTTAAAAAAATATTTTTTTAATCAAAAACAACATTAAATAAAAAGGATTTTTTTCTTTTTTAAATAACTTGCAAGAGGAAAAGATAAAAATTACTTTAGAACTTTCCAAAAATAACAGACTTATCAAAAGAATAAATATAAATTAAATTTATTTCAATAGCAAGTACTAAAAACAGCATTGAACAAGTTTTTCGTTGGAAGAGAATAAGGGTAAATAAAATTACATCTTTTTGTACCTACCATCAAAAAAATGGTGTGGGGGTATATCCGTTTTGTCATTCTGTTTGTAACACATCCAAATATTTATTTAAAACCCAAAAATATATATGTATTTTCTGAATCCTGTTTTTATTTGAGGACGATCTAGCATGTATGTCCGTCTGTCCGTTAGTTGAAACAACGATAGGGTTCGTCATATAAGAGTAAGGGGGGTGGAATTTCTCTAGAATATTTTTAGTACATCACAAAATCTTGGTATTGAAAATAAGAAAAATCGGTGCAACAGTAGAAGTTTATAAGGCAAGAGTGGGTCACAATACATTTTTTTCGAACTTCAAATAAAATGCGATTGCGAATAAACGAAACGACATAGAGTGATACAATTTTACAAGTGTATATATTGAGTAAAAAAAATATGTTTCATTAAAATTGTTCAAATCTGTATATTACAAAAAGATTTATAGATCAGAAAAGCGCAATAGACCACATTGGTCTCCAAGTGCGGGTCTTGGAAGTGACTCATGGTTCCTGCATGCCCTTTCCCATCTTCCTTTAGATTAAAACGTAAGAATATTTACCTCGTACAGTGTCTTTTAATATTATAAAGTCATAAAATCGAAGAAATTAGATGTACGATACTGGCATTTTGCAAATATAGCTTCTTAGCCAGTATTATTGAAGTGACCTAAAATGTAGATGACACGCACCTTCCATATAAAGATTATCCTTAAATTTATATAATTTCTCTATGGACAACGATTTTGGAAGAATATTGATCTCGGTTTTTTAATATCTAAGTAGAAATCACTTTGACATGTCTACTTTAACGACCAACTCTCACATATAGCATAATCTTATATATTATTATTAAAATTTTAAAGCTCATAAATCAACCAGTGTAGTTTTCTGAAGAATCTAAAAAAATAAAAGTAATATGAAACAGTTACCCAGCAAAAACACTCATTACAAAATAATGAGTTGAATGTACTAAAAAACAGTTTCTCAATACTTACAATTTGGCATTTAAACCCATTATTTTAACACGGCAATGGCATTGGAGACAAATTCTTACCAGGTTCACTTACAAATAGGGACTAAAATAAGTACTTTCCACCCTCTCTAGGTTTTTTTTAAAGATGGTACTTATTAAAGTACTTGTATATTGTTAAAGGTTATAAATTGTTACGATAATCTGTAGTTCTATATTATACTTAATGGTTAATAGGCCTGACACGTCTATTTTACGCACACCTACTAAAATGTGAATCTGTCAAATTAGTAGAATTTCGCAGCTCCTTTTTCACCGTATATTATTTCAGATACAACATAGTAATATGATTTACAAATCCATACGAAATTAGTAGTTTTCAACCACTTTTACTAAGCTGATTATTACAAAGGTTCATACTGCTTTGGTATTTAAAAATTTTAGAAACATTTTTTGACAATAATTATCAATTATGTCATTAAATAAGTAGGAAATGATATGCTCATTAAGGTGGGTGGAAAAAAAGTTGTGTCAGGCACCCCCTACAATGAAAGATATGTCAATGAAGTTTCTAAAACAGGAAAAACAATTTTTTTGCCACGCCCTAAAATACAGAACTTTTTGTTTTTTACATGTCGCCGCCATTTAAAGTCCGATCTCATCATATCGCATATCGTTGTTCATGGCTTGTCTATGGCTTAATTTTTGCCCTGGATGTATTTTTAATCTAAAGTCAAATTAAGGATGTCAATTTTTTGCATCTGTTTTGACATCTTTAATTCGACGTTAGATTAAAAAGTCATCAGGGCAAAAAGTAATTATACTCTGCAAAGGTTTTCCATCTGAAATTCCTGAAATATTTGTTTTTGATGTCTTATGACTAGGGAAGTCGATTGAATAATGTCCGTTTGCCCATATGTATGTTGAAATCAGTTTTTTGAAGGCCCCAAAGATCGCTCGGACTCATGTGTGGCATCAAAATATCAGAAATACTCGAAGCAGATCGGTATTAAAAATCAAAAAAACGGTTTATAAACAACTGAGATAAGAGAAAAAACCAAGAACACATAGTTTTTCACAACTCGTCCATACAAACATTGTACACTGGTTACGTTAATTTATTTTATAATTTTACAATGGAATATTTTTAAGCGGATAGAATCATTATGAAGAATAATAAAACTTCACTCCCATATTTTTGATATTAAATGAAAGGGCTGGAAGGGTACAATACAGTATATTACGAAGAAGTTAAAATCCAAGATGGCATCCTAAAGAAAATGGCTCATAACCTCATTAATATGGACAAATACAAAAATTTAAAATCAAATATGGTGTCCGAAATAATAATGCCAAATGGCGTATAACATTAAATCTGAAATCTAGGCTGGTCACTGTATATACATACATGTATTGTTTTTAACTACCTCTAGATAATGAGTAGTAGTCTTTAGTTTTCGTAAGAACACAAACTTGTGGTAAAAAATAAATGATATTATTTCTATTGCAGAAATACTTTAGGTTCTATTTCGAAATATAGGAAAAAAATTGACTTGGAAGCAGACATTTTACTCAGCATTTTAAAAGAAAAATATCAAAATGACATTGAAGCACCTATGAATGAAGTCATAGATCTAGTCAATGAATGAACGAATGGTGTACAGGTTTCACGCAAAGAGACTCAGACGTGGAATCAAGACATTGGTAGCGAAGATAGCGAAGTTGATGATGATGATCAAGAGCAGTGCAACGTAACAACAGCTGAAATTAGCACAACGTAGGCAATCGAAGCATTCAATAAAGTTATTGCTTGAAGTACAAATAATAAATCTCATATTACTGATATTTTGTCATTGCGAAAATGCAGGGCCTAGGCACTACAGAAATTTCTTGAAGCAAAAAAAGTACAAAAAAATATAACCGACTTCTTCTATGTACATTAATTATTAAAAATAAAAAATAAATGTTATAAAAATCATTTGAATTATGTATGTACGTATTTTATATTCTCTCGATTATGTGAAGTCCTCCATTTAGTGAACAGGCTCTGTTTGAATTAGTTCATATAACCGAGCGATTACTGTAACACAGAAAAAAATAAATATGAATTTCAATTACGAAATTAATACTACTAATTAAAAAAATGTTTTATTTTGCTCCAATCATCAAAATGATACTATTAATTAAATAAAAATTAATAGTTGCAATTGAAAAAATATTGCGAAAAATATCAATTAAAACAGTATTAAAAAATTAATGAAACTGTTTCTAATTTTTAAAAATGATTTTAATTAAATGAATCATGCCTATAATTGAAATTTGCGATTTATATAAATAAAGAATTTATGGTATTAGTAATTTATATTATTAAAACTGTTTTTAATAAATTTACCCAAAAAGAAAAAAATAATTTTTTCAATATTTTTTCTTAACATAAATTTTAATTACATTTCATTACTTATATACTAATAATTTTATATAAGATGTAGGGTTCCACAAGTACACATACTATGCCATGTCAAGCGCCGGATTGGTTTTAAGTTCATTCGTCGATTGTAGCGTATTTCCATAGACCTACGACATTAAAAACCCCACAAGAGAAATTTTAGCCAAATCAAATCGCACGTATTTGATTAACAATTCTCCGTCATCTGTGGAATAGATAAATGAACACTTAAATTGTTTATACAGAACTTTCACTTTAACGTTCACTATGTTACATGTAATAAGGAAGTTTGGTCCACGTTTGCATCGCACGATTGGTTGAAATTCAAAAAAATAATTGGTAGCATCAATAACCTAGACATAATTGAATATTTACTGGTAAAAAAGCTTGATCAGAGTGTAGACTACTACTTACCTATTAAATTTAGAATCTTGAGCAATATACCAGAATACATGAAACATCTAGAATGAAACTGAAATAATTTATTATATTTAAAACAAGATATATTTCTTATACCAGAACTATCTCTTGTAGATTGTCCACTATTTTTTATTATTCTGTTCCTTGGATAACAAATATTAAGTTTATCCTTTGAAAGCAAATTTTCAAAAAATGTCATTTAAAATAAAAATTTTTATTTTTTCAACTGACAGAAATCTCCATGTTTTTTGAAAATATTTTATATCAATTAAAAAAATTAATTAAATTAAATTAAATTTTAATTAGAATTTAAAAACAAGTCAAAAAGTCAATTAATTAAAAAAATTTAAGGAATATTTTTTCTGTGAATAAATGTTGTGGTATTAAAGTAATACACAAAATTGGTGGTGAGTATCTGAAATTCGTTACAACCGAATAAAGTGATTTTATTTGTTTTATTTATATGTTTTACAAATAAAAGATGCATTTAAAAATTCCCCTTTTCAAATTATAAATTCTATTTTATATTTCTTTGATTTAAATTGATGCAATTTACTTTTCCATCTTAACGCCATCAAATATTTTCTTACGAATTGTTCTTTTTGTAACAGTTTCATTTCCAAGAATAAAAGGCGATATAATTGCTTACTTCACAAAAACTTTAAAAAAGATGTGTCAGATACAAAACACGCAAACACACCCACACTTTGTTTTCGTATTAAATCTTAATTCCTTTGATAAAGTGTCAACAATCTCAATTGAGTTGCACACCTTTAAAAAGACTTTTGTTCAAAGATAACAGAACTCTGTTAAGATAACAGTTATTTATTACTCTATTATATGCTCTTTTCTTTGCTGTTAAAACAATTTTTTAGATAACTCTTCTCTTTAGGTGTACCAGCAGCTCTTATAATGTTTAAAAGTAGGATATAAAATACTTTGCACTAAAGGCGTGCAAAATGTCAAAGTCCTCAAGAGATTTATAAATGTTTGGTGTGTTTTTTTCTATATTAAAATAAAATGTATGTATGTATGTACAATGTAGTTTAATTCTGTAAATTTTAAAATGTTTATTAAATAAAAAAGCAACAAAATAAATAAAAAAGAAAGTTGCGTGGTCAGAACTAAAAAATTTTTAAACTAAATTTTATTGAAGATATTATTGTCTTTAATAAAAACCGTTAAATATATACTATAGACATATACATATATATTATAGAAAATAAATTTATAAGATAATATTTATTAAAACAAATTCATTAAAAACCAGAATTATTTGCCAAACATTTAAATTGAAAACATCATGCAAAACCACTGAAATTCGTAATTATATTTAAGTTAAAAAAATCATACATATTTAATAGTTTTTAGGGTTAAACGGAAGTATTTTGCACCACAGTGAATAGCTAAACTATGAATGAATATAAGTATGTGTGAATGCATCAAAAACATGTTTATGCATGCTTTAGGATCAAAAACCATGGTTGGTTAAATATAAAAATACATTTATTATATCCATTGTCATACACACATGCTTACTAGGGTGATACCATTTATGCAAGAACTGTTTGACATTCGGTTAACTGTTGCCTTTTTAAGATAAAATAAAATAGGATGTTGCGAAACTATCCTAATGTATTGATAAATCGTACTAAAAATAAATTAAAAACGTGAGAGAGTATTATAGTGTCTACAGATGAGTTGAGAAAAATAGTTTGAAATATATTTGAATTTAAGGTAATTTATATTTCGTAGAAAATCTCTTAATAAAATAACTGTTTTTTAAGGTTTTGCTGAAGGAGCAGGTCGAAGTTATCACTTTGTAGGGAACATAATGTTTCGACGGCGCACAGTGGCGCCTTTTCTTAAAACCCGTGGCAAAAATATAAAATTTCATGACAAAATTTTGTGAAATGAATGAAAGCATTGTATAAAGAACTATTTACTGATCACAATTTAAAAACGTTTCCTTAATTGCATAAAAATTATAGTTTGTAGAGCTGCCCAAAGTCGACACATTTTTAGAAAGCAAAAAAAAGGGTGATTTAAAAAAAATTTATGCACTTTAGAATTAAAGTGTCAGAAACATTGCCGTTTGATTACTACTTTTTTGGTATTTTTATTAAAAGAAGTACTAAAATGTTTAGCAGATGTCCTACTTTTTCGGCAGTAGCCGCTTTTTCGACACCCTATATCTAGGTAATTTTTACAAATAAAATAGAGAATATCTAAAAATGGTAAAAAATGGTCTCGGCCATATTTTCTGAGCATATTTGCTACATAATACTTTAAATAATTTAATTAAGTTTGGCTGCCGTAGGTTGCCGCTGTAGGTGAAATAAGAAGAAAACTGTTACAACCTCATAGAGAAAACAAGAGACATTTTTTTCTCATTTTTAAAGTATGTAACAAAGATGTGTGCAAAATGTGAAAAAAATAAAAAGGGTTTCCAAATTTTTTCACTGCAGCCATTTTAGTGCAAAATAAAATTACTTATTGCATATTTGTATTGCTTCTCGTTAAATAATGAACAACATTTTGCTCTGCCAATCAGGTAGGCATAACTATTGCAATTTTTTTTATTTATTTAAATTTAAAAACACCTGTTATAAAAGTAGGCAGGTAGTTTTAAAACTTTTTATACTGAATAAAATATAAACTGCAATTATATATTCCAGTAATTTTTTTTTGCTTCCATTAGGTAGTTTAACCTTTTTTTTAATTTTTGGGTATACATTTAACATAGAAAACTAAAACTGCTAGGTAAACATTGCGTTTACTGCCCCTTTAAAGTCGATTTTCTAAACTTAAGAAAATAAATTTATGCTGACGTGCACGAAAAAATTAAAAAAAAATTCAAATCGGATCTTCGTTTAATATAAAGTAAAATAAAGAGTGCCTCAGTAAGAATGCACTTTTTAAGTTAAGTATCATTTATATATCCTTTACCTGTGGTTACAAGCGTATACATATATGTATAGCTAAAATATTTATTTCCGAGCCCATAAAGTATAAATACCTTTTCTAAAAGCTTTGTCTGTCCGTGTGTTAGTTCAATTTAACTCTTAACAGCCCCCACATGTAGCACAGATCTGTGTGTGGTATCAGTCTTTTGCAAATATCTAGCAATGAATCGGTATTGAAATCGAGCACAATCGCTTTATAACTTTTTTAGAAATGAGCAAGCAAACACGACTAGCTCTGAATGCCTTTGGGGCTATTCGTAAAAATTGGAACTAATCGGTCACATATTGTCAAAGTTATAGGCAAAAATATATATAGTTTTTATATGTGTTTATCAAGTAACTAATGCTCGTAATACATTTTATATAGGACACGCTAAAGACAGCAAAATATAGGTCTTAGTTTTGAAAACTATTACTGAGAAAAACTGTCAAAGCGACAAGAAACTAACTAAGATATAAGCACGAAAATAGAATTACTTTGGAGTGTTTTTTAAAATTTGCAAATGGATAACAGAAATGAGTGATATTTGTATCAAAAGAAAGACCATGACTAGCCTAATTGATTTGATTTGTAAAATACACCGCAAAAAATTTAAAATCCAGGGACTCACCATTACAAAATGGCGTACAATAAATTTATAAAGGGGTCAAATCTAGTACTTTAACATGTGTTCACTGAAACCCAATCAATATTGGTATTAAACTAAACGATTTGATCAGTAGAATGTATTAAACTATGAAAAAGTTAATATTGAAAATGGCGTTAGAAATAAAATGGCAATATGGTCAAATGTAGTAATGAAGACTTTGCCCCCTTTAAGCCCCACAATATTGGTGTGAAATTAAAGGGCTTGAACAGCATAATACAGAAAACTATGATAAAGTTAAAATCTTAATCTTAGTAAAAAAATTAAAAATATAGATGGCGTCGGAAATAATAAAGCATATAGGCGTATAACGTTAAATCTGAAAACCAGGCTAAGCTACGATGTGGTCACTATATCTATATACTATATATGTACATATATACTATACTATACAATACTATACTATACTGTACATGATTGTGAAGGGTATTATCAGATTCAGCACAGGGGAATATAGCATACCTAATTGTTTTGAATTATTGTTTAACAAATTTTCATAAAGGTTATCAATATATTATATTTTTAAAGATTATTAAAAACAAACAACAGTACTATATTCGGCCGTGCCGAATCTTATATACCCTTCACAACGTGTAGTCATGCAATAACAATCATTCAATCATCTCATATAAAATACGTACATACATAGAAAAAACATACATATAAAAAAATATCCCATTGTAAAATTATAAAAACATTAAAAAAAAATTTTTTTAAAAATTTTTAAAAAAATTAAAAAAATATATAAACAAAATAATAAAAATAAATAATATATATAAAATAGAAAAATTTTTTTTTGGCTCAGCTGAGATTCGATGCCACGTTTACTCTAACTAGTATATATGTATGTTGTTGTTGTAATTGTGAAAAAAACGAGGTAGTCCGGTTTTTTGCTCATATATCAAAAAGTTACAGGGCGATTGTGCTGAATTTCAATAGCGATTCATTCCAAGAGATTGATACCATACACAGATCTGAGGAACATATAGTTGCTTCTAAAAGTTGATTTCAACAACACGCGGACAGACGGGCAGAAGGTCAGACGGTCAGAGCTTAATCGACTCCTCTGTTCATAAGCTTTCAGAAAATATATACTTTATGGGGTCGGAAATGAAAATTGTAGAATTTACAAACGGAATGACAAAGCTATATATACCCTTGTGCACCACAGGTGAAGGGTATAAAAATAATTTTTTGTAAAAATACCCCAATAATTTGGTTTTTAAAAACAATTGACATTTATCTAAAACAGTTTTTGTTTTATATTTTTAAAAAATATTTTTCGAATGTTTTCGATAACAACTTACTAAAATTTTTCGATTAATTTTATTCTTCAGTTTCTTTATTTCAATAACCATTTATTTTATTTAACTTTAAGTTTTTTTACGTCTGAAAGTGACAATAGTGAAAATTTACTTTTTAACTGCTGTTCAATCCATAAGATCCTATTGTTAAATATTACAATGTGCTCCACGCATTAACTATAACTAAACAATGTAAGTTTGTATTTAAAATACTTCTGTACGAAAACCTGTAAACTTGAGACATTTATTTAACAGATACTTCTGACAATATTATATTGCCATTATGTAATGCTACACAATAGCAACTATAAATATTTATACAGTTGCTAATAGGAAAACCATCCTTAGAAAGCGAAGGTTATTTTACGAACAACAGTTTAACACATAGTTACGATATAAGTTTATATTTTGTCTTCCAATTCTTATGATACATTAAAGGTTCGATTGTCAAACGCGCATTACATTTTGTAATACATACATACAATTTTATTTAATTTGATCCAGCTGTAACATTGTAGTAGAAAAGTCTATGTGTGCTTCAACTAAAGATAGAGAATACTTGTGTGGAAAGTAGTTTTTAACCGATAGACATTTTGTATTTAATGCAATGATTGCTCTCAGTTTTTATACCCGCCACCAAAAAAATGGTGGGGGTATATTCATTTTGTCATTCCGTTTGTAACACATCGAAATATCCATTTTAGACCCCATAAAGTATATATATTCTGAATCAGGGTTTGATTTGATGACGATCTAGCTATGTCCGTCCGTCTGTCCGTCTGTTGAAAGCACGATAGAGGTCGCACCGAAAAAGCTAGGGGGCTCACATTTTGCCAGAATCTTTCTTATAGACAAGGTTTGATTGGTATTGAAAATGGGCTAAATCGGAATATTAGGAAGAGAGTTATAGCTCGAAAAGCAAGAGTATGTCGAAAAAACCGTGTCCTTCGAACATCGAATAAAATGCAATTGTGTCCAAACGCATTAACGTAGACTCATGAAACTTCGAATATATATTTCCTGAGTAAAAACAATATTTTTCGCCGAAAATTATCTAACTCTATGCATTAGGAAAGGAGTTATCGATCAAAATGTACGAAAATTTATACCGCACAGTGTATTTTTCGGTATATTTAAAAACAAAAACGTCATAAAAGCAACAAAATTGGATGTACGACTCTGAAATTTTGCACACTTTGCTTTTTGGTGAGACGCTTTTTTGTAACGGAAAATCAATGTGCCACGCCCACTTTTACGCCCACCTCCCATATAACGTTTTACCTAAAATTCATATAATTTCTCTATTAATAAAGATTTTGGAATAATAAAGGGCTATATTGAAACACCTAAGTTGAGCTCATTCGCAAAAATAACTTTGACACGCCTACTATAACGCCCACTTTTCACGTTATCTACCGTTAATGAAATTTAAAAGCTCATAAAACCGCCAAAATGAGAGGTATGATGATAAAATTTGCTACGTGTATCCCCCTAGGCAATGTCATTACTGTGCCTGAAAATTAAGGTGCCACGCCCACTTTTACGCCACCTCCCATATAACGTTTTATATAAAATTCATATAATTTCTCTATTAATAAAGATTTTGGAATAATAAAGGGCTATATTGAAACACCTAAGTTGAACTCATTCGCAAAAATAACTTTGACACGCCTACTATAACGACCACTTTTCACGTTATCTTACGTTAATGAAATTTAAAAGCACATAAACACGCCTACTATAACGCCCACTTTTCACGTTATCTACTATTAATGAAATTTAAAGCTCATAAAACCGCCAAATTAGAGGTATGATGATAAAATTTGCTACGTATATCCTTCTAATCAATGTATTTGTTGTGCCAAAAAGTTTAAGTCACACGCCCACTTTAACGTCTACCTCCCATATAACGGTTTATCTTAAATTCATGTAATTTCTCTATTGCCAAAGTTTTTGGGAAAATAAAGGACTATATTGAAATATCTAAGTTGTATTTATTAGCAGAAACTTTATTGACACGCCTACTTTAATGCCCACTTTCATTGAAAGACTATATTTACAAAAGCATTTTAGTAGCATATCGAAGTTACAAAGGGTGGTTAAATTTTAAGGGCGAAGTTGAATTTAAATAAAAAGCAAATTATTTAGGAAATTATTATTATTTCTTTTTATAATGATAATATTTGTATGGTTCAATTACGTATTTAACAAAATATCTGCCAAATGCCCCCCCCCCATCCTTGGCGCCACTCCTCTATCTGATGATCCAAATTTTCAATGACAATGTTAGGCATGATGATGAGGCGAGTTTGACTGCTCTTTTGCCACACTATCGCAAAAAACAGCAATGGTGCCCATTCAACGAACTAAGAAGGCATTCACAGATTTTCTAACATTTTATACAGACCTGTTTTGCAGAAATTTAAATATTTTTTACAATTTTCCCGAATGTGGACGAATTTGAACGATTATGTTGATCAAAAGAATTATGCACAAAATGCATTTTGACTTGAACGCCCATTTTTATAAAAAAACCTGAATAACTTTAAAGCGTTGCTCTTTCCACGGATCAAATTGAGTAAGTTTGAGATTGAGAAATGTCAAATGAAATGCAGAAAACAAATTTAAAGACTAGATGTAGTTCACCTTCAACATGGGCTCTTATAATTTAACCACCCTCTACAAAGGAAGTGATACATATTTTATTATAAAGAGATTATTCTATAGCGATTAACAAAATAATAAATATTGTGCTTTAAATGTACACAAAATTGGTAGTGGGTATAAAAGATTCGGCACAGCCGAATATAGTGCTCTTACTTGTTTATATTCTAGTACATGCTGCTATTGTTGAAAAAAAAACGTACGAGGGCAGACTGAAAAGTTTTTAGTTTTAAAAATATACAAATAACTTTAATTTAAAGTCACTTTATATAGTGAACATATAGTATTATATTACTAGCAGAACCCGGAGGCAAAAACAAAGTTTATGTTAGGTATGTAATAATAGTTGAAATAGTATTTCATTTATATGAGGGTTTCGTTCATTAAAATTTTTTTTATATTAGAAATTGTTATCAAAAATAGCTCGTACTAAGTTAAATACAAATAAAGATTATAGTTTTCTAGAAATAAAATCTTATGTATGTCTTAGTATGGACGGTGGGGGGCACTACAACCACTGCTCTATCCATCTATCTGCGCCCGAAGTGTGAAATAATTATAGTAGCCAATTACATTGAATTTTAGACTTTAAACAATCATGGTACTGCAGATATGCCATTAAATGTAAGTTTACTTCATAAAAATTAAATTTTAATTTTCGATTCTCGGAATACAAACTTTTCAGCATTTATAAAGTTATTCCCATACGACCTTATTCAATTATCATGTTGCACTTGTGTGCAGACATATTTTGCGGAACTCAGAAAATCAATACATACGCTGAAGTGTTGTCAACATGTTTTCCACACAAATATAATGCAGACATATCGTCAGCATATTTTATTTCACAAGAGAAACTAAATAATAATAAAGATTGCATTAACATTTTAACAATTTATTTGTTATTTCTATTTCAATATTGTCACAACTTTTTTGTAATAAAAGATCAGTAAGAAGAAAAATAAAGCGCAGTTATTATCAAACCACAAAAAGAATAGTGTTTAATTTAAAATAAGTTAACTTATATTTTCTTTGTAAGGGAGATACCACCTCTTCTCATTTAATTCTTTTTAATTATTGAAATGAATTGTATAATCTTTAATAAAATGTCTAATTACAGTGTGTAAGGCTCTAAAAGTTTTTGTTCCTGAAATATATCATAGAATGAGTTTTTTGTATAAGGGTATCACTACCCCTACTCTAATAGTATTTAATTTTTGGTCGGAATAAGACAAATGAGATTAAAGTAAAACACACAGATCTCTGGTTCGGTGGACCGTCACAGAACGAAGATACGATCCAGAGATTTGCATGCATTACTTATCTGGATGTTGGATATCGCGAACATATGAGCATGCGGGGATACTATCCGGACTGCCCTCACTAGTGAACCAACCATCTGATTATGTTACTCCCTACATGGACTTTAATAGAGTTTTCAATGTTATAATGCCCTCAAGGAGTAACTGATGTAGGGATTACCCCGGAGAGGATTATGATGCCAGAATCTCTACAGACCGTTCTTAGCTGGACTGTGAAGTAGGACCCGGTGTGTTCGCCAAGAAGTTGGGAATTGAGGGTTTTTTTCGCTTACCGAATGAATGCAGTGTATTTTAGGCTGAAATATTTGCCAATCGGGAGGCTTGGAAAGTACTCCGGGACAGAAATATTCGTGGGAATATTGCTATTTTTGTCGACAGTCAGGCGGCACTTCTGTCACTCACGTCATTCACTACGACCCCTGTATAACTCAATCACAGTAAGGAAGAGTTGTCTAAGCTAGTGCAGCTGTCTAAGATTGCTGTGGTTTGGGTCCCCGCGCATAAGGGCGACTATTGTAATGATCGGGCAAACGAACTGGCTAAGATAGGATCTGCTTTGAATATCTATAATGTGAATTTAGTCGGAACTCAAATAAAGACTATTAAAAGCATCGTCTTTGGATTTTTTCTGGACATTCTTGATAATAGGTGGCGGAATCTGGACACAAGAAAGGTGTGGCCTTCATTTGATATTAAACGAAAGGCGAAACTTATCAACCGGAATCGCGTGGGTATTTCGAAGTTGCTGGCATTGCTAATAGTTTAGCAAATAGCACGCAAAATGACTCTGATTCCCCTTTAATGACCATTGTTTCAGCTGTAACAATAAGGAAAAGGATGAATAAGTTTTCCATCTTCTCTGCAAATGCCTTCCCCTGCCTGCGAAAAAGGACAGCTTACTGAGCAATCACATACTTTTAGGTGATCTATTTGCAGTTGGGCTAAAAGACCTATCGAGATCCATCGGCGCGACGCGGTGGGTTAATACTACAGCACTCCTTGGATCTTTTGTTTAAGGGGGCTTCTCACTAATGAGTGGTGTAGTGTTGTCAAAACGGTGCCATTTAGACTCCACTTGACAGTTTTTGTATAGCAGACTACCACGAGAACCAACCATCCAAGACTGTAGATATAACAATGTTCTAGATATCTCATAAAACGTATTTTTTTATATTGAAGGCGCCACATCCATTGTTCTTTTCCACCTAATTTAAAACTCAACTATGCGAACTTTAATTATCAAGAAACATTAAAATAAAATTAGCCAAGTCGGTGCAGTCGTCTTAATATTTAAAATTCATCGAATATTTTTTTTATTGTGACGCCAAATTATTAATTTGTGTCGAGGGTTTAAAACCAATTCCGATGGAAATAGGATTCCAGAAAACTCTGATTATTTTTCTCAATTTTGTTATTAATAAAGACTTTTATAGAAGATTAAAAGAAAGCATTTTTTAAATTTACAACTAGTTACTCCATGCTTGATTTTAAAAACATTTTTAGGTCAGTCAATTCTATAAATATACTTGCATATTCGTTTGCATTTAGTTAAACTTATGTGACCAATTCACAAACTGTCTTTTAAGTCGTATGTTGTCGAATTTAATAATTGTTGTATTTTTTTGATAATATCTTAACAGTTTCACCTGTCGTATTAATAAATACATCAGAGATAATACAACAATACTATCCTTTTTTTTAATATGTTGAATAGAGTTTGTTAGTACATACGAGTATTTCAACACCTCTATTGGTTGTAAATTATATACAAGATTATATACAAGAAACGTACATTGTATTTGTTTACTTTGTGTAAGTGTTTTTATCTGCAATGTATTGTTTTTCATTGTCAGTGAGTTGAAAGTTGCGTACAGTGTAAAATAACGGAATGACTGAGCAAAGGAATAAATGACAGAGTAACTAAAAGAGTTAGTGAAAAAACACAATATAATCAAATGCCAGCAGATGTTGTTGTGTATAATATTCAGTGGAAATTATTTCATTTTTGCTGTTAGTGCTAATGACATTTGAGGAAACAAAAAAAAAAATAAAACAAAACAAAAAAAGAAAAAACACTCATACAACTGTTAAAATAGCAAAAACAGAAAACCGAAAGAAAAGAAACCTAAAGAAGGTTATTTAAATGAAGTACTAAGATAAATATATGGGGGGCAAAGACATGCAGAAGCAGTCATTAATGTTTTATAGAAATAAGTGCTCAAGTAGTTCATACTGAGTGAAATTTGAATTATATTCAGTGTAAATAGCAATAATTATTATAATAATATACCCTGTCAAACAATTTATATTCAAAGAAATAGACTTAAAAGTAGCTGAAATATTATCTTATACAAATAGTGTCTCAGATGGGGAAAAACGTGCAACCTCTGCAATACTTATTATCCAGTGTTCTAAATTGCACTTTATAGTGCATATATATACAGTTTGCTTTTGTAAAATTGAGAAGAGAAGTGGAGGCAATTTAATCAAATTCAAAATTTCAGAATTCCTTTTAGAATGTCTATACTAAAACGTTTGAGTAAAATTTTTATCGTGATCGAATACCTCACTTTGCCCTCAGATTAGGGTTGCCATCCGTCCTCTTTTCCCCGGACACCGTCCTCTTTTTAAGGGCATCCGGGGCAGTCCTACTTCTCTTTTAGCAAATGTCCGGGGTTGTCCGGCTTTTTGCACCTTCTCTGAAGTTTTTTTCTTACATTTTAACTTTAAATCACAGGTCACAAAATGTATAAAAAAAGATTTAGGTGCTCGTGCAATTAGTTTTGAAAAAGTACAATTTTAAATCTTCTCTTTGTACAAAACTAGTCTTATTATCCTTAATTGTCACTATTTATTGAAGTGGACTATTTTAACTTGTCTTTTATTTTAAAAAAGTTCGGCAAAGGGGTCTGCTTGTCAGCTGTGTGTTTTTCATAAAGTTTGCTTTTCAGATATAGAAGAAAGTCTTCAGCAAAAAATATAGTAAGGGTATATAATTTTGATATGGATTGCCTAGTGTTTTACAAATATTTGAAGAGATGCGATGATAATATATTGACTCAATTTGGAAGTGTTGAAAAATATATGCGAAATTTTCAACCATTAAATCAGAATGATATGTTCAGTTTATATTTTTGTAAATAAAGTTTTTTCGTAAAACAAATTTTGTTTTTGTATTTTAAATGGCGTCGTAAATTTAATCAAATTTAATTTTTTTTAAATGTGTCCTCTTTTTTTGGGCAAATGTCCTACATTTTTGATGCTGGCGTCTTGTTTTTTTAAAATAGAAATGGCAACCCTACCTCAGATTAACAAAGAAAAGGACAGTGATAATTTCATTGCCAACCCAGCTAAGTATGGTGCGTTTGTCTAATTCTTAATTAAGTCTGAAGGAACAAATATTGCACATTCGTTTTAGTTTTGTTAATTTACATCCGTTTTAGTTTTTTAAAAATAATTTTTTTTATAAATTTTTAATTTAAATTTATTGTCCTTTTAACCAAACATATTGTTTTTACACTCTATAAGTTTCCATTGAAATATTGATTTAATACTTCTTCAAAAAATGTACTCAGCAATTTATTACTTTGTTTATGACGATAAATATTGCCAAATAAAATGCAATTTTAAGTTTTCGTTTTTGGGTTATTGTTTCATCTGCAAAAAACTGAAATAAAATGCCACTATATTGTGGGGGAGTATTCAGATTTTTTTCAAAGTTTTGTGTAGCCAAAAGTTTTGTATTAGTTAGCAGAGAGTTTATTAAAAACGTCGAATAGAAATTTCACTAAAGATTGATTGAACTTTTCCCCAAACATAGTGTATATTCTGTAAGAAGGAAATGTATTTAATGAAGAAATATATATATACGAATTTATTAATATTTAAATGTTGATGTTTTGTGAGTGAATATTTATTTGCATGAGTTGGGCGATATATTTTGCTTAACTTTGTAACACATTAATAATAAAAATTATTTCGAATTTTTAGCAAACATTTTGAATGGATTTTATAGCGTAAAAGTACAATTCACTTTAAACTGCTAAAATTTGTTTTAATTTGTTGCTACACCCGTGTATCACGGTGCGTATGATTACTATTTAATTGTGTTGGTATTCACACATATTGCTTATACGTTGAGGTGTCCTCCTACAAAGTTTATTTACGTTTTGCGAGCAAAATAAATAAAAAAGAAATTACAGTGCACTAGAAATATTATGAACCAATTTCTATCAATACTGTTATTGTATTCAAATATATTCATGTTTGCGAGCGTGAAAATTTTACAGCAAACTAGCATGGTTGAGCAACAAATATGACACTCTTGCAATTGAATGAAAATCAGATATGCAAGTTTTTATATTTTTTTTTTCAATTTAACTTTTAATAACAGAAAAACAACTTTTTTATTCTCACCTGATTGTAAAAAATTATCAAATGCTTCTGTTCCACCATTTGATTTTATTATAATTTCTGATTCGTCTGTAGAGCTAATGATAGCTCAATGTCATCTTGTGTTTCATCTTAAATTTTAAAAATTTCACATTCACATTTACATTTCACACAATTATTTTAAAAATTTTTGTTTCAATTCTTTTACGAGGATAGGGTATCTTCAATCTTTATAAATTGTGCTTAATATTAAAAAAACTAAAAATTCTTATAAAACAAATCTGTGGGCTTAATATCTGAAGAAGATGAGCCGCTCTTTCATTAAGCTCTTTAATTTTTTTTGCGAGATTTCTTACAAGTAACTCAAAAGAATGTTTGTGATCCTAAAAATTAGATACTAAATTCAAAATATTTTTTCAATAGTATCCGCTAACATTTTTTTTTTTTTAAATTGTATCCACTGTTAAATTTGTATTTTATTTTAATAAGAAATAACTTTTCGTTGGTATGTTTGCAGTGAAAATGTCAAGAAACAACTACCTAAGCATCATAAAAATTAACAGATTAATATAAAATCTAAAGCCATTTATATAGAGAAAATAGCATTTAAATAAATCACTTAAATTATTTAATAAATAAAAGAAATGAGTTCATTTTTTAAACAGCAAAGAAAAAAACATTTAATATTAAATTTTAGTAATTAAAAATAAGTAAGAACGTAAATTTTTTTTAGCAATTTAAGTGACCCAAATATGGCCATATTTTTTCTTTTAAAAATCCCATTAACCCTGCCATCGTCCAAGTAAATTTTCAAAAATCGTCAAGCATTTCTTTTCTTTTATTTCTTAAAAGGATCAAGCAATTTAAATGAGCTGTAGTACTTAAAGTTCCATATTGGTTTTTGATTCAAAAACAAACAACATTTTTGTCCCCATAAAATGGTAAAATTTTGATGTCACATGTCTTTTTACATAATATTGTTGCAACAATTTTTAGAGCCTATCTATAAATTTTTGAATAGCTTGTTTACAATAACATTAAACAAAATGATGATACAAATTCAAAAACAATTTAATTTATTTTTGCAAAAATTCGCACTATTACTAGTAGAATCGAAGTTGTGACTTTAAAGGTACTATTATCCAAAGTCATTTATCAACGCCAATTGTACCCCATTAGGTGCACAGTATGATATCGCAGTAGATACATCTGCAACTATCATTGAGCATAACTTCTTAGAAAATAAAGATGAAAGTGCTGCAATCGTAAATTAAGAACAGTATCGCCATATCATAGAACATTTTTTGACGGCCTGCTTTTGATAACAGACCTGAGATGTGGGTTTAGCAGGATGGAGCCACTGCCTACTCAACCCGAAACACAATGGCACTTTTGAGTCAAATTTTTTGAGAATAAATAATTTTCAGTAATTCGAAAGTTATTTAGTATTAAAAATTTGATATAAACACTTAACTGTGAACATTAAAACCTGCACATGGATTTGTATGAGGTTCGATTGTTTGGAATATATTTATACGTAAGCTGACAATTTACCTTTTTGTTTGAGTTTTATTTAATTTTATTTGCCAGCAGGGTAATAATAATAATTGTATATGCAGTGTGTGTTAAATAGTCTGTTAAAGCAAATATTGATTTTTAGTTCAAGGTTTGTTTTTTAACTCAATTAACTTTTATGTAAATAAAGTTTATAGACCAAAATTAAAAATATTGTATTTATATTAAAAAAAATTCTATAAATAAGGAACTTATTACAGTTTTTAATTACATTTCGTTCAAGTGGAACAGAAAGAGATAAGGAAATAATTTAATTAATGTTTTTATTAAAATTGCTCTGCAAGTTAAATAATTGTAAAATTATATAAAGTTATTACTTTATTGTTACATTTTTTAAAGATATTTTTCTTTTAAATTTCTAAAAAAAATATTTTGTAATATATTTCTAGCCAAGCTTTTCAAGAAGAGGAACAATTTTTTAAATTAGAAAATTTTTTAAAAGTTACTGGCTACGCTATTCTAAGCTAATTATATCTATGATTATAATAAGCACTTTGAATAAGCAATTTTTACATACTTTGGATAAATAAAAAAAAAAAATAAATACGTTATACATAGAAAACTTTATTCATAATTTTTTTTTATGTAAATATTTTTTCATATACATACAGTAAACTCGCAGAAACGTGAACTAATTTTTACCAAGGGTGTTCACGTTTTAGATTGCATTTTTTCTATAACATATTTTAGTTTCCTTTATCTTTTATTTAATTTAAAATAAAGTATGTACGTTATTTTCACCTATGAGACATGTTTTGATGCAACTTTTTGTAAGCTTCTGCCATATTTTAATGTACTACATACCTACTATGGTTTGCAAAAGGGTTCAGCATGGTTATTTTTCTTAATTTGATTGTGCAATTCAATAGCTTTCTTTTAATCATAATGCCGCTAACCGGTAGGTTTTTATTTCGAAGTTGGGTAAACCATTTGTACAGAAATTTTTCCACTTTCGGAAGCTCCGAAGTATACATTGTTTTCCGTTTTCCAGGACCCGAAAATGTATTATTAACTCATTTTGAAATTGCATCTTTGTTGTTTCTAATTGAGCAAATCGTCGATTTGGCGACATTATACTTTTTCGACAAACCAGTTACAGATGAAACTTTGCGTAAAAGCTCTAAAATATCTGACTTTTCTTGAAGATTTAAAACTTTTAGTTTTTTATTAGACATATTTTTTCTAGAAATATTTTAAGAGATCACTTGTTTATATTATTCATATACCTATATGTATAGTCAGCACAGAGGAATGCTTCCAGTAGAACTGCCGCATTAATACTAAAGCTACTTATAATTCAACAAAAGTTGTTTACAACAAACAAACTACGAAATTCTTCTGCGGGGAATCCCAAAAATTTTAAATGAGCTTACAAAATTTAATTTTATAAAGAGTTCACGTTTTAGAGCCTTCAGCCTTTGTTCACGTTTTAGAGTAGTTAATGTAATAAAAAAAATTTTCATGTTTTTGGGTAGTTCATATTACTGGATGTTCACGTTTCTCCGAGTTCACTGTATATATATTTTTGATTATTATTATTATTATTGTTATTATTATTATTATTATTATTATTATTATTACTATTACTAGTTTTTTACTCTCCATGTTTAATTTTATAATCTAGATAAAATCATTGTAAATTATTATTATTTTTTTTTTGCCTTTTTCTTCCCGTATTATTAAATAAGATTGTATCTTGTTGTACTTTTGACGTTGAACAAGCTGAAGTTTGATATTTTGATTTACTCAATTTTGTTAATAATTTTTGACATTGAACAAATTGAAGTTTGAGTTTTTGATTTGGTTTACTAAATTTTTAATTTTTACTACACAGAGAAAAATAAATTTGAACTTCAATTCCGAAATTAATATTCTTAATTAAAATAGTTTTTATAAATTATACGATTTGGCTCAAATTATCGAAAAATATTGAAAAAAAATTCCAATGATATATATAAATTATTTAATTCAATTAAATTACTTATAACTGCGATTATGAAATTATTTTTAAAATATTTATTGTATTGGGTATATAAATAATAGAACTCGTTTCAAAAAGAAAACAATATATAAATTTTTTATTAATTAAATTAACGATTTAAACACAATGATAATTGACGTTAAAAATGTATTTTTTGTTAAACAATTAAAATAATGTAATAAAATATGTTCGCAATGCTTTTATTATTTTTAAAATATTGTTTAGTAATAAAGTAAAGTGTTCTATCTCAGCCATATTAAGGCAGCAGGTAATTGCAGTTCGGAGAGAATTTTTTGTTTATAAATATTTTTTATATATAAAGTTTGACATTTAAAATAAATGAGAGAGAAAAAAAATTGTTTTTATCTAAAGACTTTGACAGTTGAAATTTAAAGTAAGTGAAGAAAAGAAATCAGCAGGCGAAACAAGACTACCTGATAAATAAATGTGCCTTGTGTTCTATCGTGTCTCGTTTTATTTTTACAAACCCTAAATTGTCAGCTGTCGAATTCTCTTTCTTTGGGTTGCCAACACTTAACTGCACAAGTGGCAAAAAATTATAATTTTGCATTAATTTTGGCACACCCTTTATTAAGTCTTAAAATTAAACCAAATTATTTCTTCAATAAAAGTGATACTACTAATTTTTTACAACAATTTTGTATTTTCTTTGAAACAGAAGGGTATGGCTAGGTAGCTAAAGGTAGTTCAAAATATACTATTAACATTGTGTGGACATGCCACTTTGCAATAATATTGAGTTGTGACTGGAACAATTTGTATAGCAAAATTCTACTAAATTGATACAAACCTATGAACCAGTAATATTTTTTTAGTATGTGGATGAAAAATGGGCGGGTCACATTGCCTTATATGCGGAAGTATCATGCTCAATGATATATAAACTTTATGATGTATAAAATGAATATTTTGATGTGTTACAAATGTTACGATAAAATAAATATATTCCCACACGTTTTTATTGGTGGTGGATATACAAATTCATATTAAATAAAACTAAAAACACAATTTTTGTCCACTTCCGTATAAATATATTCTAAACAAATCGAACCATTCTTTATGCAAATCCATGTGCAGGTTTTGATGTTCACAATTAAGTGCCGTACGTGATTTAGATCAAATTTTTATTTCAAGATAACTTTCGAATTACTGAAAATTATTCACTCTCAACAAATTTGACTCATTAGTGCCATTGTGTTTCGAGTAGAGTGGGCAGTGGCTCCATTCTGCTAAAACCCCATCTCAGGTTTTTAAGAGCGGGAACTGAGAAACGTTCTATCATATGACGATATCGCTCTTCGTTAACGATTGCAGCACTTCCATCTTTATTTTCTAAGAAGTTATGCCCAATGATAATTTCAGATGTATCTACTGCGACATCATACTGTTCACACAATGGGGTACACAATTGGCGTTGATAACTGACTCTTGGAAATTCAAGATCCCAGAACATACTGGTCTGTTTATCAATAAAACCATTCAAATGAAAATGAGCATCATCTCTCTTAATTTTTTAATTTTGATTAAAAGTGTTTTTATTTTGGGCTAACTGTTAAAATTTCACTGCAAAATTTTATGAGAAAAATGGTCAATCTTTATTTTAAAAACGCCTTAATGACGTACGAGTAATGACAAGATGAGCAGAAAGCCTTCTGGTAGATGTTTCTGGAGTTTCCTTAATTCTTTACTCTACACATTTAACATTTTTTGTACTGCGAATTATATGTAGTCTACCGCTGCCATATTGGTGGCAACGATGAACTAAGGCACCAATCATTATTTCAAAAATCGAAAGTCTGACTTTATAATATCGACGATATACTCTTTACGCTAAAGTAATTAATAGCTTTGTTCAATTCTGAAGTTCTCTACTTATTATAAATATATTCTCCAGGTGTTATTTTTATAATATCAGTCAAGCCAAATTCTGTTTTTAAAGGTTAAAAGGTGAACTTGTAAATAGAATGAAGAAAAATCTCTTTTTTGATAAAGTTAGAAAAAAACAAAGTTCTATATTATTAGATTATTTTTAGAAAAAAAAACAAAGTTCTATATTATTAGATTATTTTTAATATTTATTATTTAACATGAAGCATAAATTATTCTTATGCATAGTCATAAATATATTTTTAGGTTAATTAGTCCTTTTAGTGTAGTAATCCACTAAATAAACCATAAAAGTAAATAGAATATCATACCTAATTATGTAAGCATAAATAAGAACCCCACTGAAAATAAACACAAAACATTTTGTTCTTTTGTGCTGCAATTGCTGTTATCTACAAAAACATAGAGCAAATAATTCTTGCCCATACTTTCAGTTATTTTTGCTTGTAATAAATAAAGAAAGAAATTAACATTATATAATTGTAGGCCATAAACAAGAGATTAGACAAATCTCTAATGTGCCTTCCAGCCTTTAGCGTTTAACCTTCAGGATACAGTTAATTGTAGATTTTGTTTTGTCTTTGAATAGATTATTTTTGGTTAGTTGTCTGTAGAAATTTATATGAAAAATAGCAAATTGACTGACAAGGAGAGAATATTTATATTATTATTAAGTACATCTTGTTAAAAGACATAAATGACAATATAAATGTAATATTGTACGTGTGTAAATCGTAAGCCAACGATTAAAACGTCTATAAGTAACATCTTAAAAAATAAACAAGAGTGCTATATCCGGCCGTGCCGAACCAGATAATACTCTTCACCATCATGTACGTTGGTATAGTGACCATATCGCTGCTTAGCCTAGATTTCAGATTAATTTTTAGTTGTAATTTTGATTTATTACTTCCGATGGCATCTTTGATTTTGAATTTCCATAAGTTGGCTGCTGCCCGCTAGTCTAGCCCCACACATTTAATACCAAAATTGATAGGGTTAAGAAAAAATAACTTTCCTTCCACATTTTGTTAAGGCCGCCATCTTGGATTTTGGATTTTATTTATTGTTTACTGTATTCTGCGTTTCAAGCCCTTTAATTGGATATCCATATTGTGGGTGTTGGTGGGTGCAAAGCCGTAATTACTATCTTGTATCGAGCGGCATCTTGGATTTAACTTTTTCATTGTATTCTACTCGCATTCACTGTATTCTACTGGCATTCACTGTACTCTACTGGCCAAGTCCTTTCGTTTGATACCAATATTGATGGCGTTGAAGTGGGTATACTAATAATGACTAGATTTGACCCATAAATAAAATAATTGTAAGCCATTTTATGGAAGCGGCCATCTTGGTTTTAAATTTTGTGGCTCATAAATATTCAAATACCTGCGGCGTTTAGCTAAGAGTCTGCTTAGACGAGCCGTTTATAATATTTGTAAGCCACAGCCTCGGATATCTGTTAAAAATTTTATATATCAAACTTAGTTATAAAGGGTCGTTTATTTAAAACATTCATATGTTTTTAGAACTTTTGAATTTAGGACATCTTGTGAGTACGATAAATAAGTATATAGAGCCACCGCAAATGTTTTCTACTGTTTTTTATCTGTTGAAGTTTGCTTTCAGTTTGGTGTCTAGTTATATTGTTTACAGATTTGCAATGTGTATCCAAACCAACCAAATTATCGTATTATATTATTAGCAAACCTAAAGAAATTTAATAAAATCGAAAGTAACCATGGATGCGACACTATTTTTAATGACATTATAAAAATTTATGGACAATTTAATCATTATTTAAAAATATTTTTCTTTGTGTCATTTCACTTAAAAGTCCTCTGCCTGCAGAAAACGTACGGTAAATTTCCATGTTATTATCCCTTACATGTAAAATTCTACTTAATTTGTTTTTTATTTCATTATTAAAAAGTCTATACTAATACACCACATCATCCTAACAATTTTTTTATTATGCTTTTGTTATTATTTTTCTAACGCACAACAATAGATCCATCAACATTGTATGCATGCACATAGTTCAACGATGAAACAATATGAAATCTATATAAAATTTTATTTAAATTCTTAAACGCATATTCAAGGCATGAGAAATAATTGTAAGTTATTGGCTTTTTACAAATGATAACGCTACGTTTTATATTATGGTGACGAGTATACTTTTGTATACAAATGTTCTGCACATATTGTTTTCTGTTTTTTGTTTGTTTGAATATTGATACATATTGATTAATACTTTTTATTATAAAGTGTAATAATAAAAATGCAAATTCAAAACTTAAATTAAGATAAAAAAAAACAAGTAACACCTAATTTACATGATGAATTTTATGACGTCCAGTTTTCTTAATTCCCTTTTGAAGTTGTTACCAAAAACTAGTCAAATTTATACAATGGTTTTTTTTGGACGTCTAATTTCTAATTTGTATTGTAGACTATTGAATTTATATTTTTAATATTTTTTATTTTCTTTATTTTGAATGTCGAAAAAACTAATTACTGTTTAATATTTTTTTTTTATCAGTCAAAAAGCACAATCCAATTGATGAGAATATAAAAATAAAACGTAACAGAAAGAACAGAAAAAAGTGTTAAGCGAACTGTCAAAAAAAAAACCATGAAAACAGAAACCATGTCTATTTTTATACACCCCTTTCTTCTCTAGACCGCTTGCTACCAAACAAAAAATGACGTCCAAAATTAAACGTCATAAAATTCATCATGTAAACCTACTGTAAGAATGATATATTCGGTCGTGATGATATTGATAATACCCTTCAGCATAATGTACATAAGGGGTACATATATTAATATATTGTAGACCATTTTGTAGTGGCGGCCATTATGGAACTAAAATTTGTTTTTAATGAATTATATTTAACTAGGCAAGTCATTTCATTTGGCTCCTTAATGATTGTGTCGGTTGTCTAGAAGCTGAGACAGTTTGACTGAAGTTGTATTTTGGTATTTGTATTTCAGGTATTTTTAAACCCATTTGCAACTTTATCTCAGTTATATTTTTCGAGGCTACAGCTTGCAGTTTGTTGTCTTTATTGTGTTCAAAAATTACACAAGACAACAAAATTTAACTTTTTTGTGTTGACTCGAACTTTATTTATTTTTTTTAATAATGTGAGGTCGTTGATTTCAAATCTAATCTTCGTTTTGCTCCCTCATCCCTCATTTGTAAGTTACAGTTACTAATCGTATTACTGACTTTTTTTCCAAAAATTCATAAATTTAATTTTACTCCTCCATAAGCAATATAAGTTAATCCTTTTCGTTATATTAAACGAAAAAAATATATTTTTAAAATTTTTTTATGGTCTATGACCACACTTTATTTAGTTTTATTTCTTACTGACTAAATTTCTTAAAAAGGTTTTATTTATAATATTTCTTATAACCTAGTTTACAATTCTCTTAATAATAATATTCTTAGGAATAGCTTTCTTTGCAATTGCTGATGCGGCTTTTTATACAGAAGAAAACAAATGTTGAAATAATTAGTTGACTTGCTTAAGCAAAAGAATTAAAAACAGGTCATTTACCTTTAAAAGTTTTTTATAATTGATCAGTTAATTTCTTGTTAACTGAAACATAAGCAAAATGGATTTTGAAATAATTCTTGGTCATTCACTTTTGCAAATATTAAATGATTAATTAACATTATAGTTAACTTATATGCTAAAAAAAAAAAATAAATAAAATGGGATTTTTGTCGTTTTATATTTTGTAACGAGTTTCAAAAAAATCAAAAATGTTAAAGTTTTGTTTAAAAAACACATTTTTCTGCCACAATTTCCCCGATATCTCTAAAAAATACTGGGCAAATTTAAAACAAATGTATGCACGACTTAGAGATAATATTGCTGAGGAGTTTTGTTTTTTTTCTTCTTTTGTTAACTGAAAAGGGTAAACCGTTTTTAAGTTATTCCAATGTGTGTAGTGGAAGTGCCTTAATTTTGGACATAACGGTATATCGTGAAAATTCAAGCTGGTAGAAAAAAACCAAGTACATATTTGGGTTCAGCGTCCTAAATTATCTTACAAACAACATTCAGTTCTTAATCAACAAAAACATTGTTCCCTTGTGTTATTGAGAATGTTAAGAAACTTTTTTAATTAAAAATATTTTTTTTTATAAAAAATATTTTTTCTTAACAATTTTTGATTAAGTAAGTATAATTTCGCCAATTAAATTTATTAGGTATAAAACTTTAATTTATCGATGGATTTTCATGCAATAAGATTTATTTTACTTCCAATATATGCTGCTGAAAGGGGTAAATTTTTGTTGCTTACTATTTTTTATAAATATTTTTAATTACAAAATTTTATTATTAAGCCAAGAAAGACTTGTTTTTCCAAAATTGATGCCTTAATCAGAAAATATAATTAGAAAGACTTAAAGTTGGCATAATTTACAGTTTTTTGACAGATAACTTACCAATTTTGAGTACATTGTTTCGAAGTAACGACAAGATGTATGGAGTAGCTTCTTCAAAAATTTAAAATTTTACAAAAAAGTTAAAAAAAAACCTTAAAGTCGAGTTTTTAATAATGATGATTTTTGCAGTTGGGTGGCTATAATCAAAAAAATCCCTTACGAATATCTCGAGAGCTATATTATAAATAAATAGTAACAAACGTTTCAATACATTTTCATAGGCCTGAAAAATCCTTTCTTTTATAGTAAGAATATGAAAAAACAGAAGTAGCTATGCTTACCTCAGAAAGTTTTAAGGGGATTGTACTGAATTTCAAAAGCAATTTAATCCTGCATATTTGTAAAATATTAATGCTATAGGCGGATCCTTGCAACATGTGATTGCTTCTAAAAGTTGACTTCAAGCAGACTCGGACAGACGGACATATTTGAATCGACTACCCTAGTAATAAGATTTCAGAACATATATACTTAATGGAGTCGGAAATGAATATTGTAGAAATTTCAAATGGAATAGCAAACCTATACATATTCTTGGCACCACAGGTCGAGGGTATCAAAACAATAGATGGTCTATTTTAATTTCGAGAATGTAATTAAATTAAAACAGGATCTGTATAAGGTTGACTGTGAGAAAGTGCTGACTCCGCACAAGTTATTGGTCCATAGGCTACAATAAATTTTATTTAAAAAATTAAAATTTTAAATTATTGAATTCTTAAATACCCTAAGAATAACAGGCAGCATTAGTTTCAAGTTCAATAGAGTCCTTATATTGTAATGCAATTGTGTTATAAAATGATATTATTTTTTTTTCTCAATTCCTTAAGTCGCCTTGTCACTTTAATGCCTTTCGAAATCGTAAAAATTATTTTTATGTTATTACTTAAGGTCATCAACTGTATTTTTATTCAAACCGACATAGTGTTTATTCATTCTTTTAATGTTTTTGTGTACTGTTTTGGAATGACAAAACGGTTTACAATTTTGCCATCTTATTATGAATTCAAATCATATTAAACCAAAAATAAAACAAGAATATAATTGTACGTGCACTGTTTGATTTCTATCCAACACATCAACAACAATATCAGCTTGAATATTTTAGCCACTTAGCAGACGTGTTGTTATTATTTCCATGTCCTTTAGCAGCATACATGGGCGTTGCAAACATTTGCCATTGTGCCGATGCTTGCAACGCCTAAGAGAAATTTCTCATCAGCCACCTTAAATTAAACCAATAAACTCATAATCACTTGTGTGTAGTCTGTCTGTCTAGCTGTCAATATAAAACTTGTTATCAAAGGTTATAAAAGTTGCAATTTTTAAATATTAGAAAAAAGAAATTGGAATAATTTTATTTAATTTAAGGGCGAAGCTAAATGAAATTGTTAAAAATCGCTTTGTTTTTCCATGAGATCGACTTGAGACAAAAAATTGTTTTAAAAAGATGGCTTTTAAATTAAGGAATTTTTGCAGTTATTAATTGGTAGTTAAAAATTTAGATTGTGTATGTTTGTGTGAATGTAGTTGTACACAGAAGATTAATAAAACCATAATAGGAAAAGAGAACGTGGCTTCATAAAGTTTTTAATTTACAACAATAAGCATTTTTTTTATGTAAATCAAGGCAAATTTATTCATCTTTTACTCTTGATTTGTCAGCTCATTATTTTTTTCTTCACTTAACTTCAGCTGTCCATAGATAAAAAACATTTGTCTACCTTTTTATACCCGCCACCAAAAAAATGGTGGGGGTATATTCATTTTGTCATTCCGTTTGTAACACATCGAAATATCCATTTTAGACCCCATAAAGTATATATATTCTGAATCAGGGTTTGATTTGATGACGATCTAGCTATGTCCGTCCGTCTGTCCGTCTGTCCGTCTGTCCGTCTGTCCGTCTGTCCGTCTGTCCGTCTGTCCGTCTGTCCGTCTGTCCGTCTGTTGAAAGCACGATAGAGGTCGCACCGAAAAAGCTAGAGGGCTCAAATTTTGCCAGAATCTTTCTTATAGACAAGGTTTGTTTGGTATTGAAAATGGGCTAAATCGGAACATTAGAAGGAGAGTTATAGCTCGTAAAGCAAGAGTAGGTCGAAAAAACCGTGTCCTTCAAACACCGAATAAAATGGAATTGTGTCCAAACGCATTAAGGTAGAGTCATGAAACTTCGAATATATATTTCTCGAGTCAAAACAATATCTCTCCCCAAAAAATTATCAAAATCTATGCATTAGGAGAGGAGTTATCGATCAAAATGTACGAAAATTTATACCGCACAGTGTATTTTTCGGTATATTTAAAAACAAAAACGTCATAAAAGCAACAAAATTGGATGTACGACTCTGAAATTTTGCACACTTTGTTTTTTGGTAAGACGCTTTTTTGTAACGGAAAATCAATGTGCCACGCCCACTTTTACGCCCACCTCCCATATAACGTTTTACCTAAAATTCATATAATTTCTCTATTAATAAAGATTTTGGAATAACAAAGAGCTATATTGAAACACCCAAGTTGTACTCATTAGCAAAAACAACTTTGACACGCCTACTATAACGCCCACTTTTCACGTTATCTACCGTTAATGAAATTTAAAAGCTCATAAAACCGCCAAAATTAGAGGTATGATGATAAAATTTGCTACGTATATCCCCCTAGGCAATGTCATTACTGTGCAAGAAAATTAAGGTGCCACGCCCATTTTTACGCCCACCTCCCATATAACGTTTTACCTAAAATTCATATAATTTCTCTATTAATAATGATTTGGGAATAATAAAGGGCTGTATTGAAACACCTAAGTTGTACTCATTCGCAAAAACAACTTTGACACGCCTACTATAACGCCCACTTTTCACGTTGTCTACCGTTAATGAAATTTAAAAGCTCATAAAACCGCCAAAATTAGAGGTATGATGATAAAATTTGCTACGTATATCCCCCTAGGCAATGTCATTACTGTGCCAGAAAATTAAGGTGCCACGCCCACTTTTACGCTCACCTCCCATATAACGTTTTAACTAAAATTCATATAATTTCTCTATTAATAAAGATTTTGGAATAATAAAGGGCTATATTGAAATATCTAAGTTGTACTCATTAGCAAAAATAACTTTGACACGCCTACTATATCGCCCACTTTTCACGTTATCTACTGTTAATGAAATTTAAAAGCTCATAAAACCGCCAAAATTAGAGGTATGATGATCAAATTTGCTACGAATATCCTTCTAATCAATGTAATCGTTTTTGGGAAAATAAAGGACTATATTGAAATATCTAAGTTTTATTTATTAGCAGAAACTTTATTGACACGCCTACTTTAACGCCCACTTTCATTGAAAGACTACATTTACAAAAGCATTTTAGTAGCATATCGAAGTTATAGAGGGTGGTTGAATTTTAAGGACCGATGTTGAATTTAAATAAAACACAAATTATTTAGGATATTATTATCATTTCTTTTTATAATGATAATATTTGTATGGTTCAATTATGTATTTAACAAAATATCTGCCAAATGGCCCCCCATCCTTGGCACCACTCCTCTAGCTGATCGTCCAAATTTTCAATGACAATGTTGATGCTCAATTGTTGGGCACGATGATGAGTCGAGGTTGCTTGCTCTTTTGCCACGTTATCGTGAAAAACAGCAATGTTTCCCATTCAACGAACTAAGAAGGCATTCACAGATTTTCTAACATTTTATACAGACCTGTTTTGCAGAAATTTAAATATTTTTTACAATTTTCCCGATTGTGGACGAATTTGAACGATTATCTTGATCAAAAGAATTACGAAGTGCACAAAATGCATTTTGATTTGAACGCCCATTTTTATAAAAAACCTGAATAACTTTAAAGCGTTGCTCATTTGCGTATCTTTCCACGGATCAAATTGAGTAAGTTTGAGATTGAGAAATGTCAAGTGAAATGCAGAAAACAAATTTAAAGACTAGGTGTAGTTTACCTTCAACATGGGCCCTTAAAATTTAACCATCCTCTATAAAGAAAGCGATACATATTTTATTGAAAAAAGATTATTCCATAGCGATTAACAAAATAATAAATATTGTGCTTTAAATGTACACAAAATTGGTGGTGGGTATAAAAGATTCGGCACAGCCGAATATAGGGCTCTTACTTGTTTTTATTAATTTCAAATGTTAAACCTCAAAAAATATAAAAAGAATTTACTCCGATCTGCGATTACCTGATAAAAACAAATTTGCCTTAATGTAACGACCGATTTTAACTGGTTTTTTCAGTTTTGCCGAAGCTGAATATTTTAAAATGCCCATTTTTCGAGTATCGAATAAACCGGTTATTTAAGTACAATGAAAGATTAATTTTAATTTCAAGTTCTATAAAAACAAAAGAAAAAATACTTCAAAACATTTAAACTGAATTTTGTTTCTAAAAGATTATTTTATAAGAAGCAACTAAGAAGACAACACATATATTAACGCATATATATAATTGTTAGCTACATATACTCATATTATTTTATTAATAAAAATTCATATGTTTATATGCATATCTGTGTATACATGTATTAATATATTCTCTTATTATTTTAAAGCAAAAATTCTCTAAAAATTTCTGTCATAACTGCAGCATATTTTGTTCGTTCTTTACCTTTGTAAATTATTTTGATTTTATTTAACACGTTGAGTGCCATGTGCACCGCCGGCGGTACACACTTTACTTTTATTAGAGTGCCATGTGTACCGCCGGCGGTGCATAGTTACTTGTGAAATAAATTCAATATATTTTCTGCGGCACTACAGTAATACGAATAAGTATTTTATTATGGCACCCAGAAGAAAGTATTTTTTTTTAGTTTTGAGGACTTTCACTGTATCTTTTATTTTACATGAATTAGATAGGACCAAAAAAAATTATAATTTTATTACAACGTAACAACTTCAATACTTCAAAATTTGATAAATAAAATAAAAAAATAATATATAATTTCACTTTTAGCTTGCATATAATAAAAAAACGAACTTCAAATTCAATAAATAAAAAAGGAACTAATGAGTCTGATTGAAACAGTCCAGGCAAAGAGCTAGACGGTGCAAAATCATTATCATCGTCTTCAATGTCATCAGTTCTTTAACGCTTCCCATAAAAGGAATTTACATCCATTTTATGATAATAGGGACTGTACCTTTGATAGAGATGTATGTAAAATAATCAAATAATAAAAATAATAATAGTGTGACTCCCGGCGGTATACATGACACCTGAGTTTATTATATTATCTGTTTGCCACGTGTACCGCCGGCTGTCACATACATAACGGTACAAATAAGACACATATGCAAAAAACGATTTTCTCCAATAAATTTTTTATCACTAAAATATTAATTTACACCTGTTATTATATATTGGCACTTTACTAATATATTTTTATTTTGTATGACGGCACTCAACGTGTTAAATGAATTTTTAATTTCAATAAATAAGTTAGTTTTTGCGTTATTATTTATTTGAATAAAACTGGTTAACCGTTTATTTTTTGAATGCTTTACGGAAAACAGTTTTTTTTTATATATGTATCAACTATTCGGAATATACGAAAATCGTTTTTTGAAAGGTCGAATATTCGATCTCCTTAATTGACACACAATGAAAAGGGAAATTAAGTAGTTTTATTATATCAGGATAATTTGTATATCGTAATAAATTCATATAATTACGAATTTCAGAATATGATAAGGTATATGGCGGGTCGGCCTCCATACAAAAAAAGTTGTGCCTGCCACCCTCTAGAATCAAAGATATGAGAATGAAGTTTCTAAAACAGGAAAAAAATTTTTTTACACGCCCCAAAATACAGGACTTTTGGTTTTTTATATATATTGCGCTGCCATTTAAAGTCCGATCTCATCATATTGCAAATTGTTGTTGATGGCTTGTCTATAGCTTTATTTTTGCTCTTTTATTCTAGGTGTTTACGCGCGTAGTGTGAACGCACCCATTGTTTTGCGGTCTTACACTAGGTTCGTTAAATTGTTATATTTTGTATGTATCTATTAAAAAACTTTGTTATTATTATTGTTTATTGTTATTACTCCTGAAACCCCCGAATTGTATGGTACGTACAAAACCCTGTTTTTTAAGAAAAGAATAAAACCCAAATTTCTATAATTAACACTAATACCCGTGTTTCTTATTTTTTTCATATTTTCTTGAAATATTTCGAAGAAAACATTTTGGTCCTTCGAACCGGATATGAACCAGTGACATATGGATGACTGAAACACCTTTTCTTACCCGCCGGTATTACCCAGCAAAAAACAGACTTGCAAAAGAAATAATGAATGTATGAGTTCAACCTATGATGAAGTGGTTCAATTTAGGTGCAAAACGCATGATTTTAACATAAGCGTGTCATTAAACAACATGTCTTTATATGAATATATTAATAAAATTCACTTCATTCTAATAATTGCATAGAATGCATACATAGTAGATGAAACGGAACCCAAGTTTCATGAGTTAATAATTTTTGTTTACATGACTTGTTCAAGATTTTTTGCATGTATTTTGAAGCACATCGTTGAAGGCTAACTGTTGTCGATTTGGTGAAGTCATTCTCCTCTTGCATTTATGAATAAGAAGTTATAAAAAATATTATTCACATTGAAGTAGTATGATTTAATCATATGATTAAGACGCACAAATTACTTTGTTAAGGTGATTGTGGATGTAGACATTAAGTTTTTTTTTAAATGATAATTTAAAAAAAGATTTAAACTATCCCACTTATCAAAACTGTTTTCTGTTAAATATATTCATAAAAAAGTTGTTCGTTTTGCAAATCCTCTTTTACAAAACTGCCACTATGAAGTTAAAGCGGGTACTAATAAAATCATATCGATCCCTATTCGCGAAATTATCGTATGTTTCAAAAAGAAAATTATACAGGAGATAATTTTTATAACTTTTTAATAAATAAAAACGTAAATAACACTGCTACGTACGATAAAATGTACAAAGTGTTACCTCCATAACTAATACAGTTATCGCTAAATTATTTTATCAGCAGATGGATTAATGGATGTAGAACCAATTTGCATAAAAAAGTCGATTTCTAAAAAAAAGTAACATACGATAATTTCGCGCACAGGGGTCGATATGCAATAATATGTGATTGATGACCAACTATATCACAGTCACATTTATGCAGTCTAGTGTTGAACAGGTACCAAAGCAAAACCTTTTATAACCCATTTGTTGTCTTCTAAGCCCATCAAACCAGTCTTGGACTAACCAAATCCATAAGGCACAACCAAAAGCCAGAACATTACAGCCAACCTAGAGAACTACTCTCTCTTAAATTAAAGAGCTTGGAAAAAGCGGAATGTCGAAAGACGGTTTAAATTCTGTTTTTAATTGCGTCAAAAAACAATCGATAAATTAAAATTTAATTAATTTAATTAGTTAATATTTTATTAAGAAAAGTACACAGACAAATATTGTGCATGACATATAATACTGTACAATTAGCCTGGGACAAATACATGCTTTTGTCAAGCCATTTAGTTTACTTATTCAGTACAGGAATAGTTGTTAGCTTCTTGACATAGACCTAGACTATTTACAAACTATAATATAGAAATAAAATATATTGTGTGCAATCACGCAATCTATGTTGGCAATTCATATTACTGAAAAAGAATTGTAAAGATAAGGAATTGTCTCGTAGATTAATTTATTTGTTTTACGGGTTGTATAGCATGTGTTGGCCTACTGTTGTAATCACATGGTATGCACATGTATAATGTCTCCACCGAAAAATCTACTGTAAACAGCGATACGTTCGACAATAATACGTCAGCTCTCTAAACCTATATTCAACAGTTTTGATGATTCACAAAGAAATCAAATGGATTAGAATGATTTTGTTATATCCAGGTTGTATTGACAGATTTAAGTGCGTCTAGCACATCAATGTATTTTTAGGACGCATTTCTTTCTCGCTCCCTGTCGGTTTTAGTCAAGTCATTTCCTATAGATGTCATCAACTGATTTCTGTAACGTATGTCCTAGCCATCTATACTTGCGAAACTTGATTTCGTAGCAAATTGGTGGGTGTTGTGTTCCAAGCCATAGTTTTGCATTTGTTATAGCTTAAGGCCTAAATATTTTGGGGATTTAATTTCAGAAATTACTAACGAATACTTTGAGTTTTAAAACATCTTGATAAAATTAGTTTCAGGTCTACGAACCAATGCAATACTAACTAACCTCCTAAATTTTTTGCGGATATCTTCGGTATATCCCAAGTAGCAGAAGTGCTGCCTCCTTAAGTAGAAGGTTTATCTGCTAGTAACATTGAACCGAATTGATTTGGGTACAATGCTTTAGCTGTGATTGTATTTGTTATTTGCTGCTGTAGCATAATAGGCAAATATCATTTAGTATATTCCAAATCTGAAAGTCTATCTGACACGCCCATAATGTAGTGTGGTGAGTAGGTAGCTTGATTCATTATAACATTCAACACTTTTGCTTAACAATCGCTTTAACATTAATGTGCTTGCTTGCTGGTCTTTCATATAAAACGATGCAAGTGCAAGTTCTTTACAGATTTTTTAAGTGCCTGACAATTATATTTAGCACTTCTTTGAGCTGTATCGCATTTCTATAATTACAAGATACATAATCGATTACTATTTTGCAGTCTGCTGGGCTATAATGCAAAGACTCTTTGTTTGGTTAACACAAGATTCGTCAAATCCTGCCTGTTTTCTTTAGTTCAGGCTCTACCACTGAAGATGTGGTAGAAGTAGTATAAGATTTGGGATGTTATCTTGTTGAGCACGCACTTTCAAATGGTGATGCCACTCGTTATCTTGTACTTCATCTGATTTAGTTTTTTAAGGGTACTGATTAGTTATTCTTCCTTAAGAGATTTTGGGAGCCTTGCAGCTAGCCAGAAGTGTTACATAATTGGTCTTGTTTTACTCGCCGAAGGGAATTTGTCCGCTTTGAACGGTTCTGGCGGGACGCTTTCAGATCCTGCAGCTTTGTGGTATTTCAGCTCTATTTTTAATCGCGTCTGGGAGGTTGAATAATAAAAGAAGTGATATTTCTTTGGAGGGGTTGAGTGTGCTGGCAGAGTTGAGTTGCTTCATTACCATTTTTGCAGTCGACATTTCTGTAATAATCTTCCCATACCCCAAGATGATATTCCTCTAGTTCACCGATGCGATCTCATATTAGTGTGATAATTACTACAGATTATCCACTTGTTGATGTTGAACAAATCGTGTAATGAACACTCTTCATTGTTCTTAGCAAATTCAAATCTACATTCATAATGAAACACTCGTTATGTAAATCCTTTTTTGTAATGATTAGTTTTACAGTTTTTTTAATATTTAAAAAAATATTATTTTCTAGAAATCAACTTAATTGTTATTACTGCGGCTGTTATGAATTACAACAAGCAAAATGATAAGTTACTTTAAGAAGAGTTATATTAGTGTGCAATTGAGGAGTTGTGTTTACCACGTTTATTTTGTTATAACAACTGTTACATATTTCAAGGACCACTTGACGTATAATTAATAACTTTTACAAATATTAATAAATTATTTGTAGGTGCTTAATAGTTTCCCCTGTTTTGTGTGCTGCCTAGATGGTGTTTTTTCTATTGCTAAGACTATGGTAGCTAAAGGATAATTATAAATTTTATAATTAACTCAGTGAATTTTTAACAGATATTCATATGAGGCAGTGTAAGTATTTATTAAAGAGCTTTACAACATTAGAAATACGGCTTACCCATTCATTAAGAAATGCATACTTCCAAAAATATATATTTTGCTTAACGATAAAAATCTTGAGGAAGAGATAGTTATAACAAAGTTGGATTAAAATAAAACACAATCAGAACAAAGATTAAATAGAACATTAAAACTGAAATAGAATATTCGAAACATGTTTTAATGTTTCGATAGTAGACTTAATATTAAAGTGTTTTATCTTTAAACTGCCCTAAATATTACATTTAGCAATACTTTTCACGTTTTTTGTATATGTATTCTATTATACTCGATGTTTTTGCTATGATTTGCCGTGTCTTTATTTTATTGTCCTTTTCTTGTTTTGATATTTTACTCTATTTAAAAATGAAAACACTAATAAATTTGTAAAGTAAGCTCTTTTCGTGATGATTAGTTGATTTTATTTTTTGATAAATATTTTTTGTCATTTTTATTTTTTATTTAATTATGTTTGCAAAAAAATGTAGTTTGAAATAGAAGTAGTGTGAAAGAGAAAACATAACTTTTAGAAAATTTTGCGAAGGTCTTTAGTATATATTAATTACAATTCTGTTAATATTCTTAATAAAATTTACAATTTGCTTATTTAGCTTTAAAAACACTTCAAAATTATGTGCAGTTTTTTTCTAACTTATTTTCTATTAGACAGTTTATTTTAAAATAATTTAGCTCATTGACTCTTACTAACAAATACTTAGTAATTGTGTATGAAAAAACAATATTGAGTTTTTAGAATAATTTGCTTTAACATTCATACAAACATCAATTACATTTTTCCGTTTTGATTTTAATTTCCTGAAATCATTTTATTTTCCAGAGAATTTCGAAAATACTAGCACTGTGAGTTCAATTATCAAAATTTTCCGGAAACAAGATAAACAACATACATATACACAACACATACATATTAACGTGTGAAAGTGTACGAGTGTGTGTATACATTGCATGACAAAATGTGTATTTCGAATTTGTTATACGTAAGTAGTATATTAGCTCCCACTCAACTAAAAAAAAAAAAATACGTATGAAAACAAATATTTGCTGACAATCATTAAAAAATTCTTAAAATTGTTTTTAAATTTTTGTTATCAGTTGCCCTTAAGTATAAAATATTACTTGACGTTAAAGCATTTTAGATAACAAAATCTGTATGTTTGAATGTGTGACAAAATACATAAAATTTATAAAATTTATATAGCAAAGATACAGGTGTATATTATAATTTATATTAAAGGTTAATTTTAATGATTTCATAATGAACATTTTAATGCTGTAGTACATGGAAATCGATAAGTGCAAAAATTTCAAAATAAAAAAGTGGTAAAAAATTAAAGTACTCGTAACAGTAGACTTGACTTTAAGAATAATATAAACATAAGGAGAAAAAAAAATCTTTCCAAAAAAAAATTTTTTTGACGATGTGTTTATAACAAATTAATTTTTGACATGAAATTGCACTGCGCCTCTACTGTGTACCACTGCCAACGTTTATATAGTAATTGTTTCTAACGATAAAGTGTAAGTGTTAGCGGTATTTTTTTTTGTGTGTGCTAAAAATGTATACATTATTATTCGTTATAACTTAATGACAACTAAACAGCAACAGCAAGAAGTTTGTTAAACTTTTTTTTTTGTTGTCGTTAACATTTTCAAAGTTTTTACACATTTCGCGGTAGTGTGTGTCTGAAAAATATTGAGTAGAATTTAAAGTAAAATAAATATCTCATGAGTTTGAATGTGCGTTTTATGCTCGTTTGTGGAATTGTTAGCATTACCACATTTTAAGTTCTAGTTAAAACATATGTTGCTACTTACTTTTTTTTTATTTAAAATTTTTTTAATTAAAAAAACCAAAAGCAAAAGTTATTTATTTTACATATTGTCAAGCTTACCAAAATTTAATTTTGCCTACCATACTACCAAATCAAAAAAAAAAAAAATCATTAGAATTTTACCAAGAAAGGTAACTTCAATTGCTAAGCTCAATTTGTATGTATGAATTTAAATTGCTGTTCTTGTTGTTGTCAAGGTTTTTTTTGTGGTGGAGATGTTTTTAATTTGCGGATTCAATATAAAAGTCTATAAAGTTTACAGTTTATAATTTTTCTTTAAGTATTGAAATTATCAAATTTTTTCAATTTAAAAATATTAAAAATATTTTATGAAAATTAAATAAAAAATCTCAGCAATTAAAAAAAAAATAATTTAATAAGAAAATTTAAAAATTTGTAATAGTTTTTTTAACTTTTAGGTCTTTCAATAATAAAAAAAATGTTTTTATTTTTCTTGTTATATTATTTTATCGCTACCTCTTTGCGTAGCATCATCAGAATACGAATATTTAATTTTTATTAATTTTTTTGCGTAGAATACGTCTTACCTTACGGTATAGGGAGTCATGTCAGATTGTTATTGTTGTAATCTTTATTTCATTGATTATGAGGAAACGGCACGATAACTTTTTTTAAAAATTTTTTTGTAGGAAAATGAAGATGTTATCTTTCGTTTGATATACATTTCTGATTGGTTGATATCTTCCTAATATTTAAATTTCTCAAAAGAAAATTGTTTAAACACATACACTCAAACATATGTATGGTGTTTGGTTGAGTGTTTGAGTTTGTAGCGTGAACAAAAACTATGCTGCTGTTTCAGTGTGGACACAAACCGTCGGCATTTGTTTTGATTGATGAAATATTTAAATTTCGTATATCTACTTATGTATGTATTTAAGTGAAACAAAATGTTAAATGTGAATTTGAATTTAACATGTATATTATCAAAAGTAACTATCAAATAAATAAATTCATCTGCTTATATTATTTATCATTTATTGTTATATATGTTTTCTGTCTTATCGAATGGCGTATTCTACGTTAAACTTAATGGGCGTGTCTCTGACACAGCCTGCAGGAACAGACAACTGTCTGCTCTATTTTTTTGTTTGTTACTTTAGTGTCTTGATGTTCGGTTTTTTAATTTATATTTCTATTAGTAAATTGTTAAAACTGAAAGAATCTTATATTATTATCATATTATTAAAAAAAAGGTGAAATAAACTAATAATTATTGTTAAAAATTAAATTTGTTTTTCTTTTTATTTAAGATTTTTTATGAAATATAATTTTAAAAAATGTATAAAAATAAATAAAAATAATTATAATTAAATAATTTGTATAAAATTCTTTTTCAATATTTTTAATACAAAATTTATTTAAAATATTCATTGTAAAAATTTAGTAAAAATTTATTCCCCGCCGTAGTCTTCTATAGGCTACAACCAATCAAACAAATAAACTAAAAAACAAAAAAAAAAAATTTTTATGTAGATTTTATATTTTGTTAGCAAAAAAAAAAGAAATTCTTAAGACCCAACATTAACAGAAAGTACATATTGTTGTATTACACGACTTATAAATAACACAGAAAAACAAAATAAAACTTTTTTGTTGCATAAAGTTTTTATACTGTTGTTTACTAATTTGGGTGCGCTAATTTCAAATCTATCCTCACATTTTTTGTAGCAGCTCTAGTTAGTGAGATACAGGTACAATCTAGAATTTACATAAGTAGTCGATAGTTTTATCAAAAGCGGTGTAACTTAACTAGTTACTTTATACATTTCAGTATGTCTTCCTCAAAAAGGACATGTTTGAATAATTCTGATTATTTTTGTGTTATTTGTGAAGAATATAAGTTCCAAAAATTTCGTTTAAATGTGTAAAACATGTGTTGAGTCTTTGCGACTATGTAACGAAAATCATAGGAATAAACCATAAAAATTGCTCTAAGTGGATGTATCCAAGCCTTTAATCTGCCATAAGAGAAGTCTTGAGTATTAGTGACACATCAACACCACAGCACCCATGTACATCCTCGCAAAATTCAGACCAGTGCAGCGGACAAACCGAAAACGGCGACAGTGGTAAATACATTGTAAAAGTGTTTCCAAAATTGAGTAGTAAGAAAATGAAAGGTGGTATTTTCGATGGCCCACAAATCAGGAAGTTGATAGATGATAAAATTTTCATCGAGAAATGTGCATGAGAATAGTTTGTTTGGGTAGTGAGGAATTTTTTGGGCAATAGGAAATGTGACGGCTACATTCAGCACGTTGAACAGTTGCTGATACACTTCTAGCGGCTTGGATTCAACACGAGTATTAAGCTTCACTACCTTCACAGCCATCTAGACTATTTTCCTGAAAATCTCGGTGATATAAGCAAGGAACAAGGAGAGCGCTTTCACCAGGATATTCAGAAACTATGGAGGAGAGGTATCAAGGGCACTAGATAGTACTTATATAACATCTCACTCTAGAAAATCCAAAAAAAGGAAATTTTATTCAGAATAAATATATTTAATAAATTTTTTAACTATGTGCTTTGTCAATGAAAAATCCTGTCACTTCATAACTCCAAACCTAGAGCTGCTACATGAAAACGGCATATATTTTTGAAATCAGCGTGGAAAAAATATTCAGATTTATGTAAAAAAATCTCATGCAACGAACATGCTGTTTTCCAGTGTAATTGGTGTACTTTTAGGATTATCCTCTTTTTTTTCTAATTAACTACACAATTTTACTGAAATAAGTAGCCTTTTTATCCGAACACTTAAAAACAAAAACAAAATACAATAGTGCCTGAAAGTATGTGCCGCTTAAAAAAAATTTATAATAGTTTGTGTAGGCATGTTGACATTTAAATAGAATAAAGTTCTACAGCATTTTTATATCTTTTGAGAATTCAAACACTTTAAACTTTATTTCCCCTAGCAGCAATGAAAAACAAAAACCCAGAAAAATAAATAATGCAAAAACGTGAAGCAGAAATCTCTTGTCAACAAAATATTGTCTGCTATTTTTGCTGTAGCAAATGTTCACTTGAATAAGTTTGTGTTAGACTGCCTCATAAAAAAAATTACAAATTAATCTGCCTTTAAATAAACCAACGTACGCATTATTAGGAGTTTAATCAATATTATAAAACGTTTGACAGTATGGTGTTTATAATATGATTTATTGTTGCAAATGTGTAGATATTGAGATTTATTTGGATCAAAGGATATTGAAAGTTGATTTAATTTCAGAGTGATAATGGAAAAGTCTCTTCAAGTGCTATTGTTTTTTTATATAAGATAAAGATGTTTTAATTTTCTAGAGATCAAGAGGTAATGCTTTTTCACACTCGATATATATGATTTGGATTTTAAAGATATAAATGGGATTTAAAAGTAGTATTATAGAAATCTTCTCTGATGCTTTTGATTTTTGTCATACATTAACTTTAGATTTTATTTGGCATTTATTTATAACTTAAATAATTTTGTAAAATTCTTTTTGTTTCTTTAAAATTTTTAATAAACTGTGATTATAAAGCTATAGAAAATCGTTTTTAGTAACGGGTGTTTTTCTTAGACGTATAGAATTCCCGATACGGCAACTATAAAACAAGCTGTCACTCTAATGAAATATGTTTTACTTTTTTAAATGTACTTTGGCAAATGACATTTCAAATACAACAGAACAACGCTTACAATACGTGGAAATTTTTTTCCAAAGTACGTGCTGATAAATAAATATCACAACGGTACCCTCGGAGGACCCAAGTGAGCTATGCCTTCGGGCGGCTGCCGGATCTAACGTGCTGATAAAGAACAAGAATTTGAACCAGATTTTAATCACATAATCATCTTTAGCGATAAGGTTTGTGGCTTAACAGGTATGTATTTATACATACATGTAGACGGAATACCTACGCAAACCTCTTCCATAAAAGGGTCCCTTTTCGACCCCCTTCGTTTCCCAGAGATTACGAGCCTACCAAAAAAACGGGTATGTAAATAAGCAGGAAGTAGTGCATTCCTTTTGTGGAGGAAAAGAGTCATTCCATCTAAAAAAAAAACACTATTTGGTGAGGTTTACAAAGACGACGTCATCATCGGCCCATTTGTTTATAAATCTCGAACCTATACCAACATTACCGTGAATGCCGAACGCTACTGGCTAATTATTTGTATTTTTTTATTTCTCATTCTCTTATTAAAAATCATTTTAAAGAGAAATGGCTACAACAAGATGGCGTAACATGACATACAGTACGTCAAACCATCACTACGCTAGAGCAAACGTTTAGTGACCAAATTATTAATTTTCATCAAATGGACCTGTAAATTGATCACCTCGTTCATGTGAGTTGACACCTTTGGACTACTTTTTGTACTCCAAACCTCTGATCTATGCTGATAAATCAGCAGCGGTTGAGCATATAGAAGCCAAGATTTGACGCACTATAGGCGAAAAAAGACCAGTGCCAATGTTCTGTTACTCTTGCTACCGAAAAGTTTTTACTTGAAACATTTAAATTGGTACAGAAATAAAGTAAGTCGAAACAAACAGCTATTTTTCTCACTGTGCTGTTTCTGTAACTATTCATAATATCTGTCACGTAAGACACAAAAAAGGGTTTCTGTAAAGATTTTTTTATAGGTAAACAATAAGAGAAGGAATGTGTTTTTTTATAAACTTGTAATATTCGAAGCCACATTCAGAATTTAGAAACGGAGGGAAATTTAGTCCATTTATGCAAAAGTTAGTGGCACATATTCTTATAGTTTTTAAGATGAATGTATTTCTTACACCTTGACCTATAAAAGGAGCTAGTTCATTAAGTAGAACAGTTACCGATGTTTAGCTTGTCCGATAAAATTCCCAAAATCTGACCTCTGAAAATTCAAATGGCATTGTTTAGTTGCATGAGTTTCCACGGTTAATCCGTAAATAATTCCTTTGGTCTTGTTTTGGTGCTTTTAAGCCTTCATTATACTATTTAGAATATATTATTGGTTTCTTTTTAAGAAATTTTTTTTTCATAAACATTTTCTAAATTTTATTATTTTACACTTCTTCCAATTTATAATTTTGTTTTGAGCTCTATATTTATTTGTTTTTTCTTTGCCTCTTTTTTTCTCTTGCTTTTATTAATATTTTCACTTTTTTGACACTTCTAACTTAATGTCGTAAACATTTTTGATATTACTCGTCACAACAAGGCGAATTCATATGGATATGCCTTGCGTCATAAGTTACAGATCAAATTTTTTCTTTAATTTTTCGATGCGAGAAGCTCTCACTAATATTACAGAACATGGATGGTGCCAAAATGTCATAAAATTCGTAAGCTAATGAGTCAAATTTTTGGTCATTCTATAGAATTAGTGTGTTTTTTTTTACAAATTTTTTAAATTTCTAATTAATCACATTCCTTCACAATCATCATTTTTTTAAACAAAAAAATGATGCACATATACACGTATTAGCTGTTCCATTTAACATTGTGAAACCTTTTATGAATTTTAATTCGTTTGCTTATGTTTTGCTTAAAAAACAACAAACTTCAACGCAATAAAAATTAAACATGTATTATTAAAGTGAGAGAGGCAACAATAACTTGCATGTATACCATTTTTTACAAGTAATTTTTGGATAAGAATTTACGATGATCGAACGTACTAACAAAATAAATTAATTTTAATTTCATTGAGCGAACTTCATAGAAACTTCATAGTAAATTAACTGTTTGGCATACTGACCAATTTGTTAAACTAAATGTTTTTTATTGTTAAATTTACTCAATTCAAACATGAATTTTAAATTCGTGTTATTCTATATTGCGAGCGAATCAGTTTATAAATCAAGAGTTGCTTTTATCAAAAACTATACAAATTCAGTTAAGTCCGGTATTAATTTTAGAGACCTAAATTTGCAACATTTCTTACAAATTGAATTACCCTAATGTTGGTATACATACACATACATCTCATATCATAGGTTAGAAATACTTTGTGTGTAGAAAAATGTAAATATCCGCAAATTGTGTGTTGGTGTATGTTTTGTAAAAAAAAATTAATGAACCACAATTTCCCTTTAGAGATTTCTCTCTACTACTTAATGAAAGGAATTTCTAATAATGTTTTCAACAATGACTGTATGTAATCTATGTCGTGAAAAAAAAAATGTAAAATTTTTTTATCGTTATATATATTTTCCTTTGTATTAGCGTGGTCGGATCTAAAATTTGCTTTAAATTATGCAATGCTGTTAGGTATTATTTTCTGTTTGTTTTAAAGTCTTTCTAAAAATTATTTTTATTTGTTTTTATTATAAACAAATGGATTCAAATTTATTAAAAAACGTTATTTTATTTCCAGAGGGTTATTTGAAGTGTTGAAGATTTTTTAACGGAACTAGCAAAAGCTTCGCTACTTCGCTTAACATAAGTAAATAATTTTTCGTTAAATTTTAACTTTTAACTATTTAACTTTTAACAATTAACTTTTTTTACTCTTAAATAAATTTATTTAATAATTAAAATAAAGTATTTCTTAAACCCCCTATATCTTTCTTAGTTAAGAAACTTTAGGTACAAAAACTCTGAAAAAAAGCAAAAGTTGCTATAAAATAAAATAAATTTCCAACTTAATTTGGATTCATATGTTCTAGATTTTAAATTCTATGTTTATTCAAAAATATAAAAATTACCAAAAGCACCATAAAAGTGGGAATAGTGAGCAAAAGTATGTTCTGTATCCCCCATTGCTTTTTCAATCAATATTTGGCTTAATAGTCACTAACGTTAAAAATCTATATTAACAAATGAAGAAAATGAAAAAAATATTAAAAATACGTGTTGGGATCAATAGTGTCTAATTTTATATTGTAGCTTTATAAACGTAGAAAATAAAAAAAGAGCATAAAAATGGGAAAAAATACCTGTTGTTTCTCTTAATATATTTTTAGTCTCAACTTGGATTAAGAGTTCTTAATCTCAAAATGTTAGCTTTTTAAACATAGAAAATACTAATAGTATTTTAAAAATGTGAAAAAGTTCCTCTTTAGATACTCATAATATTGTAAAATTCAACTCGGATCAATAGTCCCAAATTCTTATATGCTAGATTCATAAACTTAGAAAATACACAAAGTAACCCAAAATGGGGAAAATACCCAAAATGGGGAAATCCCATTTAAAATGTTTTAATATTTATTGTACAATAATATATTTAAAAATAATTTAAAGAGAACAAATCTACTTTTTTTGCATAAAGACAGATGTGTTCAAAATAGTGCCAAACTTTTTTTCTCTAAATTTTTTTCGTTTTAAAGTTTTACTAAATTACATAACTTTTTTTAAATCTCTATAGTATTCATATTTTTGTTTAAAGGCGATTTTTGCTGCAGACCAATGTGATTGCAGTAGTGGTATAAGGCAGTAAGTATTTTTAAAATTACGCATATATCAGAGGAATTGTAAAAGATGTACTGCCGTATTTATAAAAATATTTTTTTGACCAGCGCAATATAAAAACTATAAAAAATTAAAATTCACGTTGGCCGCCACTATAAAATGGCGGACAATAAATTTATATATGAGTCAAATCTGGTATTTTTAAATTTAACATTTTGAACCCCCTAAATTTTGAAATCAAATAAAAGTTATTGAGCAGTAGAATACAGTAAATTATTAAAAAATGTAAAATCCAAGATGGCATCTAAAACAAAATGGCGGATCAAATATTTTTAACCTTATCAATATGCTTGACTAGTAGAATACAGATAACTACGTAAAAATTCAAAATCAAGGATGGCGTCGGAAATAATATGGAAAAATAGCGTATAACATGAAATATAGGTTAAGCTACGTTGTGGGATTATACCTATGTATATGATGATAAAGGGTACTATCAGATCCGGCACGGCCCAATATAGCATTATTACTTATTGAGATTGTATTCAAATACATAAAATATACCAATCAAACCGTTCTCTGGTGAGTATTTCCTGCTATTTAATTTTAAATCCTACAAATCCAGTACAAACGCACTTTTTTGTAATAAAATTACTGTTCGTACATATATTTTTGGACCGCGTTAAATCGAATCAGATCGCATAAAAACATAATGAATTTGTTTTGAATCGCGTTAAAATAAAACAAGTAAGAGCGCTATATTCGGCCGTGCCGAATCTTATATACACTTCACAATGTGTAGTCATGCAATAACAGTAGTTTGTATCACCATTCATCTCATATGAAATATGTACATACATATATAAAAACATCCCATTGTAAAATTATAAACTTACGTAAGTATGTATGTATGTTAAAAAAAAAAAAATAATAATAATTAAAAAAAAAATTAAAAAAAAGATTTAAGAATAAAAAATTTTTTTAAAAAATAATTAATATAAATAATAAATATAAAACAAAAAAAAAAAAATTAAAAACAAAAAAAAAAATTAAAAAAAAACAAGTAAGAGCCCTATATTCGGCTGTGCCGAATCTTTTATACCCACCACCAATTTTGTGTACATTTAAAGCACAATATTTATTATTTTGTTAATCGCTATGGAATAATCTTTTTTCAATAAAATATGTATCGCTTTCTTTATAGAGGATGGTTAAATTTTAAGGGCCCATGTTGAAGGTAAACTACACCTAGTCTTTAAATTTGTTTTCTGCATTTCACTTGACATTTCTCAATCTCAAACTTACTCAATTTGATCCGTGGAAAGATACGCAAATGAGCAACGCTTTAAAGTTATTCAGGTTTTTTATAAAAATGGGCGTTCAAATCAAAATGCATTTTGTGCACTTCGTAATTCTTTTGATCAAGATAATCGTTCAAATTCGTCCACAATCGGGAAAATTGTAAAAAATATTTAAATTTCTGCAAAACAGGTCTGTATAAAATGTTAGAAAATCTGTGAATGCCTTCTTAGTTCGTTGAATGGGAAACATTGCTGTTTTTCACGATAACGTGGCAAAAGAGCAAGCAACCTCGACTCATCATCGTGCCCAACAATTGAGCATCAACATTGTCATTGAAAATTTGGACCATCAGCTAGAGGAGTGGTGCCAAGGATGGGGGGCCATTTGGCAGATATTTTGTTAAATACATAATTGAACCATACAAATATTATCATTATAAAAAGAAATGATAATAATATCCTAAATAATTTGTGTTTTATTTAAATTCAACATCGGTCCTTAAAATTCAACCACCCTCTATAACTTCGATATGCTACTAAAATGCTTTTGTAAATGTAGTCTTTCAATGAAAGTGGGCGTTAAAGTAGGCGTGTCAATAAAGTTTCTGCTAATAAATAAAACTTAGATATTTCAATATAGTCCTTTATTTTCCCAAAAACGATTACATTGATTAGAAGGATATTCGTAGCAAATTTGATCATCATACCTCTAATTTTGGCGGTTTTATGAGCTTTTAAATTTCATTAACAGTAGATAACGTGAAAAGTGGGCGATATAGTAGGCGTGTCAAAGTTATTTTTGCTAATGAGTACAACTTAGATATTTCAATATAGCCCTTTATTATTCCAAAATCTTTATTAATAGAGAAATTATATGAATTTTAGTTAAAACGTTATATGGGAGGTGAGCGTAAAAGTGGGCGTGGCACCTTAATTTTCTGGCACAGTAATGACATTGCCTAGGGGGATATACGTAGCAAATTTTATCATCATACCTCTAATTTTGGCGGTTTTATGAGCTTTTAAATTTCATTAACGGTAGACAACGTGAAAAGTGGGCGTTATAGTAGGCGTGTCAAAGTTGTTTTTGCGAATGAGTACAACTTAGGTGTTTCAATACAGCCCTTTATTATTCCCAAATCATTATTAATAGAGAAATTATATGAATTTTAGGTAAAACGTTATATGGGAGGTGGGCGTAAAAATGGGCGTGGCACCTTAATTTTCTTGCACAGTAATGACATTGCCTAGGGGGATATACGTAGCAAATTTTATCATCATACCTCTAATTTTGGCGGTTTTATGAGCTTTTAAATTTCATTAACGGTAGATAACGTGAAAAGTGGGCGTTATAGTAGGCGTGTCAAAGTTGTTTTTGCTAATGAGTACAACTTGGGTGTTTCAATATAGCTCTTTGTTATTCCAAAATCTTTATTAATAGAGAAATTATATGAATTTTAGGTAAAACGTTATATGGGAGGTGGGCGTAAAAGTGGGCGTGGCACATTGATTTTCCGTTACAAAAAAGCGTCTTACCAAAAAACAAAGTGTGCAAAATTTCAGAGTCGTACATCCAATTTTGTTGCTTTTATGACGTTTTTGTTTTTAAATATACCGAAAAATACACTGTGCGGTATAAATAATAATTTTCGTACATTTTGATCGATAACTCCTCTCCTAATGCATAGATTTTGATAATTTTTTGGGGAGAGATATTGTTTTGACTCGAGAAATATATATTCGAAGTTTCATGACTCTACCTTAATGCGTTTGGACACAATTCCATTTTATTCGGTGTTTGAAGGACACGGTTTTTTCGACCTACTCTTGCTTTACGAGCTATAACTCTCCTTCTAATGTTCCGATTTAGCCCATTTTCAATACCAAACAAACCTTGTCTATAAGAAAGATTCTGGCAAAATTTGAGCCCTCTAGCTTTTTCGGTGCGACCTCTATCGTGCTTTCAACAGACGGACAGACGGACAGACGGACAGACGGACAGACGGACAGACGGACAGACGGACGGACATAGCTAGATCGTCATCAAATCAAACCCTGATTCAGAATATATATACTTTATGGGGTCTAAAATGGATATTTCGATGTGTTACAAACGGAATGACAAAATGAATATACCCCCACCATTTTTTTGGTGGCGGGTATAAAAATAATAAAAATATAAATAATATATAAAATAAAAAATAAAAAAAATAAAATAGAAAATGTGAAAAAAAAATCGAGGTGGTCGTGGTTTTTTACTCATATCTCAGTTGTTTATGTACCGATGTTTCTGATTTTTAATACCGATCTGCTCCTGAATATTTCTGATATTTTAGTACCTCATCCGGGTTCAGGCAATATCGGGGGGCTTCAAAAAGTTGATTTCAACATACACACGGACAGACGGACAGACTGACAGAGCTTAATCGACTCCTCTATTCATAAGCTTTCAGAAAATATATACTTTATGGGGTCGGAAATGAAAATTGTAGATATTTCACACGGAATGACAAACCTATATTTACCCTTTTTCACTGTGTGAGAGGTATAATTAGGGGTACAAAAAAGTACTAGATTCAAAACGTAATAATAATTGTATGGGAGCTAAATTTATAAAAATATTGCAAAATTTATATATCCGGAAAAAGTGATACTTTACTATACGTTTTCTTTTACATTTTTCATTTTATCAATTAATGCTTCGAAGTTTTTAAAAACATCTCTACTACGAAAGTGAGAATTTTCTTCAAAGAAAACATTATTGGCTTTAAAAGTATAAGGGCCATTATTAAAACTTGCCGTTAGTTAAAGGTAGGATTTTGTAGGACCGATAAATGGCTTTGCATTATAAAGCCTTCATTTAGTAATTTTTTATCTAAATAATATTATTATTATTAATATTAATATCAGTAACAAGAAAAAATGGATGTTGTAATAATGCAAAGCCATTTATCGGGCACAAAAAATCCTACCTTTAACTAAAGGCAAGTAGTAATAATGGCTCTATAAGATTTTAGCAACAAAACACTTTGTTTCTTATATTTATTAAATTTAGAAATTATGGGAATATTTAAACCATTTTAAGACTTAAGCAGTTATTGCCAAACCACCATAATAATTGTTATATTAAAAAATATATTTAAAAAAAATATTACATTACCATTTAATACAGATATAATAAAGAATAACGTCTGTGTAATATATCAGAACATGTTAATTAAAGATAAAGCTTAAGCTACTTTAACAACTTCTCTGTTGTACTTATGTGCAAGTTTATTCTTAAATAGTTTCTCTAAAACCTTTACCACATACTTATACGTAATAATAATTTGAAACAAATGTCTGCAATAAAAATAAATTATATTTTTATTGAGACTTTCAAGCACCATTGACTTTACGGCCACCCTATTAACGGCTTTTACATTTAAAAAAACACACACAGAATTCGGTTAAGTTGGTGATGTTAGTGTAATAAACATTTGGATAATGGGTACTTAAGAAAAAAAAACTTCTTACAAAGAACATATTTATCTAAAAGTTTATAAAATAATTTTTTTTAATATTTTTTTTGTTAAGGGTGGGGTTAATGAAGATTTTTAATAAATTTATTTTAAAAAACAAAAATTTATATTAAAAATTTTAGAATAATTAAATTAAAAGTTAATACAATTAAGAGAAATATTATTCAAAATAATACGGATTAAGTATAAAGTTAAACGGATTTTTTTTCGTATAATTTTTTAGAAAAATATTTATTCCAATTATTTAGTAGAGGAAATTCATTGAATTGCAGGAGAAAATTCTTTGAATTTTTTTGTAAATAAAAACATTTTCTTTTAAAAATATGTATATGTAGCTTTTTATACACAAATATTCAACATTTTTTTAAAAAGACTTAAATTTCTTAAATAGAAAATTTTATGCAAATATATAGAAAACTTTTCATTAAATTGAATAGAATTATTTTTAAGACACAGTGCAAATATGTTTATTCTTATTAATTTTTTGTGTTAACACTATGTGTAAAAGAATATCATAGTAGAGAAATAATAAGCAGCTGTGTCACACAACAATTTACAGCAATTTACTTTTAAAGTAATCAAATATTCGGCATATAAGATAAACCGGTTTTCGAATCCAAATTAACATTAATTGTACCAAAGTTTTGCAAATACAAAAGAAACAAGTAAGAGCACTATATTCTTTTATACCCACCACCAATTTTGTGTACATTTAAAGTACAACATTTATTATTTTGTTAATCACTATGGAATAATCCCTCTATAATAAAATATGTATCACTTTCTTTGTAGAGGGTGGTTAAATTTGCAGGGCCCATGTTTAAGGTGAACCACATCTAAACTTCAACTTTTTTCTTGTATTTCATTTGACATTTCTCAATCTCAGACTAACTAAATTTGAACCGTGGAAAGATACGCAATCGAGCAACGCTTTTAAATTATAAAAGATTTTTATAAAAATGGGCGTTCAAATCAAAATGCATTTTGTGCACTTCGTGATTCTTTTGGTCAACATAATCGTTCGAATTCGTCCACAATCGTGAGAATTGTAAAAAATATTTAAATGTCTGCAAAGCAGGTCTGTATGAAATGTGAAAACATCTGTGAATGCCATCTTAGTTCGTTGAATGGGAAACATTGCTGTTTTTCACGATAACGTGGCAAAAGGGCAAGCAACATCGACTCATCATCGTGCCCAACAATCGAGCATTAACAGTGTCATTGAAAATTTGGACTATCGGATCGTGGTGTGCCGCCTAGGTTGGGGGGCCATTTGGCCGATATTTTGTTCCATACATAATTGAAGCATACAAATATTATCATTATAAAAATAAATGATAATAATTTTATAATAATTTTATTCAAAATCAACATAGTCCCTTCAAATTAAACCACCCATTATAACTTCGGTATGCTAGTAAAATGTTTTCGTAAACTTAGTCTTTTAATGAAAGTGGCCGTTAAAATACGCGTGTCAATAAAGTTTCTGCTAATAAACATAACTTAGATATTTCAATATAGTCCTTTAGTATTCCAAAATCTTTATTCATAGAGAATTTACATGAATTTAAGAGGAAGAGAGTGAATTTAAGGTTAAATTTTAGGGCCACAGGGTGATTTAAAAAATACATTCTCAGCATTTTTCTAAAACGGGAAATTTATTAGTAAGATTTTGATTTTTAAACTTCTATAACATTTTGCTTTTAAATGATTTTCAAACGAAATAAGTTTTGTATAATTTTAAAATTTGTTAGCCATTAGTATATGAAAATAAATTGTTTATAATGTTTAGAGATAATTTTTTTTTACTTAGGTAAAATTTTCTTAAATTCCCATTTTTAATAGAGCATAACTTCAGGGGAACATAAGCATAAGTTGTTAGCATGCCATCTAGTAGTTGCTAGTAGGGTCATCTATCTTATCATCTTTATCTTATATTTAGCTACAGTACAATAAATGGCGCAGTGTAAGATGAATAAATGCTAATATATATGGCTAATATATTTTTATAAAAATTTAAGGAAAAAAGTGTGCGTGGCACATGTATTTTCCGTTATAACGAAGACTTTGACCAAAAAGCCATGTTTGCAAAATTTCAGAATCGTACATATAGTTTTGTCAGTTTTATTACGTTTTAAATTTGAAATATACACTGTGCGGTATACATTTTTGTACATTTTTATCTATAACTCTTTTCCTAATTCATAGATTTAAGCGATTTTCAGGGAAAAATATTCTTTTGACTCGATAAATATATTTTTGAAGTTTCATGACTCTACGTTTATGCGTCTGGACACAATTCAATTTTATTCAATGTGCGAAGGACACGGTTTTTTCGACCTACTCTTGCTTTACGAGCTATAACTCTCTTCCTAATATTCCGATTTAGCCCATTTTCAATATCAAACAAACCTTGTCTATAAGAAAGATTCTGGCAAAATTTGAGCCCCCTAGCTTTTTCGGTGCGACCTCTATCGTGCTTTCAACAGACGGACAGACGGACAGACGGACGGACATAGCTAGATCGTCATAAAATCAAACCCCGATTCAGAATAAATATACTTTATGGGGTCTTAAATGGATATTTCGATGTGTTACAAACGGAATGACAAAATGAATATACCCCCACCATTTTTTTGGTGGCGGGTATAAAAATATTAAAAATTGGATTTAATCATAATTTTTCAATACATAAACAAAAATAGCAGAAAAAAAGAACGTAACAGGGATTTTCATAAATATTTTGGATGTCAAAAATAATGGCCTGTAATTATATTTAAAAATAAAGAACATTTTAAAAGCTATTAAGTTTACTTTTCTCATTCTAATGCAAATAAGAATAATAACGAGAATCGCAGAAATCCATTTTTACTTAATTTAACTTAATTTGAAGGAGTTTTTAAGCAGCTTAAATTATGTATTATTTTATTTTAATTTAAATGACAAGGTTTTAAAACCATAGAGCCAGGGTATCCCACGATGGTTCAGTATCCGTAAGTTGACCTACACCTGCATATAGGAAGTCGGAACAGAACGCCAAAAATATTATTTTTAAAAGTCTTGCAGAGGTTAATTGCAACTCCGGGTAACTGTACCTCGGTACCGCTAACTGAAGCCACGCAATTAACCAATGCAAGAGTGAGACGCAAAACTCTCGAAGTCAGATGAAAAGGTACGGCCTGATTGTCTTTATTCGACAACGATAACGACAATAACGCGCGAACTCTTGACCTGACCAGAGCTGAAATGCGACTATAGTTAGTTTAAATAACTAAAATCAGCTGCTTTTAGTCATGTGATGCTTTTGCAAGCAATAAAACGTATTATAGTATTCATAAATCATAGATACCCAAATATGTATACAGTGACACGAAAAAGTAAACTCACAGGTTATTATTAAAATTTATTCACAAAAAAATTGTTGTTGTTGTTGCTGTTGTAGAAACTGTGTGATAATGCAGTTCAGACTAAATTTGTTTTTCTGTAGTTCAAAGAACAAGTTAGCGTAAAGATTTAAATTAAAATTTAAACACAAGAAATTGTTTTAAATTAATTAATACCATAAAGAGACGACAGCGTTAATTTGCATTAGAGTCTCACTAATGCAAATTAAAATTTTGCTGTGACAGACGATAGTTTTTGCATTTAGTAAAAATTGTAAATTCACTAGCAATCACAAATCTGAACATGTCGCTACAAGTTGGGATGGCAGAAGGACATTTGAAAAAATAAGAGAAAGGGAATTGTGGAAATTCGTAGGTTTAATGGTATCTTTTCATGGAGGTTATAATTCATATGTATGTATGTAGGTAACTATATGGTATTTTTTTAAAGGACCGTAACAGCACTTTTTGGGAGAGTGACGTGCTTACGATGGACGATACCAGTATTAAGGAAAACTTTCGCCTAAACAGAAAGGCATTTCAAAAAATATGTAAAAAATTTCAACAAATTTAATCTTTTTTAATTTTAAATTTTTGATTTTTTAATTTTTTGATTGATTGCCGACCGTATTGCCATATTGAAATTGGTAAATTCAGTTTAAATTCAATATGATTAAGTGCATTTACGTGAAATAAAATACACATTGGAATGGGGATAATTCAAATTAACGCTGTCGTCTGTCTATGGTATAAGAATAATGCTGTAAATTCTGAATTTATTATTTTTGTTTCTACTTATTTTCAATATATTTTACTGTTTTGAATTTAAAAACTTGTCTCCTACAAAATAAAATATACTCTTAATTCCATCATAATTTTTTAATGCCCTCTATTTGGAAAAATATAAAAACACAGCCGCTAAGCATTTGCCCTTGTCGCTGTCTCATGGATGACTTAATGAAAGAGCATTAAAATCAAAGAAGTGGAATTGTTTGGAGAAATGGGCACCTATGATATAAGTTCATAAAACTTATATTAATTGTCCATTTTAAAAGCTGAAAATATAAAATATTAAATTTGAAATTATTTTAGAAATACATTGTTTTTTTGACCTACTTTTGCATTAGAGCTATAGCTGTATTTCTGTATACCGATATAGCTTATTTTCAATACTTAATGAACCTTATATATAAGAAATATTAAGGCAATATTTGATTGCCCTAACTTTTTTGGTTCGAGCTCTATCTTACTTTCAACAGGCGGACAGACGGATGGACATATCTACATCGTCCTAAAATAAAACCAAGATTAAAGAAATATATACTTTATGGGTCCTTAAATGGATATTTCGATGTGTAACAAACGAAATGACGAAATGAATATACTCCCGCACCTCTTTCGTGGTGGTGGATATAAAAACAGGTTAAAAAATTGAAAAAATATGAAAAAAACACGGGGTTTCGAATTATTGGGAAACAGGTTTTGACAAGTCTAACTACTATATTAAGTAGAATATTCGATAAAAACACAGGACTAATGCCAAGGTTATTATTCAGTTTTTGGTTACATCCATTTTTCCATTGCAAAATGAAAACAAGCTTTATAGACATGTTTCTACTAATGTCACTTCATGTGTAAAAAGCATTTTATCATTTGAAAATATAATGAATTTTAAAACACAAATACTGTGGCATTGTTGCGGATTTTGAAACTCATTTATGTGGTCTACTTTACCAGTTTCAGAAAATGTTTGTAACTAAGGATGAAGAAAATTTAATTTGTATATGGAGTAAAAAAAAACTCAATAATGCATGTGGTTTTGTATTGAGCATGTGAAGCACAGCAAAATTTAATTTTGGCAATTGTTGTATTTTGGCTTAAATTGCGTTGCTTTGTTTGAATAATTGCTGAATGTATACAACTGTATTGATTACACCGTGTTACAGCATTTAATAAAATAAGCAATTTTGCATGGTTATTTATCTACAGACCAAGTGTAGATAAAATTTGTAGTCAGTCTCTTATTTTTTGTTCATGTCCATTAAAAAGTAGAATTTTGTTACACGGTGCTTTTGTGGTAAAATCAATTAGAAGACAGATTTTTTTAGATAATCCTGAGCAGGGATTATTTAAAAAGTATTTATAAATTATAAATGTTATATATGAGGATTTTTTTGCTTTACCCACCTACATAATGACCCCAAACGGTTGTCGTTTTAATTTGCTTCTCATTAACTTAAATTGGACAACAAGAGTGTTGTTGAGTACAAAAATGTATATATATTTTACTAACCAATGTATGTAGGATTTAGAAATCACAATATTTCTAGCCTTTTTGTTAAATGCGCTCGACAAGCTTTAATTACACAGTACAACACATGATTTGCCAACTCAATTCTGTTAACTGTATGTGAAATTAGACCCAAAAGGAAGAATTTCTGCATCATTCGTTTTGTCTTCTTACCTGCGATTTGAAGTTAGTATCGATTTGAAGTTAGTACTATCGTATAGGGGAATTTATCACGTTTTAGGCCCTGTTGTTTGACATAGCTCGACAACCACTAGCCCAATTAAGTTGAAATAAATTTTAAAAAATTAAGAATTACAATTCCCTTAATCTGTTCATATATTGTTTTCCTATACAAGTAACACTTTCGAAGTTAAAAATGAATGTATGAAGGGAAAAAATTATTTTTTGCCTAAAAATTTAAATTTTTTTTTTTTTAAAATACATAAAAAATCCAAAATGGAAAAAAGTTTCAAGTCTAGTTATTTTTTCGCAAAGTCACATAACCTATGAGCAAAATGAGATAAAGATCATAAAAATCGATGCACGCGTTTCGCTTTTATTCGCAATTGAGTAAATGTATGAATTTCAAAAATCAGTTATAGCCACCACCCTTAAAATAAAAATAAAAATATAAATTAAAAAATTATCATGCAAAAAAAAACTTTATTTATAAAAACTTAATGAAAATAAAATAATATGCAATTAATACGCAATTATAATATGCATAAAAACAAAATTTAGAACATTTTTTTATTTATTGGCAATATCCATCCTTGTAGAAGTTGACGCTTGTGGTTCTGATGATCTTGTTTTCTTCGTAGGTTGTTCATATTCATGGTCTGAGTCTGTATCGTCATCCGAGATACACATACTATTCAAGGGCGTGTTTCTTTCACTGTGTCCACCAATTTCAATGTCTTCATCTTCGGTGCTTTCTTCAAACTGCATAATTGTGGAACTCCACCAACAAACCTCCGCAAGCAACGCATCCAATTTTTTGCTTTTGAACCGCTTTTCAAATGACATGGTCACCTGGTGGAACCTCTCTCCTTGTTCGTCTGATTCCTGAGGTGATTGTGCCAAAAAAGTATCGAGGTGGTGGTGCAAGAAATGGAATTTCAGCGTCATGGATGCACCGATTTTTTCGAAATAAAACAGCAACCTGTCCACTCGTTGCTGTATCTCTTCTCGCTGGACACGGTCCTTTTCTAGAACGCCTTCTATTACTTCTTTCAGTGCGTTCCATGCATGTTGGTGGTCGTGATGCTCTGAAAGCAAATGTGTGAAAGAATCACTTTTGATCAATTTCCGAATATCAGGTCCATTGAGAATACCTGTTTTAAATACATAAGAAAAACGAAAAAATTATTGGTAATGCGAATGTATAGAAATTAACAAATTTAGATATGACAATATTGAAATACAGAGTACGATACGTACCGTTTTTAATTTTCTCATCACTGAGTTTCGGAAAGATGGATTTCAAACAGTCAAAGGCGCCGTTAACTTTTTTGACCACCACTTCAACGAATTTCCCAGCTATTCCCAGTTTCATGTGGAGCGGTGGCAACAAAATATCATCCAGGTCCTTTATCATAGGTTCATTGCGTAATTTTAATTGTTTGTTGAGCTCGGGAGTTCTTCCTTTCCAATCTTTACATTGATATTGATTTCCTTTGTATCGTGAATCCCAATTACAAAGGAAGCAGAAGTATTTTGGATATCCGCCCTTTTCTATAATCCCTTGTTGTATGTTGACCACCTTCAGATCGCAACAAATGTTCCATTTGTGTTTATCGTATTTGATTTTCTTCAAAATTTCGCCCAATGCTTCATACGTTTCCTTCATAGTTGTGCTGAATCCCAATGGAATGCATGGTTTTTTATTTTTTTTGTGCAGCAGCACAGCCATCAAACTAGTAACTGAACCATCGATGAACAAACGCCAGTCGCCAGCGATATAATCCATTCCCAATTTTTTCACTAAACCTGGGATATCATGGCCGTACGTGAACGTATTTGCTTCGTCAACGGAATAAAATTTCTGAAAATCAGCTTGGCGTTGTCGGTATGATGTTGCGCTGACATTTTGCTGTGTGAGTTTTCTTCTCTTCAAAAATGATGTCAGCCATTCGGAGTCGTGTTGTGATAGTCCCAGCTTGGCCACAATGTAATCCATTTCGATTTGTGGTAGCGGTTGTGGTGCACTATTTTCAATATCGGGTATCCAATCAGCATCATCCAAATCGGTCGGATTGGTGAAAAGGGTTTCGGCTAGCAGGGACACAGTATCCGCACTCGGAGGTTTAGGTGCATCGGTATCAGCAGGGCGTTGCACTGGAAGTGTGGCAGTAAATGCAGCAGTGTATACTTTAGTTTTCAATTGTTGTCTGTTTAATCCAGGACGAAAATTTATGCATGCATAGCACCTGGATTCATCATGTCCAGTTGTGTCTTCCACCCGAATTACTGGCTTCATAAAAGATAACTTTCTACTTTTTCCGTGAATCCATTTTAGAAGGGTAGTATAACAACTGTTGCACACTGTTTTCGGCGTAAAATTTGCACCACTTAAATCTGCTTCATCGAAATAATTACAATACGCGGTTTTGAATTGCTCAGTAAACAAATTTTTTCGATCTTTTTTCTGTATTTTTCGGACGATATGACCACAAACGTAACAATATTCATCCAAATATGGGCACTTGTTGTTTTCCATATTGATATATTTTATGTTTTGTTGTTATTCACTTTTAAAAAACTGGAGAAAAATCACTTTTACTGTTCGCGTTCGTCGGCACTGGCTGAATGCCAAAAATCGATCAATGCACACCTATAAATACTACGTATTTTTGAATATTTTACTGCCAGGTACTTATAAATGGGCGCATATTTTAAGGGCGGCTGGCTATATACCTGATTCAGCACTTGTACGTTTCAAACTTTGCAAAACTTTCAAAATAATGACCAACCTTAAATGTGGGTGCAATTTCTGTAAAAAAATCATATAGGTAGCCACCGGAAAAACTAAAATAATAAAAAGGTCCACTTTCCGTTTAATTGTCCACGTACATTTATTACCGCAATCATAAAAATCAAATAACCTTTTGTTTATTCCTTTTTTTTTAATTCTCAGAATCATGAAAAAGGTGTCAATGTTTTCTCCAAATAATGTTGTGCATATCTCGAGCAAATTTTTGAAATTCATACATTTACTCAATTGCGAATAAAAGCGAAACGCGTGCATCGATTTTTATGATCTTTGTCTCATTTTGCTCATAGGTTATGTGACTTTGCGAAAAAATAACTAGACTTGAAACTTTTTTCCATTTTGGATTTTTTATGAATTTTAAAAAAAAAAAAATTTAAATTTTTAGGCAAAAAATAATTTTTTCCCTTCATACATTCATTTTTAACTTCGAAAGTGTTACTTGTATAGGAAAACAATATATGAACAGATTAAGGGAATTGTAATTCTTAATTTTTTAAAATTTATTTCAACTAAATTGGGCTAGTGGTTGTCGAGCTATGTCAAACAACAGGGCCTAAAACGTGATAAATTCCCCTATACGATAGTACTAACTTCAAATCGATACTAACTTCAAATCGCAGGTAAGAAGACAAAACGAATGATGCAGAAATTCTTCTTTTTGGGTCTAATTTCACATACAGTTCACAGAATTGAGTTGGCAATCAATTAACTGAAAAATGTTGTACTGTGTTATGAGAATTATATTTCAGTTTGCTTGAGTAAAACTATTTTCTTAACCATGTAAAAATATTCAGACAATTGAAAGTTTTTTGGCTAAAATGTTTAGTCCAACAGAATTCGAACACAAGACATTAAAAGATTCGAATTCTCTAAGATTTATAACGTCAACAAATTTACATGATCTGCTTTGGATCGTAGTGCATAGTGCATTGTGTACGAGCACCCTGTTAGCAAAACCAAGTTTTTGCAAGATTATGATTAAAAAAATTTGGCCTGTTTTAAAGTGAGAGCTAATGTTTTATATTTGTAGATGTCATCTAGAAAACGAAATAAACGGTTGACTTAACATTTTTATACCCGCCACCAAAAAATGGTGGGGGTATATTTATTTTGTCATTCCGTTTGTAATACATCGAAATATCCATTTTATACCCCATAAAGTATATTTATTCTGAATCGGGGCTCCATTTCATGGTTTCATTTCATGATCTAACTATGTCCGTCTGTCTGTCTGCCTGTCCGTCTGTTGAAAGCACGATAGAGGTCGGAATGAAAAAGCTAGGGGGCTCAAATTTTGCCAGAATATTTCTTACTCAAAAGGTTTGTTTAATATTGAAAATGGGCTAAATCGGAATATAAGGAAGAGTGTTATAACTCGTTAGGCAAGAGAAGGTCGTGTCCTTCCAACATCGAATAAAATGCCATTGTGTTCAAACGCATTAACGTACAGTCGAATATATATTTCCCGAGTAAAAACAATATTTTTCTTTGAAAATCGTTTAAATCTATGTATTAGCAAAGAATCTATAGATCAAAGCGTACGAAAATTTATACCGCGCAGTGTATTTAGCGGTATATTCAAAATTTAAAACGTATGTAATAAAACTGGCAAAATTAGATGTATGATTTTGAATTGCTTTTTGGTCAAAGGCTTTGTACTAACGGAACGGAACGCCCACCTACCATATAACGCTTTATCTCAAGTTCATATAATTTTTCTATGAATAAAGATTTTGGAAGAATAAAGAACTATATTGAAATATGTAAGTTTTATTTATTAGACGAAAATTTATTGACATGCCTACTTTAAAGCCCACTTTAATTGAAAGACGAAAATTACGAAAACATCTAAGGTTGAAGGTTACGTTGAAAAGGAGGGGCACTAAAAGCCCAAACCCATGAAAGGTATACACTTATACCCAGTTGGCATGTTGTGCGCTACGAGAACATCTTACTAGCATATCGAAGTTATACACAGAAAATGATACATATTTTAGTATAAAGATATTATTCCATAGCGATTACTGTTAATAATAAAATAATAAATTCTGTGCTATAAAAGTACATTAAATTGGTGATGGGTACAAAAGCTTCTGCACAGCCGAATATAGTTCTCTTACTTGTTTTTTTGTTAGCCCTGTATTAATATTGAAATTCTTTGCTTAAATTTCAATTGTTAGCTTTGATGAAAGGAATTTACTTTGTTATAGAATTAAATAGCCAGGACTTGTTTCTGTAACAATAAATGATGAAACGTTGTGGTTACAAATTATTAGTCTGGTCAAGCATTTCATTTTATGGTATTTGATTTATAATTTTAATTATTTCACTATTATTTTAAATTATTCACTGTTAGCACGTCTAAGAATTTAATTAAATTACGAATAAATATGAGTAAAAAGAAAAGGCTGTAAAAGCAGTAAGTTACATAAACATAAAAATGTATTCTTTGATAATAATAATTCAATAAAAAACTTATGTTAGTTTTAACTCGGTGAAAAACTTTCTGGTCTGTTAAAACCTAAAAACAACTTTCGCACGAACATTGCTAACATTATTAATTTATTTTCGATTAACTTTAATTAACATTATTTCTAGTTAAGAAATTTTCATAAAAAAAACTTTTTTATTTTGACGCCGATTACATGAAAACAATTCGTTAATAAAATCCGGTTGCCTATAATTGTTTACCTTAATTTATGACTACTTATTAAAGAAATAAACAAACTTAAACTATGCAACATAAGTACGAAATCGTTCGTTTGTATGTTATAAGTCCAGTAATGTAGGAGAGTTTAAAAAATTTTTATGAGACTTTAACTGAATTCTGAAAATCTAAAAAAGTAAAATATCAATAAGCTGCATTAAGAAATCGATTTAAATTTTAAATTAATAACACTTACATATATAAAACAATTTCGTATAAATATATATAGAACTATAAAAATTTCCTGGAGGTTGTAGCGAAATGCACCGGGTTAAATTCAAACTCTAGATAGCGTCCGAACTAAAATGGCGCTTCTTAGGACGTGACCTATCTTTTGAAAACCTACTTCTCTAAAGATGTTAACCACACTTTCATTATATAAATGCAATGGATAATTAGTTTTGATATACGTTTTTCATTTATATCATTTAGGCAGTAGCTTGGACATACAAAATCGTCTATTATGAAATGTTCCTCTTTCTGTATGAAATCTTCTTGTTGTTTGAATAGTACCCTTTACATATGGCAAACTTTTGTAGTGTTTGACAATAATCTTCATGGTATAATGCCTACAATTCTTGGTATTAAAACTATTTTTAGTTGGCCTAGGTGACCTTTGTTTTTGTAGTGTAAAAATCGACACTTCTGAACCGCAAATGAAGATTTTTCTACGAAAACTTCAGACACCACTGTTAAAAAAAATATATAAAGGCTTTCAAAACAACAGTGTTGGTACTATAGACCGGTGAAAAATAAAACAATCAAAATTGTACACCACTAAAAAGTAATATTTGCTTAAATTTATGTATGTTTGTATCGCAATGAAAAAAAAACCCAAACATCCACGATCGACTTTGAATCATATTTTGAGTCGAATAAGCGATGTCTGTCAAATAGTCTTTTTATTTTGATAATAATTATAAGTTAAAATAATTTCAAGTTAAACTGATTCATAAATTTTTCAATAAATATATAAGAATGTATATTGAAATCAGAAAAAAAAATTTGCCAAAAATTTTAAGGTTGTTGTATACATTTGATACAGTTAATACATTTATTTATTTATTTTTTATTTTTATTTCTTTTCGATGTCCCATACACAAGACTTTAAGTCTTATATTGCAGTATGGAACTGAGCATATGCAAATAATGACAAAATAGGTGTAATTTTTAACATAAATTGTAAGTAATATTAAATAAAAAATTAAGAAAAGCAAAATATAGAAATTAACCAAATTTAATAACAAAGTGTTAATAAAATTTAATAAAATAAGATAAAATAAAATAAGACAAAACAATAATAAAATAAGTTTAACAATATACAAGCAAAATTTATATATGTATGTATTTTAACGTGAGAAATGACCAAAAATAAATTTTCTGAATTGTCGTGCGTTACTAATGGTTTGTGATCTATAGGGGATTCCGTTCCAGAGACTGATAGCATTAATAAAGAAATGGTATTTAGAAATCAGCGTTCGATGACTAAATGCTAGAATTCTTTTGCCTCTATCAAGCGTTGAAAAATTTAAACGTTCATGGAGATGTTCAGGCTGATGTGTATATATAATTTTATGCATAAACAGTAAACAACGCACTCTTAAATAATCATCAAAACTAATACCGTAAAGCAAGGTTACGTACCGAATTATGTTATTAAATGCCACATTAAGTTTTCTTTTACTTTCACTATCGCAACTGGCAAATAGTTCACAACCATACAATAAGATAGGTATTAAATAAGTTTTGGCAAGAAGTATTCTAATTTTAGTTGGAGTACAATATTGAGTTTGCCATAGATTTCTTAGCATTGAGAACATTCTACCACATGCAACGTTAACGTGATTAGACCAAGTAAGGTTGTTATTAAAATATATACCAAGATTTTTGGCAGAGCTTACAATATCTATGGACTGGTTATTTAAAGTTAAAATGGGGTTGCAGTCAAGTTTAAAAAGCCTCTTTTTAATAATCAAACACTTCGATTTAGAAGGATTAATTGCCAGCCCATTAGCGGTGGCCCACTCGTTAACAAGACCTAACTCCTGATTTAAGGTCCTCACACATTCATCAACCGCGGTGTTGCTGCAACTGATATAAAGCTGTACATCATCTGCATACAGCCTTACCCTGCAGTGTTCGAGTTTGCCCTGCAGATCATTCACGTATAACGAAAACAGTAGAGGGCCTAAGATCGAACCTTGTGGAACACCTCGACTTAATGGCAATGATCCTGAAACTGAAGTAGAAGTTTCTACGTATTGATATCTATCAATTAGATATGAATGTATGAGATCTGTGGCACTTGATGCAAATCTAAACATATGTTTAAGTTTAAGACACAAAATATTGTAGTCAACCGTATCAAACGCTCTAGAATGATCCAAGAGAACTAAAAAGGTAACATTACCGTTGTCTATCTGTTGTCTTATATCCTCAGCAACATCTACGAGGGCAGTTATACAGCTGTGATTTTTACGAAAACCAGATTGACGATCAGTGAGCATATTGTTAGTTTCAAGATACTGTGAAACTTGGTTATGAATTAATCTTTCAAAGACTTTAGATAAGAATGGCAAGATTGCTATCGGTCTGTAATCAGAACTAGATTTTGGAATGGGAATAATCTTAGCAAGTTTCCAAATCTTAGGATATCGTTTGGTAGTAAAAATTTTATTGAAAACGAATGTTATGAAAGGAAGAAGTTTTGGAATAAGAATTTTTAAAAACCTAGGATCTAACCCATCCACACCAACTGCATTGGATTTTATCGATAGTAGGCTGGATAATACGTCACATTGACTTACGTTTACAAAATTGAAATTATTGTTTAAAATATCATTAGAAAAATTATAGTAATTCGAATTCGGTTGAACATTTGGAATATTTAAAAATTGGTTATTTAGGATGTTTGCATCGACAGAACAAGGTTCTTGGCTACGAGAATTGCCAATGCCAATTTCACGAATTGTTTGCCAAGTTTTCTTCGAACCAATGGCAGCAGAGAACTTTGAAGCATAGTAGTTAGATTTGGCTTTTCTAATTAATCTGTTAGTTATCCTACGTGATACACAATATTCATCATACGATTCTGCGATTCTGAAACGCTTCCATCGAGCATATAGAAGGTCTCTGTTATAAATCGCCTGTTCTATATCGTGAGTAAACCAGGGCTTATTATGTCTATTTAAAATCTTCGACTTTAAGGGAACCACAAGATCGTATAAGTAGTTTATGTTGTTCTGCAGAAAAAAGAGCTGATCATCAACAGAAATGAAATTATATAACACACTCCAATCAATACTAAAATATTCTTCCTCTAACCTAGCGTAGTCGATGCTTTTAAAGTCCCGATAACTAACAAATTGTTCATTCACATTCAATTGAAAATTAAACGTCATGAAAATTAGGTCATGACGTGAAAAGCAAGATGCAGACAATTGGTCATAGAGCAATACTTTCGAAGTATCACTGACAAAGAAAAGGTCAAGAAGTGTGTTGTTAGTACTTGTAAAATGTGTAGGAATATTTGTGTTTGGGGAATTAAGACCAAGTGTGAGCATGTTGTCTGTAAGATCAGAGTTTACTAAAATGTTTGAATTAAAGTCGCCTGTAATAATAACATCCTCGTATGTAACAGTGTATGTTCCCAGAGTGTTCATAAATCTCTCCATACAAATACGATTATTGGGTCTATAAACACAACCCAATAATAGTTTCCTTCCCTCACAATTTACTTCCAGAAATAAATATTCCACAGATCTATCGACACCAGTAACCAAGACATTATCTGTAGACTTACTGAGAACTTTGACTGCAATTCCCTTTTTCGCATAAATTGCCACACCACCATACCCATTTCTATCAACCCTCCTGATATTGTATCCTTTCAAAGATACTGATAAATCAGTGAAATCAGGTTTAAACCATGTTTCAGATACACATATCAAATCTACACCGGAATTCTCAAAAATAAATCTAAATTCCTCAATCTTAGGCCTCAAGCTTTGGGCATTTATGTGACAGATTTTAATACCTCTCCTTTGATTAACCAAAACTTTTATCATCGTCCCAATCCCGTCTCTGGAGTTAACCCTATTATTATTTAAATTGACCATTAAAGTTTAATGAAGGATACGAAAAAGTAACGCACGAGTAGTATATTATATTCTCACGTCTAGTTAACTTATTACGATTATTAGTAAAACCAACAACGAATAAAAAATTATATATAGCTAAAATAATTGACAATTTATAAATGCTATAAAAGTTAAAAAATAAGCAAAAAAGTTTAAATAAATACGAAAAAGGACAAAGCGATGACGTAATTTTTATATTATGATTCCTTTTAATCAGCAACATCACGATAGTCACAAGCAGCAGAAGAAGATCCGTCGGGATTTCGAAATAAATTGTTGAGATGCTCCAACTCATCAATATGTATTGCTTGGTCATTAGCAGACATTTTTATATAAACCAAACCACGTATTGTAAAAGCACCATGTATGCGTTTATCCTTTTTAAGGCGAGTAGCGGCGCGTAGAATTTTAAAATTTGTGGACGTAAGATTTTCATTGACATAAAATTTATTGTCAGAATTTATACCAACATGTCTCAATGAGAAAAAAAACTGCGGGTTTCCCTTTCGCCAATTAGAAAGTGCTTTCAAAAAATAGTTTTTGTCATAAGAGCTTGGCTTTTAAATGTTTTAACTATATATGTATGTATTTTTATACATTTTAGTATATACGTTATAGAAAATATCCCAGTGGTAAAATAGGGGTAAGTAGGCCTTATAAAAGGCCTTATTTAGACTTATTTGGCGAAAACAAGGACTCCGGTTCCCATTGCATATAACTATTTTTACACCCTTTGGGATATAGAGCAAGTGCTTAAGCTTTTAAAATGGGGCTTCAAGAAGACCCTCTGATTAAGGCTCCTTTGAGAACTTTTGTGTGAAGACCTGTTTAAAGGCTTTGCGGTTATTAAATTTGCACCAAATGTTTGCATTTGTTTATATTATAAAACGTCTTATACGTTTTTTATACTTATTTTTATTATTATTTTTCCTATCTGTTTTAGATTCAGCACTGTTAAACTCACTTTTTATATGCTTTAAAAACAACTAAAAGAATTTTTGCTTATTTTAATTTTTTTTTTTTTATTATTTTATCTTAATTCATTTTAATTTTTTCAGGTTTAAGTAACGGTTTCAATATTTTTTTTCTAGCTAAAAGAATAAAAATTAAAAAAGGACACACGATAATGTACAGCTTCCTTTCCTTTTAAAATAATGACTTTCGGTTGTTGAAAAAAAAGTTCAGAATTCTTTTAGAAGAGGTGTAATGACAGACAAACCTAAAATTATTTGCAACTTCGGCTTGCAGAAAGCCCGAAATATAAAGCCCTGTTGACATTTACCGCTGGGATATGCAGTTTTATCCTTCAGGCTTTAGGAAAACCATTTTTTAAGCAATTTTTTTCTATAAACCTTTAATAAATTTAAATGAGGGTAACCAGAAAACTTTACTAAGAAAATTGTTAGTTCTACAATGTTTTAAGTTATTTATTTATTACATTTTTTTTAAATTCTAGACAAAATGTGTCCTTTAATTTAGCATAACATTTTGCTACACACACATATACATATATAAAGACATATAGCAAAAAAACGTCTTACATTATTTAAATCCTTCGCATAAACTATGTTAATTTAATCTGTTTAAAATTCAGAAAATAAATGTTGTTTTTTTACTGAAAGTATAACAATCTGTTAAAGAAAAACACTTGAATTAAATAACATTCCAAGTATTACTGCCACTAAATTCTGTAAGGTTTGGATGTTTGTTGGAAAATTTCACAACACATACGAAACATAAAAAGGGATACGCAAAAAAGTAGTTACATTTATAGCTTTAAGCTATTTGTATGTGGATTTAAAGTTGTTGTTGATTTTATTGCAGCAGATGTTGATAGTAAAATTATAAAAGTATAATTTTAAATGTTTTATTCGATAAAAAATTTATTGAATATTTGGTACTACTTAATGAGTTACCACAATACAATTTTTCTTTAAATAGCAAATGTATCAAATATTTTTATATTAAAAAAAATTTATTGAAAATTAATATAGAATGGATGGATAGATAGAAAAAATTGTAATAATTTTGTAAGAATAAAAATATTTAGCTTTTTCTAGAAGAAATAAAAAAATAAGGAAAAAGGCAAGTGAAGGCAACCACGAACTCCAGTGAGAAAGTGTTGTACGAGCGTATGTGTGTTTGCTTAACTATATAATTTTTATTGTGTCTTACAAAGGTTTGTATCATACAAAAGGTTTTTATTAAGACATAAAAATGTGTGGTATAAAAACAGAAAAAATAACAAGAAATATATCTATATTCGGCAGTGCCGAATCTGATAATACCCTTAACCGTTATGTATATTGGTATAATTATCATATCGTAGTATTGCTCTAATTTAAGATTATGAATTTTTACATAGTTATCTGTATTTTACTAGTCAAAATCTTTTCTATGATAACCTTAACGAAGGGATTAATAAAAACATAACTTCCTTTTTGTTTTGAATGCCAACTTGGATTTAATGCATTTTTTATAGCTAGCTATATTCTATTGGTTAGGGTACTTATTAGGCTATAAAGTTATTTGATATATATTGTGGGGGAAAGGCACAAAGCCGTTATTACTATATATAGCCCATAACACCGCCATTTTGTTTCGGATGCCATTTTAGATATGAGAGTTATGACTGAAGACACGTGGTATATTAGTAACGCCAAGGACCTTAGTATTCCATTTGTTTGCGACGAAACATATACATGTAGGGGGGATATCGAAGCAGACCTCTTCCATAAACGGGTCAGTTTTCGACCCCCTTCGTTACCCAGAGATTAAGAGGTTACCCCGATCTCACTGAGTCCCATGCCGTCCCAGGCGTTTGCTCTAGACTTTTGTGACTTCACATTGCAGACTGATCATTATCTACAATCCTAATCACAGAGTCCTTTGTAATCGCCAGCATCTGCCCCAGACTAATCTTCCCCATAGCACTCACATCCAACGTGTGCCTGCCAGTGGTACTAAGTCTATTGCCAGCCATTGCCGGACATTCGCATACCATATGCGTCGCTGTCTGAGGAATCTCCAGGCTTTTTCTGCAAACATCATCCTCCACAACCGTGATGCTGTGGAGATGATATTTGAAGTTGCCATGCTCTGTGACCAAAGCAGTTATCCAGTTCAGGATTCTCTGATTATACGCCGAAGTACGCTGACTGCATTTCTGGCAAGGGGTAGAACCACCTTCTCAGGGTTATGGATTCCACCCATTGTAGGATTTTCGCCACACCATCACATCCCCAAGAGCAACTCTAGGTTTTGGTTCGCAAAATTCTACAGCAGCTTCCCTTTTCGCAAGTTCGTCCGCCACCTCATTCCAATCTATGTTAACATATCCCTTAACCCACTTTAGCGTTACCTGGTTCACAGAGGCACACCTATTGATTTTGCCTCTGTTTATATCTCAGCTAGTTTTAAACCGATTTGTTAGTTTTTCGCAGCAATAATTTTTTAAGACAACAGCTTTCTATATGTTGTTTCAGCGTGTCGTGAGCTTTAGTTACTTTAAATATTTAGAAAAATATAAAGATTTTTGCAAATTAATTTTGCCTATAACTTTGCCGATTAGTGACCAATTTTGTATCTGTAAATATTAACAAACGTTTCTATAAATTACCCCCGGGATAAAATATTTTAATTTTTATGGGAAAAATTAAAGCAGTCGTGCTTATTCGTTCATATCTCACAAAGTTATGGGTAGATTGCTCCCCGAAAGGCCTGTGTAACATGCGGGGCTTTCTTAAAGTTGATTTCAACCAACACAAGGACAGATGGTTATTGCTCAATTATATGCTTTCAGAAAAAATATACTTTATGGGATTGGAATATTATAAAATCTTCAAACTGGAAAGACAAAGCTATATGTATCCATGGCACCACTGATGAAGGGTATAATAAATGTTCTAGCAGTATTATAGTAAAAGTTTTACTACTCGATTTTCATGTAGAATTATTGTATTTTTATTGACAAAAGTCTGCAATTGTAGGTGGTTGCACATGTTTGATGAGTTTATATTTATTGCTCAAGTATGTATTGAAAATTGTATTGTATTTTTAACAACTTTGTTTTTATTGTTAACAATCCATCACTTGAATGTTTATACTCTCCATAAGTTTATAAACTGCTACCTACGCTATTGAATTGTTTAAATTTATATTTAACACAAGGTTAGTGGGAGTTTTTTTACGTTTTATAAAAAATGTTTAAAAGTAAAAAATATGTATGTGAAAATAATCATTAAAATAAAAAAATCAATATAAAATATTTTTTTTACCGGACGATCATATCAAAGACGACCATAACAAAATAACCATATGGGCATTTCCATGTTATCTTACGTGACATTTGTACTCCTATAAAGTGGAGTGAGTAAGTTTTGTAAAAGTAAGAGTAACTTAAACAATATTAGATCTTTATGTTCCATTCAAAGGGTACTTTATTAAAAAATTAATTATATTCGAATCAATGTTGTCTGAAATATCCAGAAAAAATAAGAACATATCGTACGTGACATAAAACTGAAGTGATTTTGAAGTATGTTTATATGGAAATGTGAAAAAATCTGCGAATCTTGGGAGGTATTTTTTTTTTTTTTTAATTTCTTACACTAAACCAAATATTTTTCATTTAAAATCTATCATACTTAATTGAAACCAATCTATAAATGATTTGAAAATCGTTCCTGACATATCGTACGTGACAGTTTTTTCTCTAATAGTATTCTTAGGTAATAAAATTTATATTATGTTAAGAAAAAAAGTTAAATTCTAAATTAGGTGCTCTTGCGACTGTTCAAATACGAATGACGGAGACAAATAATGTTTTTGCACTACGTACGTGACATTAAAATAACATCCAAGGGAAATAAAACAAGTAGGGGCGCTATATTCGGCAGTGCCGAATCTTATATACCCTTCACAACGTGTAGTCATGCAATAACCGTAGTTTGTATCAGCACTCATCCCATATGAAATACGTACATACATATAAAAAACATACATATATAAAAACATCCCATTGTAAAATTATAAATTTACGTATGTATTATATTTGATTTTTATTTAAGCTTGAGATCACCTTTTTGTTTTTTTATAATACATTGTTTATTAACCAATATTTCGCTACCAAACAATGGGTAGCTTCTTCAGGGTAATTATGTATACAAATTATATTAACAAAAAACAAATATATATAATTTGTATACATATTTACCCTGAAGAAGCTACCCATTGTTTGGTAGCGAAATATTGGTTAATAAACAAATTTTTTATTAAAAAAAAAAAAGTGATCTCAAGCTTAAATAAAAATCAAATGTAATCAATTTAAAAAAGATCAAGAAATTTAGACGATATATTTACGTATGTACGTTAAAAAAAATAAAAAAAAAAAAAATAAAAAAATATATAAAAAAAAATTTAAAAAAAAGAATTAAAATATATATAATAAATATAAAAAAATAAAAAAAAAAAAATTAAAACAAAATAATAAAAATATAAATAATATATTAAATAAAAAACAAGTAAGAGCGCTATATTCGGCCATGCCGAATCTTATATACCCTGCACAACGTGTAGTCATGCAATAACAGTAGTTTGTATCACCATTTCCCATATGAAATACGTACATACAAATATATAAACAAGTAAGAGCGCTATATTCGGCCGTGCCGAATCTTATATACCCTTCACAACGTGTAGTCATGCAATAACAGTAGTTTGTGTCACCATTCATCCCATACATACATACATACATATAAAAACATCCCATTGAAAAATTATAAATTCACGTATGTATGTTAAAAAAACAAAAAAAAAAAAAAAATAAAAAAAAAATTTTAAAAAAAATTGAAAAAAAAAAATTAAAAAAAAAAAATTTAAAAAAAAAATTTAAAAAATTTTTTATATATATATAATATATATAAAACAAAAAAAAAATAAAAAAAAAATTAAAAAAAAAAATAATTAAAAACAAGTAACAGTGCTATATTCGGCCGTGCCGAATCTTATATACCCTTCACAACGTGTAGTCATGCAATAACAATTGTTTGTATCACCATTCATCCCATATAAAATACGTGCATACGTACACGTTAGAATAAATGTGGCATCGAATCCCAGCTGAGCCAAAAAAATTTTATTTTATTTTATTTAATATATTATTTATATTTTATTATTTTTTTTTTATATTTTTTTTTAAATTTTTTTTTTAAATTTTTTTTAGAAAAATTTTTAAAAAATTTTTTAAAATTTTTTTTAAAATTTTTTGAAAATTTTTTTTTGTAGTTTTTTTTTATCATTTTTTTTTATTTTTAATATTTTTATACCCGCCACCAAAAAAATGGTGGGGGTATATTCATTTTGTCATTCCGTTTGTAACACATCGAAATATCCATTTTAGACCCCATAAAGTATATATATTCTGAATCAGGGTTTGATTTGATGACGATCTAGCTATGTCCGTCCGTCTGTCCGTCTGTCCGTCTGTCCGTCTGTCCGTCTGTCCGTCTGTCCGTCTGTCCGTCTGTTGAAAGCACGATAGAGGTCGCACCGAAAAAGCTAGAGGGCTCAAATTTTGCCAGAATCTTTCTTATAGACAAGGTTTGTTTGGTATTGAAAATGGGCTAAATCGGAACATTAGAAGGAGAGTTATAGCTCGTAAAGCAAGAGTAGGTCGAAAAAACCGTGTCCTTCAAACACCGAATAAAATGGAATTGTGTCCAAACGCATTAAGGTAGAGTCATGAAACTTCGAATATATATTTCTCGAGTCAAAACAATATCTCTCCCCAAAAAATTATCAAAATCTATGCATTAGGAGAGGAGTTATCGATCAAAATGTACGAAAATTTATACCGCACAGTGTATTTTTCGGTATATTTAAAAACAAAAACGTCATAAAAGCAACAAAATTGGATGTACGACTCTGAAATTTTGCACACTTTGTTTTTTGGTAAGACGCTTTTTTGTAACGGAAAATCAATGTGCCACGCCCACTTTTACGCCCACCTCCCATATAACGTTTTACCTAAAATTCATATAATTTCTCTATTAATAAAGATTTTGGAATAACAAAGAGCTATATTGAAACACCCAAGTTGTACTCATTAGCAAAAACAACTTTGACACGCCTACTATAACGCCCACTTTTCACGTTATCTACCGTTAATGAAATTTAAAAGCTCATAAAACCGCCAAAATTAGAGGTATGATGATAAAATTTGCTACGTATATCCCCCTAGGCAATGTCATTACTGTGCAAGAAAATTAAGGTGCCACGCCCATTTTTACGCCCACCTCCCATATAACGTTTTACCTAAAATTCATATAATTTCTCTATTAATAATGATTTGGGAATAATAAAGGGCTGTATTGAAACACCTAAGTTGTACTCATTCGCAAAAACAACTTTGACACGCCTACTATAACGCCCACTTTTCACGTTGTCTACCGTTAATGAAATTTAAAAGCTCATAAAACCGCCAAAATTAGAGGTATGATGATAAAATTTGCTACGTATATCCCCCTATGCAATGTCATTACTGTGCCAGAAAATTAAGGTGCCACGCCCACTTTTACGCTCACCTCCCATATAACGTTTTAACTAAAATTCATATAATTTCTCTATTAATAAAGATTTTGGAATAATAAAGGGCTATATTGAAATATCTAAGTTGTACTCATTAGCAAAAATAACTTTGACACGCCTACTATATCGCCCACTTTTCACGTTATCTACTGTTAATGAAATTTAAAAGCTCATAAAACCGCCAAAATTAGAGGTATGATGATCAAATTTGCTACGAATATCCTTCTAATCAATGTAATCGTTTTTGGGAAAATAAAGGACTATATTGAAATATCTAAGTTTTATTTATTAGCAGAAACTTTATTGACACGCCTACTTTAACGCCCACTTTCATTGAAAGACTACATTTACAAAAGCATTTTAGTAGCATATCGAAGTTATAGAGGGTGGTTGAATTTTAAGGACCGATGTTGAATTTAAATAAAACACAAATTATTTAGGATATTATTATCATTTCTTTTTATAATGATAATATTTGTATGGTTCAATTATGTATTTAACAAAATATCTGCCAAATGGCCCCCCATCCTTGGCACCACTCCTCTAGCTGATGGTCCAAATTTTCAATGACAATGTTGATGCTCAATTGTTGGGCACGATGATGAGTCGAGGTTGCTTGCTCTTTTGCCACGTTATCGTGAAAAACAGCAATGTTTCCCATTCAACGAACTAAGAAGGCATTCACAGATTTTCTAACATTTTATACAGACCTGTTTTGCAGAAATTTAAATATTTTTTACAATTTTCCCGATTGTGGACGAATTTGAACGATTATCTTGATCAAAAGAATTACGAAGTGCACAAAATGCATTTTGATTTGAACGCCCATTTTTATAAAAAACCTGAATAACTTTAAAGCGTTGCTCATTTGCGTATCTTTCCACGGATCAAATTGAGTAAGTTTGAGATTGAGAAATGTCAAGTGAAATGCAGAAAACAAATTTAAAGACTAGGTGTAGTTTACCTTCAACATGGGCCCTTAAAATTTAACCATCCTCTATAAAGAAAGCGATACATATTTTATTGAAAAAAGATTATTCCATAGCGATTAACAAAATAATAAATATTGTGCTTTAAATGTACACAAAATTGGTGGTGGGTATAAAAGATTCGGCACAGCCGAATATAGGGCTCTTACTTGTTTTTTTTAATTTTTTTTTGTTTGGTATGTTTTTTACATGTATTTATGTATGTATGTTGTTGTTGTAATTGTGAAAAAAAACGAGGTGGTCGTGGTTTTTTGCTCATATCTCAGAAAGTTATGGGGCGATTGTGCTGAATTTCAATAGCGATTCATTCCTGGATATTTCCAAGAGATTGATACCATATACAGATCTGAGGAACATGTAGTTGCTTCTAAAAGTTGATTTCAACCAACACACGGACAGACGGGCAGACGGACAGACGGACAGACGGACAGACGGACAGACGGACAGACGGACAGACGGTCAGGGCTTAATCGACTTCTCTATTCATAAGCTTTCAGAAAATATATACTTTATGGGGTCGGAAATGAAAATTGTAGAAATTACAAACGGAATGACAAAGCTATATATACCCTTTTTCACTGTGTGAAGGGTATAAAAAATAATAATAAAAATATATATAATATATTAAATAAAAAATAAAAAAAAAAAAAAAAAGTAAAAAAAAAATTAAAAAAAATTAAAAACAATTTTTTTATACCCTTCACACAGTGAAAAAGGGTATATATAGGTTTGTCATTCCGTGTGAAATTTCTACAATTTTCATTTCCGACCCCATAAAGTATATATTTTCTGAAAGCTTATGAATAGAGGAGTCGATTAAGCCCTGACCGTCTGTCCGTCTGTCCGTCTGACCGTCTGACCGTCTGTCCGTCTGTCCGTCTGACCGTCTGTCCGTGTGTATGTTGAAATCAACTTTTTGAAGACCCCCGACATAGGTTGGACCCGGGTAAGGTATTAAAATATCAGAAATATTCGGGAGTAGATCGGTATTGAAAATCAGAAACATCGGTAGATAAACAACTGAGATATGAGCAAAAACCCACGACCACCTCGATTTTCTTTTCATAAAAACAACATTACAACAACAACATACATACATACAAACGTGTATACTGGTTAGAGAAAACGTGGCATCGAATCCCAGCTGAGGCAAAAAAATTTTTTTTTAAATTTTTTTAAAATTTTTTTTTAAATTTTTTTTTTATTTTTTTTTTATTTTTTATTTAATATATTATATATATTTTTATTATTATTTTTTTTATTTTTTTTTTTTAATTTTTTTTTTTATTTTTTTTTTGTTTTATATATATTATATATGTATATAATAATTTTTTTTTTTTTAATTTTTTTTTTAAAATTTTTTTTTTTAAATTTTTTTTTTTTTTTTTTATTTTTTTTTTGTTTTTTTTTTAACATACATACGTGAATTTACTGTTATTGCATGACTACACGTTGTGAAGGGTATATAAGATTCGGCACGGCCGAATATAGCGCTTTTACTTGTTTTTACTCAGCTGGGATTCGATGCCACGTTTTCCCTAAACAGTATACACGTTTGTATGTATGTATGTTGTTGTTGTAATGTTGCTTTTGTGAAAAAAAAAAATCGAGGTTGTCGTGGGTTTTTGCTCATATCTCAGTTGTTTATGAACCGATGTTTCTGATTTTCAATACCGATCTACTCCCAAATATTTCTGATATTTTAATACCTTACCCGGGTCCGACCTATGTCGGGGGGCTTCAAAAAGTTGATTTCAACATACACACGGACAGACGGTCAGACGGACAGACTTACAGACTGACAGGGCTTAATCGGCTCCCCTATTCATAAGCTTTCAGAATATATATACTTTATGGGGTCGGAAATGAAAATTGTAGAAATTTCACACGGAATGACAAACCTATATATACCCTTTTTCACTGTGTGAAGGGTATAAAAACATACATATATAAAAACATCCCATTGTAAAATTATGAATTTACGTATGTATGTTAAAAAAAAAAAAAAAATAAAAAAAAACTTAAAAAAATATAAAAAAAATAAAAAAAAAAAAAATAAAAAAATATATAAAAAAATTAAAAAAAATTAAAAAAAAAAAAAAAAATAATAAAAAAAAATTAAAAAAAAATAATAAAAATTAAAATAATATATTAAATAAAAAATTAAAAAAAAAGATAAAAAAAAATTAAAAAAAAAATATTAAAAATATAAAAAAAAAAATTTTTTTTGGCTCAGCTGGGATTCGATGCCACGTTTTCTCTAACCAGTATACACGTTTGTTTATATGTATTTTGTTGTTGTAATGTTGTTTTTGTGAAAAAAAATCGAGGTGGTCGTGGGTTTTTGCTCATATCTGAGTTGTTTATGAACCGATGTTTCTGATTTTCAATACCGATCTACTCCCGAATATTTCTGATATTTTAATAGCGTCCATGCGTTATTGGGGGGCTTCAAAAAGTTGATTTCAACATACACACGGACAGACTGACAGAACTTAATCGACCCCCGTATTCATAAGCTTTCAGAAAATATATACTTTATGGGGTCGGAAATGAAAATTGTAGAAATTTCACACGGAATGACAAAACTATATATACCCTTTTTCACTGTGTGAAGGGTATAAAAATGCCGCTAAATGGACTCTATATATTTTTTTTATCTTATGGATCTTGTTAATTGTTGTTTTTACCTTAATTTTAAAGCATATTTACAATTGAAATTAATTTTTACAATTTAGTCGCTAAAAAAATAGTTGATTGCAATTCTTTAAAATAAGTCAAAGAGATAATCAAATTAAACTCTTATTATTGCTCTTAAAATAATTTAAAAAGCTCCTAATATCTGCGCATAGTGAAATTTGAGTGTTTTTTTAATCAATAAACTTATATTGAAAAACTTTCAAGAGTTTTTATTTTCACAGTCGTGGTTAACATATTCATGGAAATGCCCATATATAATAAAATTCTAGATTATTTTAATACTAAAACAAAATAAATAATAGTACTTCTGTTAGATTAGATATGTAAGATTAAGAGAAATTTAGGCATTTGAAGACCAACATTCTTGATGCCATTGCCGAGATGCAACCCGATACTCTAGAAAAAGTGCTCGAAAATGGGGCCGATTGAATGGGGTACTGTGAGGCCAGCCACGTCAACCATACTAATGAAATAACATTTAATTTTTAACTGGAATATTTGCAATTCACAACAAAAAAATTAATTTGGCAAAATGTCACAAAGTTTTTGTTTAATTGCATTTTTATACCCGCCACCAAAAAAATGGTGGGGGTATATTCATTTTGTCATTCCGTTTGTAACACATCGAAATATCCATTTTAGACCCCATAAAGTATATATATTCTGAATCAGGGTTTGATTTGATGACGATCTAGCTATGTCCGTCCGTCTGTCCGTCTGTCCGTCTGTCCGTCTGTCCGTCTGTCCGTCTGTCCGTCTGTTGAAAGCACGATAGAGGTCGCACCGAAAAAGCTAGAGGGCTCAAATTTTGCCAGAATCTTTCTTATAGACAAGGTTTGTTTGGTATTGAAAATGGGCTAAATCGGAACATTAGAAGGAGAGTTATAGCTCGTAAAGCAAGAGTAGGTCGAAAAAACCGTGTCCTTCAAACACCGAATAAAATGGAATTGTGTCCAAACGCATTAAGGTAGAGTCATGAAACTTCGAATATATATTTCTCGAGTCAAAACAATATCTCTCCCCAAAAAATTATCAAAATCTATGCATTAGGAGAGGAGTTATCGATCAAAATGTACGAAAATTTATACCGCACAGTGTATTTTTCGGTATATTTAAAAACAAAAACGTCATAAAAGCAACAAAATTGGATGTACGACTCTGAAATTTTGCACACTTTGTTTTTTGGTAAGACGCTTTTTTGTAACGGAAAATCAATGTGCCACGCCCACTTTTACGCCCACCTCCCATATAACGTTTTACCTAAAATTCATATAATTTCTCTATTAATAAAGATTTTGGAATAACAAAGAGCTATATTGAAACACCCAAGTTGTACTCATTAGCAAAAACAACTTTGACACGCCTACTATAACGCCCACTTTTCACGTTATCTACCGTTAATGAAATTTAAAAGCTCATAAAACCGCCAAAATTAGAGGTATGATGATAAAATTTGCTACGTATATCCCCCTAGGCAATGTCATTACTGTGCAAGAAAATTAAGGTGCCACGCCCATTTTTACGCCCACCTCCCATATAACGTTTTACCTAAAATTCATATAATTTCTCTATTAATAATGATTTGGGAATAATAAAGGGCTGTATTGAAACACCTAAGTTGTACTCATTCGCAAAAACAACTTTGACACGCCTACTATAACGCCCACTTTTCACGTTGTCTACCGTTAATGAAATTTAAAAGCTCATAAAACCGCCAAAATTAGAGGTATGATGATAAAATTTGCTACGTATATCCCCCTAGGCAATGTCATTACTGTGCAAGAAAATTAAGGTGCCACGCCCACTTTTACGCTCACCTCCCATATAACGTTTTAACTAAAATTCATATAATTTCTCTATTAATAAAGATTTTGGAATAATAAAGGGCTATATTGAAATATCTAAGTTGTACTCATTAGCAAAAATAACTTTGACACGCCTACTATATCGCCCACTTTTCACGTTATCTACTGTTAATGAAATTCAAAAGCTCATAAAACCGCCAAAATTAGAGGTATGATGATCAAATTTGCTACGAATATCCTTCTAATCAATGTAATCGTTTTTGGGAAAATAAAGGACTATATTGAAATATCTAAGTTTTATTTATTAGCAGAAACTTTATTGACACGCCTACTTTAACGCCCACTTTCATTGAAAGACTACATTTACAAAAGCATTTTAGTAGCATATCGAAGTTATAGAGGGTGGTTGAATTTTAAGGACCGATGTTGAATTTAAATAAAACACAAATTATTTAGGATATTATTATCATTTCTTTTTATAATGATAATATTTGTATGGTTCAATTATGTATTTAACAAAATATCTGCCAAATGGCCCCCCATCCTTGGCACCACTCCTCTAGCTGATGGTCCAAATTTTCAATGACAATGTTGATGCTCAATTGTTGGGCACGATGATGAGTCGAGGTTGCTTGCTCTTTTGCCACGTTATCGTGAAAAACAGCAATGTTTCCCATTCAACGAACTAAGAAGGCATTCACAGATTTTCTAACATTTTATACAGACCTGTTTTGCAGAAATTTAAATATTTTTTACAATTTTCCCGATTGTGGACGAATTTGAACGATTATCTTGATCAAAAGAATTACGAAGTGCACAAAATGCATTTTGATTTGAACGCCCATTTTTATAAAAAACCTGAATAACTTTAAAGCGTTGCTCATTTGCGTATCTTTCCACGGATCAAATTGAGTAAGTTTGAGATTGAGAAATGTCAAGTGAAATGCAGAAAACAAATTTAAAGACTAGGTGTAGTTTACCTTCAACATGGGCCCTTAAAATTTAACCATCCTCTATAAAGAAAGCGATACATATTTTATTGAAAAAAGATTATTCCATAGCGATTAACAAAATAATAAATATTGTGCTTTAAATGTACACAAAATTGGTGGTGGGTATAAAAGATTCGGCACAGCCGAATATAGGGCTCTTACTTGTTAAATTTTAAATAGCCCACCCTTTGTATATTGTTATAAAGAATATATTTAAACAACCACCGTGATCAACCATGATTCTTCGAGAGTCTTTCTGCTCTGAAAAAAATTGATATATGGGTGCATAAAAGGAAGCTTTTGACTTATTTTCCTTTCACTTTAAAAGGATAATAGATTCAAATATTTTTCCAAGCACTGCTTTATGTCTAGAATTTATATTCCACTAATCACAAATGTTTGTTATATACAAATATAAACATTTTATTTAAGTGCATACGCATACATACATATTAATTTTTGTTCAATTTCTTATTTCTTACAAGAATGCAGTTTTTATTAAAAAATAACTCAACTATGAATAAAAGTTTAATAAAAATTCAATTTCCCCTTTGCTCAAAAAAAATGAGAATTTATTCAAAATCAATTTCAAACTATTTTCGTATAACAAACTTCTCATTTGTAGCGTAGTACATACATACGTAATTATGTATGTTGGATGTACGTTTGTAGTTGTATGAGTTTAGAGCTGCTTGTTTGATTTATTTGTTGAAATCAGTCATGGTTCAATCTTTTGCTGGCAGGAAAGCATAATACATTTTACACAAGTGAAATGTATATGGTGTAGTTAAAAAAAAAAAAAAAATAAATCAAAACGCTTTTGATTAAATGTTTTATATTCGTTTTTTAGTGCGCTTTACGCTGCTTAATTATGGTTAACAATAAACTTTAGGAATAGTTGTTTTTTTGTTGAAGAACAGTTATTATAAAACAAAGGGGTTTTCAATTAGGTTGAATCGGTATTGATAGTCTAGGAACAACTCTGTTGCGCGTATTGAGCTTATTTTATCATCCTTTAATGCCAACTCAGCTACGTTTGGTAGACAAACACGAGTGAAAATGGTTGGGTACAGAGTCAACTGAAACTGAAAAATTGTCCATCACAATTTTTGAAATAAATTTTTTAACCCTTAGACGCATATAAGAAATACATTATTTTTCAAATAGATGGCGACAATAATAAATGTAGCTTTATAAAAAAAAGCACACGCTTAGTTTAATTTGAATGAATTAAACATTTATTGTTTTAAATTTTAGTAATGTCTTTGTGCTTCGTCGACCAAACCTATTCTGTCTGTTTTTCTAAAAATCATTCAATGCTCTGCCACAATTCGTACAAGGTCATTTCGTTCGTTACAATTATGTCAATATTCGTCCCTATCAAAGCACACAGAGTTGCTAAAAAAAAGTGGCCACTTCTAGTTAAACGTCCAGTGCCACCAGCTCCCACATAAATATATTAGGAACTGAATTACATTCTTTTATCATTAGTAAAAGTGTTCATAAAAAAACAAAACGAATTACTTTATTAAATTTTTTTTGTAGATCAGCATGATTTTTTGTTTCTTTTTTCAAAAATCCATTTTTATATTATTTAAAACTTTTATAGGACATTCCTGACAAGAATTCTACATTAGTATTATAATTTATATGTGTTTATTGAAAAAATTTTTTTGGAAGTAGTGAAAATACTATATTTTCTAAATGGGACTCCAGTGTCGCAGTATCCTTTAAACGTCAAGATTTAAACATTTGACAGATTTTTCCTATTTACATCCTATTGTTAACGTTATACGTCGTAAGAGTTGTACCCATTTTGTTAACAATTTGTCCATTAACTACAGTAATTCACTATTCCTTTTGCATGTCTTTTTTGATGGGATTTTATGTAAATATATCATAGCTTATACCTGCTTTTCTTTAGCAGGTATAAGTCAATTTCTTATACCCTAAGAGAGGTTTTGTGTAAATAAATTGTGTTTTGGAATTTTCCAAATGGTAAATAAACGCATTTGTATTGATTAAGTCTTTTAAAAGAAACATATATACATTTAATATCTTAACAGCTTAAATTTGCCCCGAAAACGGTATTTAGAGTTCTACAGAAGCTTAGGGACGACTCAAAGACCACCTGGAGATCTACTTCTGAAAGACAAAAAAAAAAAGAGCAGTTTTGATCACAAAAATACTACAAAAGCCTGTGCCATTTTAAAATAGAAATTCCCATATTTTAGAAAAAAAAGTCGCTCAAAGAAAGGGAATGTTTGAAATTGTTTGTACGTCGAAAGAACGGTTATAAAATAGTTGTTATATTTAAAAGTTGAGTGAGTGGTTAGGCAGATTTTTTCAAATTATTCAATAGAAATTTTCTTCAAAAATCGTTTATACCTGTACCTACAAAAAAGATAATTAAGTTGAGAGAGCATTGATTTTGTCTCTAAAAAATATATGTAGAGGAAAAAAATAAGGTAATGTACCCTTCGTCGTCTGAAAAAAAAAGGAAAACACGTATTAATCCTATATTCGGCCGTACCGAATTTGATAATACCCTTTAGCATCATGTATATAGATATAGTGACCACATCATAGCATAGGTTAGATTTTATGTTATTTGTTTTTTAAAGAGTTAGCTGTAATCTAGTAGTTAAGATCTTTTTTATGATATTGATAGGTTGAGAAAAAACATATTTGCCATTTCGTTTAAGACGCCAATTTGAATTTTGACTTATTCATGTTGTCTACTGGTCAATGGGGGATAAAAGGGGGCAAAGCATTAGTTTAATGTTAGTTTGAAGTCGGGATATTTTAAAATAATAGGTTTGTTCCATTTTCAAATTAGTTGTACAAGATTTTGTTGTAGCGTTCATCCTGGTTTTAAATTATTTTTTGTAATATCTTATGTTGTGTGGGTTAAGCCTTTACTTTTGATACCCAAATCGTTTCTCTCTGTTGTCTAAGAGCCAAAAAAAAAATTCAATTTGTAATTGTTATGAAATTGAATTATTTGTATTTTTTGCTTATATCTCAGTTTTTAGACAATTTGTCAGTTTTTTCCGACAGTAATTTTTGATGCTATTGCTTGTATAGGGTCCTCCAAATAACTTTTTTTTTGAAAATGCTATAAAAAAGTGTCCTGTTGAAACCAAATGTTGCCAATATCCTCCTTTTCAATTTTTGTGAACAAAAATTAGTTCAACATAGCCCGATAACGATCGCCATTGAGTACGGCCACTCCTTGCTAATTTTCGAAGAAAAATGGCCCAATTATGCCTCTGGACCAAAATCCACAACAAACTGTGACTCGTTTTGCGTGTATTGGCTTTTAATGTATGCGTGCGGATTTTCTGTGCCCCAAATGCGACAATTTTGCTTGTTTACATACACGCCAAGATCAAAATGAGCTTCATGTGAAAAGATGATTTTTTTGACAAAATCGGCCAAAATAATATCGCATTATTCCCCAGCGTTGTTTAAGCGTATACACAACCATATTCGTTAAGCGGAAGGATAAAACTAATTACCTGTCAAATCAGACATGAGCTAAGTGTTACCATTCACGAAATAAGCACTAGTTGAAAAAAAAAACGTTAGATAGCGGACCCTATATTCTGATATTCTTAGCAAGATCAAAAACATTAAATTATATATTATGTGTTGCTTTTTATTTTAGCAGTAGAAAAAAAAGAGAAAAATTTATTGCAGAGAAATTTTTTCTTTATAACTTTATAATTGCGAAAAAGATCTACGAAGTGGGTTATCGCATATAAAAATCATTCCTTCCCCAGTATGACTGGTGTAAATTTAGACAATTTTTTTTAATGACATATAGGGGACTTTTGAATTAAATAGTAATACATACAATTATTATTACGAATTTTTCAACAACGGCCGAATTATTGAAGTCCTTTTAAAGGTCGTTAGTTATCTGAAGCTGAAATATTAAAAAAACGTCTTTTATTAAAGTGAAAAAAATAAGCAAATTTATACAGGTTCTTCTCTTTCACAACAAATTTTATGCAGTTTTTCCTTTTAAATTAATACAATGCAAACAACTGATCTACTTCATAATTTCTCATTAACTTTCTTTCTTTTAAACTCACAAAGTCATCTGAAATTAAGCTAGTTACAAAAAAAAAAAAAAATCTTATACAAAGATACATCATATATAAAGATGACCTTTTGCAGTTAAGTTAAAGTAAAAGATATCAGCGAACAATGAGTACAGAGAGTAATTGGTTCAAAGACAAAATACTTGTACTTTATTTTTCATATAGTTTTTTACTTTTTTCTTTCTTTTATATTAATTTAATATAAGTTTTACGCAAAATATTTTTGCAACTTTTCTTTTCCTTTAATATTACAGAATTACTGCTGTTGCATCCCTACAATTTAAAAAGAAAGCAGAAAAGGTTGGATGTAAAGGATATTACACATTAGTGATGAAGCGATCTGAATGCGAAAATATTTTTATTATATTAAGAATATCATTTTTAGGTACGAATATTTGTAACTTTTTTGCTGTTTTGTTGACCCCATGATTTTTCATATAATTTATTAGGTGTATGCTTAACTTAAACATGCTGGATTCCCAACAGGTTGCATATCTCTTAAACACGGTATTATTTACAGCGTTGTCAACTTTGAAATTGCAAAAAGCACCTAAACACCAAAAAAAAGGCGCTTTATTTTCATAAAAAATCAATCAGCTTTAAATTGTTTACTTTTAATTTCATAAAATTGTAAAATATTATATAAAAATATAATAAGTTCCCATCGCCTCTATTAGAATAGTAAGGTGCAGATAAATTTAAAATTAATTTTATTTAAAAACTTCATAGTTACCAATATAATCACTTTTTTTACAGAAAAATTTACATCTTTCAGACTTCAGTTGCCCTCTGAAATAAATTATTTTACAAGTGGGAATAAAAGATTATAAGATAATTACCCCTATGAAAATTTTTTTTAATTAAAAAAAAATTATTTGGAATTTAGTATTTGGTGTCACCCAAGGAAAAAAAATAAACACTAAAAATTAAAGAAAAAGCACCGAGCATAGACTTCTGCGTCAAAAATTTCAAAAAGCACTAAAAATAGTGCAAAAATTACCGAGTTAATAACGCTAACTATTTATTTTCAGTAGGTTAAGTTAATACAGTTAATGCTAAATTATAGTGTAAACAACAAAATTTATTTGCTACGAATATGTTGAATTTTTCAAGTTTTGTTCTACTACTTTAATTTCGAAAAAAGTGTAGCTGAGGCGCACCGAATATTTCTTATCGCTTTAAATATGAGATGGATTGACGGTTAAGCAGTGGTGAGGCATTATTTCGTGAACAGAATTCTTAAACTAAACAAGAGCTTACTAATTAATTAGGAGCTATTGAAGCAGTAATTTCAGAACCTTTACTAGCAGCTAGCGTTATCCAAAGGATAAGAGAGTATCAACAAATTGAGGCCGAGACACCTTTAAATTTGGTTTTGTTTTGACCGAAATATTGCTTAAAAGCTATATGAGGAAATTAATTTTGCTCCCTATTATTGCTTGTGATGAAAAGTCGGATCATTATGATAACCTCAAGCATAAAAAAGCGAGTGTAAAGCCTAGCCAATCAGCTGAACCGACACAAAGGCCAAATATTTATGGCTTTAAGTTAATGCTCTCTATTTTGTGTGGACAATAGCATCCTATATATTATGAGTTTTATAAATCTGGCCAGACCATTTAGAAAACTGAGTGCAACTTATTCGTTTGAAGTGAGCATTGGCGGAAAAAGGCAAGAATTTGCGGCCAGATATGAAACCATAATATGCAACCAGGACAATGCTCCGTCACATCTATCTATCTATATATATAAAAGTGAAACTCTGTGTGTGTGTGTGTGTGTTAGCTATAGACTCCGAAACTGTAAAACCGATCGGGCTCAAACTTTGGTAAGTTGTTGTACACATACCAGGGAGTGTTTATGGGTGGAAAAAAGTGGGCGGTGCCACGCACATAAAAATTAGTTATCATATTTAGCTACTTGCACTTGACCGATTTTTATGAAACTTTGCACACATATCGAGCTGTCATGATTAAATAATTTCGTGATAAGAAAAGTGAGCGGGACCACGCCCCTAAAAAAGTTTTAATTTTGAGGTACTTGCACTATACCGATTTTTATGAAACTTTGCACACATACTAAGCTGTCACAACCATATAGTTTCGTGATTAGAAAAGTGGGCAGGGCCACGCCCATAAAAAAAGGTTATAATTTTTAGGTACTTGCACCAGCCCGATTTTTCTGAAACTTTGCACACATATCGAGCTGTCATGACTAAATAATTTCGTGATTAGAAAAGTGGGCAGTGCCACGTCCATAAAAAAAAGTTTTATTTTGAGGTACTTGCACTGGACCAATTATTCTGAAACTTTGCACACATATTGAGCTGTTATGACTTTACAATTTCGTGATTAGAAAAGTGGGCAGGGCCACGCCCATAAAAACAATTATAATTTTTAGGTTTTTGCACTTGATATTCAATTAAAATTCAGAATGCATTTCAAATTATTAAGGGGCGTAGCAACGCGCGCCGGGTTTGGCTAGTATAATATATAACGTACAAGATATATTAAGGGTTGTTGCTTGTAACAATATTGCTGTATAAATTCCGATAAGTTTAACTCTACCCGGAATACAGAATAGCAAGTTAAACACATATGTTGTATGTTGTTTAGAAAGAAGACCAGGACATTTATAAATGAAACACATTCATTTATGAAAGTAAACAAAGGGAAACTTGTGTTGATTATTTAAAAGGAGAATATATTAAGCGCAATGCTAGTGAGGCGGAGGTGCGCAATGTACAGTTCTTAAAGTCCGCAAACACTCGGCAAATAGTACAATCAGCTATGGATCCTATTAATGCATAATCAGAAATTTAATATTTGTTTAGATTTTAATGGTATTTTTGTGTGAGAAAATCAATTTTATATATAAATTTCATAAATATACCATTTTTATTAATTTCTGTGTTTAAAACTGAAACCTTTTTAAAATTTTGAAAGTGATCTTATTGAGAACAGTGAGAGAATAATGCAGTCTTTTGTGAATTTATATTATTCCTTTGCGTTTGGTCTGAGTTATGAGTCTTATCGTGATGACTTGCCGAACGATACTGAAACATTCCTAATGTACTAAAAATATTCTGGTAATAATTTATCCCCCTGCATTTTTCGGTTCGAGCCGTATCGTGTTTTCAACAGATGGACAGACGGACGGACATAGTTAGCTCGTCGTAAAATGAAACCAGGATCAAATTTATGGGGTCTTAAATAAATATTTCTATGTGTTACAAGCGGAATGATATTTTTTTTTGTTTCCCGGAAGGAAGCGCAGTTTTTCTCTTGCAAGTCCGATAAACATTTAATAATACCACTTTTATTTTTCATTCCACATATTGTGGATTTTTGTAATCCAAATTTATTCGAGAAATTAGTAACACTTGAACCTTTACGTAAATTCAATTTTTCCAATTTTTCTTAAAATTAAAATTAAAGTTTTATACTTGTTTGCAGCATATATGAAAATTGTTAATGTTGAGTCTTTTTTTTAAATGATTATTAAAAATTTTAGGTGAATGTGAACTCTTACTAAAACGTGTATGCAAAAAATTTTTAATTGAAAGGTGAACACAAAATAAAAGCAAGCAGCTAAGGAAATTCCCAAATTCTTATGCAGTTGAATCTGAATTAAACTATTATTTAGATAGTGGTTAAATGTTGATATAATTTGTCTGAAAAATACAAATCCAGCTGTTCATATTTTAGAAGAACTTTTGCACTAAGTTCATATTTAAGAGTAGTCAATGAATGTTCGTATTATTGTGAGTGAACTGTAATACAATTTATGCTCGCTGTAAAACGTATGTAGATAAATTTTTAATTAAAAAAAAAAATAATTTGTAGTAACTGTTTGATTGAAAATCAATACTTGAATTATTTTTTCTATATTTTTAATCAAAATGTTCCCCAATTTTTTTTTTAGCTAAATACTTTTACGTTTATGCTTATCATAACAAGCACGATAATAGCTGTCGTTATCATTGTCTACCAATCATTCATTTTATAATAATAATCCTTGAAAATGTCAGCACATAAGGTTAATGTCGAAATTTTTCATTGTGACTACTACTCAATGCCACTTCAAAGTTTTTTTGTTTCTCATAGTACTTGCGCTACCTACTTCTTTCATTATGATTTACATCTTAATGCATTGCTTTGTTTTCATTTTTTACTTCTCTCTTTTTTTTTCTGCTCCTTCAATGGTAATTTGCTGTTTCAAAGAAAGGATGTTTTTTTTTTTGTTCTTCTGACAAGAACGTATTTAACATACATCCTTATGCTGTATCCTGTTGTGAATATTACAAATGTTTATTTTGTTTTTTTTCATTATTATTCATTTTAGTTTTGTCAGTGTTCTTCTCTTTTTGCATTTGTCATTTAAGTGTAATTTGGTAAAATTTTTTAATATTTAGTTTTAAATTGCCATTTATTTAACTTTAAGAAAGAGAATTCATCAACATAAACAACATTTTGTTGTTGATTGTCCTGTAGAAATTATTTAAAATATCTTTCTTAAATGACTGGGATTTTTTTAAATAAACGTTTTAGGTCCTTTGTAAGAGTATTTTTAGGGTAAGAGTATTGTTAGTTTAAATTAAAATTTAAAAAAAACTCGCTGTTTATAGACGCAATATTTTTTTGTGAAGTTGTTAATGTTTTTTTAAATCTTTTTTTATTAATTTTATGAAATGAGCTTGAGTGCTTGTAAACCGATTATTTAAGAATTATTTTTTTAAGTTGAATAAGCAATGACCGTTTATCTACATATTTAAAAAAGACACAATTTTTTACTGAATTTTTAAAATGTAAATTTCTGAGTTCACGGACTGAAACTATTATTTTCAGTTGCGAATTTGAATAATATTATAATATTAAAAATAATATGATGCCACATAACCATAAAATTGTTTATAAAACTCATAATATGATCTCCTCTTAATTATATCTGATTTTAATTTTATTTTTTTCTAGTTTTTTCAACTTTGGCGCCATTTTCTTAAATTGGTTTGTTTAGAATCCAATTTAGTTTTCAGTTTAACCGGATTTCAATAAATAAAATCGAGTAAAAATAAAACAATTATTAAGGTTTTTCAAGGGTGAAAAATTTAGCTTTTACAAATGTTGATCAAGAACTAATTGATTTACTATATTTTTTAAGACTTTTAATGACATGATGATATAATGATATAATTATTTTAAAATAACAGTATACAAATTACATGCAGAAAATGAACTTTAATGGACATTCTGCATAAACCTTATGAAATTCATTTACTACATCAATATAATGTTCACTTTTTTTAATTCCAAAAAAATTTTCACATAAACTAATAAAGCTTTTCCATGCTCTTTTTTCCACAACATTTAATTTCATTGTGAATTCTTCGTCAATTTAATTCGTCAATTTAATTAATTTCTGCGTCACTCATTCTTGGGAAAACTGATTTTAAGTGTAAAAAGGCATCACTTTTCCTATCCAGGCATTTCACGAACTGCTTCATATATCCCAATTTGAGGCCAAATGGTGGCAAAATTATTTTTTTGGTACTCACTAGTAGAATTTTTAAAATTTGAAAAATTGTTCTTGATGGCCAGTTTTTTTTGCTTGCATTGATCTTTCCCACTACTGTCCCATTCGAAAACATAGTAAGAAATTTAGTATATCCTCCTTGCATTCCGAATAAAATTGTCAGAACTTTTAGATATGAAACTATTTGTCATTGATACTTTTTATAACATATTAAATCCAGTATCTTCTCCATTGTTGCATACGACTCTTTTATGTTAGTAGAGTATGCTATTGACACTGAGGGCAACAGGTTCTAGTTGTGTAATAGAACTGCTTTCAAACCTAAAAAATATGGTAATGGTCTTTGAATAACAAAAGAATATTACTTACTTTTACACGAGCCGTCCAAAAACAATCTCCAGTCGTTCGGTAATTCAGACAATGGAATAACTCATCTACATCTGAGCAATATACAAGATTGTCATTATAATTAATGTCATCATTGTCAGCTTTAAAAATGTGCTCAAACTGTATTTTTGGATTGTCTCTTGCAAATGTTACGTTCAAGTCACTTTTCGTGATATTCCACTGTTTTAGTCGAGACGCTAACATCTCAGTTTGTCTCCATGATAGTTTCAAATATCGAACAAGATCATGAAAATTTTCATTTGTCCCTAAATGTGGGTCCACCGACTGTGTAACAAATGTCTTGTCACATTCCATATCTGCAGACTTTTCTTCCTCGGATTCATGTTTTTCTTCAGTTGTACTTGCATTATGTTCGATTATTTCTGGCTTGGATACAGCTGACACATTGGCATAATTAATACGATCACGTTTTTTGTACTTATAACAAACAATGATTGTTTGACAGAAATAGCAATCTTCTGGTTTATGAAAAATTTCACGATGCCAAACCGTCGCAGCAGAGAATGGTAATTTTTAGACTTACATTGTTTTAGCGCAATAGAGCAGGTTATGCAAACACATTCGGGTTCATACCATTTGCTAAAAACTTACGAACACTTGAAGAAGGCATTAAAAGAAGTAACCAAGGCTTAATTATTTTAAAATCTAATTGATGTATTTTGTCAGCGAATAAACCACAGATAAAACAAAAATTATTACGCTTATCACACACTGGAATAAAAGTAAAAATCCACTTTATTATTTTATATAAAAGATTAAAAAATATAACACAAACTTACTTTTTTAACTAAAATATTTAAGTAACACTAATCTTTTCGCAAATTCAAAATAGTAACACTTTATTTTTAAAAAAATTAAGCTATTTATTTCTTATACACCCTTTACTTTAGGTATTTGGTTTTGTCATTACGTTTTCATTTATGTACACAGTTTGTATGTTTATCATAAATGTTACAATTGTCATAAAATGCTAACAAAAAAATTTTAGAACATCGTTTCAAATCTATATTATATGTTCTTATATAAAAATTAATTTTACTATAATTTTAAAAAGAAAAGGACATTGTGAATACATCCCTTTTAGTATATTTGTAGTTTAAAGTTTACTTCAGAATAGTGCATTATCAAGTGCAATGCACTCAAGCAATAAGTAAATGTCAAAATATCTTACGGCAAAATTAAAACAAAAACACAAAGAGCATTGCAACTTAGCTAAAGTATTTCATTTATCTCAGTATAAAAAAAAAATATTCTCACTTAAATTTTTTTCCGCTTGCGGGTATCACGTGCTTTTTAAAGCTCTTTAAGTAAAGTTTAATAACTTTCGCAAATGTTATCCGATTGAAAAACATTAAAGCTTATTTTGTTTTTAATAAAATTCTATTTCAAAATTTTTTTACAAATATATAAGCTTATACAGAAAAAATTATAAAAAAAGAACTCAAAGTTAAAAAAGCATAAAAAAAAAAAAAAAATTTTAGATGTTACTACAAAAATTACTACTAATATTTAATTAATATAAAATAAAATATATACATTTAGAAAGACCTATTCCGTGTCTTTCATAAAGCGTTTAAAAATTTAAAATCGGATTGCAATCAACTGAGTTACGTGTTTATAGGTACTCAAACCTACCGGAAAATGTTTTTTTCGGAATAACTCCGAATTTTGAGGATGTTTTCAAACATTTTTAAACTGATTTGAGATCTACTCAACAAGGCTTACAACTTACACTAGGTCAATTTCCAAGTATATTTTCACTGTAGCACCGTGTAATCAGTACTTTTTTTTAAAGCTAATACAAATTGAATTGGTTTAAATGGCTCACCCTGTATAACTCTTTTTTTTTCATTTATAAATTTCCATATTATTTATTCACCCAATATCATTTATATAATTTTACAAAACAAAATACAAAAAATTTTTTAAATTTGTATACCCCATGATGACTTTTTGTCTACCCTGTATTTCTATCTCTAAAAAAGTTATCTTCCATATTCATATAATTACTTGAACTTTAATTGAATTACTTTAAATGCACCAAGAAAACCATCAAACGACCTTAGTAATTTAGGTCACCATACCATTAGAAACAACAACTGGGTTCTATTGAGTGAATCTAATTTTACTCTTGGGAGACTAATAGCAAAACACACAGCTACTTGTCCGCTAGTTTCTATTAAGTTTTTTTATGATAAAAATTACATACATATTAATATAAATGTTGCTTTGGAAGTTACTTAAGACTTTTATTCAATTAGAAAGTCTTATTCCCACTGTCTTGTGATGTACGTAACCATATGTATGTAGAGTGCAAATGTTTAAATGTATTTATAGTCATAATTTAATTTTATACATATTTCCATGGAAGATACACAGACCGACCAAAGTTACTAACGGCACTCGGTGTATAGTAATGTTAAACACATGAAATGAAATTGTTATAAAATGTAATAATAATAATAACAATAACTTTATTATCTCTCTATCTCTTTCTCTCTATGCACGTAAGAGAACAACAAAAATATACATTAACATCATTTTCGTTGTCGTCATTGTCATTATCATCATTATCATAGTAAGTATTTTGCAGCCACATTATATGATCGTAAATAGTTAATTTAAATAATAATATGGTATAAAAGGCAAAAAACATGAAGTGTGAAAACGAATAAAGTTTAATTGTATTTAGTTGTACGACATTAGATCTTTATCAAAAACATTACGTTCGAAAAAAATTAGAAATTCAAAGATTAGTTTTTTAGTTATTTTTTGTGTGCATAATCACTACACTTTATTTATGTTCATACTTATGTTTAGTTTTTATTTATTTGTTTATTTATTATATTTTTATTGTTGCTGTCATTTAGTTTTTTTCTGTGATTTTTTTTTCTTTACGATTTACTATGTAAAGTGCTAATGAATTATTGATAAATTAAAAAGCAATCACACAAACAACAACCAATAAATATTTTTCTATAAAAATTCATTTAGTATTTATGTGTAAATAAGTATGTGTATTAATCTCTATATAAGTTTTAGTCAGAGTGTTTATGTGTGATAATGAATAATAGCATCCTGTTTTGTGTGAATATTTCTCATAAAATTTTTTCCAAATATTCAATAGAATGAATGAAAAATACTTATAATACTGAGTAGAAAAATAGATGTATTGGCATCATGTAAAAAAGTGAAATATTTATACAATTATTTCAAATGCTGTTCAAAAACAGGAATAAAGAAACACTTGTCACACATTAAATTATACATATATATTTGAGTACTAAAAGACTTTTATTTGTGCAACAACAAATGCTATTAAATTTATGTAGAAAATTTTTGATAAGTTCTTAATAAATTTAATCAAAACTCATATATTTTTTTATATGACTTTGATTTGTAACACCAAGAATAATCCGCAAAATTGTGTGTGTAGATATTTAAAAACTTGTTGCTGCACCCTTAGTAAGTTAAATTTTTAACAAATTAACAAAATATTATTAGCAGAAAATATACCAGTCACCAGTTGCCTTAAAGTTTCAGTAGTTTAGTAATAACATTTAATACAAGAAAAGAGAAATAAATGAAAAAGTATTGCAAAATTTTTGATTCCTTAACTGTAAAAGTGTAAACAAAATTTCTAATATTCTGAATGCATGTATGCATAAATATATAGAGTTTAAATTGTTATTTAATTAAAACATTAACTAAAGAGTCCTTCAATAGGAACTGATGAATTTTGTCTGTTGAAAAAATATTTCTTCGAAATAATTAACTATACGATAAATAGTGCGTCTTGTTTGCACGTTGTTTCTCCCATAAATTTCACTTAACTTTCTCATCGTCACAGTAATCGCTGATAGATTTTAATAAAATATCTTAACGATTAAAACACGTTGGCTTAACGAATATTTTTCCATAATAAAATTGCCACATCTCCACTTCACGACTGACAAATATGAACTGTTAGGACTAATGTTTAACAAAATGGCGGCAAAACAATGTAGTATACCTTCCCGGCGGACACCCTGTTTATCTAAATTGTCTTTTGTTTATTTTGTTCGTGTTACAAAATTACCATCTTCCGATAAGTTATACAGCAACACATGAAAATGATACAAAATGAATGTTATGTTGAAATTGGTGTTATGTCCGGGTAATGTCTTGGCAATATTTTTCAAGAAATGGTTTACAGCAAGGAATTACTGTATGAATGCTTACGCCAATGAATCAATTTGTTGAATTTGGAACGATTGAAAATCTACATGAGCTCCAGCAGCATCCCCGAAATGTCAACAGTCCACATTTCATTCAGAGAGATGTTGACCAGGCCAACGCCGTCAACTGCGATGATCGATTTTGCGATTTTGACATGAAGTGATTAATATGACCTCCAACTATATGTGATTTCATTAGGACGATGCTACATGGCACACAGCTAATGCCATAATTTTTATTCTGCACAACCGATGGATATGATGTAAAAAAGCTACTGCGATTGTGAGACTTGTCGATTCACAGGTTTATGCAAAAAAGCGGAACTTTGCCTTACAATATTTTTCTAATTTTAAGCTAGCTTTAATACAAAAAATTAACTAATATTAAGTCTGTTTTAAGGAGTTGACCAAACATGTCTAGTAATTTAAAAGCAAAACTTTTGGCTGATCTGAAAAACATTAATTAAAATTCACAAACTTGCTAGTTTTAGAATTTATACCGGCTGTAAGAATCATATTTCTGGAGACCTAATTTTTTTTTAATTTGACTTAAGTTTTTCCTTTTTTTTCTGGAAAAACTCCTGATGAGTATAGGGCCTCAAAGGGTTTATAAGATACTATATAAATACGATGTACTTTTTCTTAGAAACTTGAAGGATTTTTTAGATGCCTGTGACTTCCTTTTGATGTTTTGCTGGTATTTATGTGGAAAATATTACAGAATTTCGCTCTTGTGGAAGAAATGGAGTGAAACCCTATATTTCTTTCTCGACTAAGATCGGGCGTAACTTTTTAAAAAATTCATGGCTGTTATCGTTGATACTTGAAGGTTCCTCTTCTTTTATTACTTTGGTATTGTCGCTTTTTAAATATTCAGTAGTCCCCTTGACCCTTATATGCCAAATTGGACCAAGGATAGAACGAAATAGGCTAGATGCTTAATGAAGGAAGGCTTCGACCTGCCCTATCGGCAGTGGATTTTAGTCTTATTCAAAGCCCACGTGTATAGTGAGCTGGACCGGGCTGCATATTAAATATGTTCCCAGTTAGTTTAGTGTGAGATCATGGTACTATTTTAAGCCTGTGACTCGTGTAGTTATATGAAACTTAGCGTCTGTGGTTGTCCCACATCCTTAGTAAGGACTTGTAAAACTCTTGGTTCTGTATTGCTAAATTTATAGCCATAAATAAATCCCTTTAAAGATTAAGTGGGTATTAGTTTTTCCTAAATAAAATGCTTTTGATCATGGCCTCAAAATTAAAAAATTGGTAAAATTCTTGCTATTATTATAAGTCCAGTGGTCGATTATATATTGTGTTTTTTTTTTATTCAACAGTTACTTAAAGCAAATAACTACTGTATGCCATTTGTTAAAGCTGTAGTAAAACTTGATAGAGAAATGTATTTGGTGCAAAGCTGGTTGCATTTGTTGATGTCTCTTCGAGGTTTTTAAAAAAATTTTTTCTAGATAATTATTTTCTAGTCCTATTGGAACTTAGTTTGATAAATACTAAGGGAAAACTACAATGTCTTACATAAGTTTAGGCCTATTAATTTTGATTTAGAAAATCATTTAATTATAAAGTCGATAGCCCCAGCTGATAAAGCCACTTTTAATTTTATTTATTATTTGCAATTATAATAAAACTTTAGATAATTTAAATAAAATAAAAAATTAATTGTTATAAACTGTAAAAAGTGTCCTAATTTTTGTAAAATTTTCTCAAAAATTCCTAAGTTTTAAAAAAAAACTTGGCATATAATGTCACTAATTTTTATAATCACTATTATCACAATAATAACTCTCATAATACGTTTGACTAAAATTCCGTAAAGTAGCCATCAAATTTTAAGCATATCAAAAACCTTTTAGTTTATATAAACTGCGATTTTAAAATTATTGCTTTCTTCCAAAAGTGCGTTTTATTAATTTTTATTGTAAACCAAATTCTAAAATTTTCAAAAAGAAGAATTATTGTAATTAAACTGTAGTCCATCAAATTCTTATGAAATAAATTGTTCTAAGATTAAAAATATATTAGTATATATGGACAGCAAGACATATTATGATGTGCGGTATTATTATTATTATTTATGGAAAATTAAATAATAATTTTTTAACATTTTAAACTTTACAGTTTATTTTTTGTGTACCACATGCCTTTATAAATAATAATTTTTGTCATTTAAAAATACTTTTTTGCTCCGGCAATGTACTTTACTTTAGGAGTCAGGATAGTGTTTTGTTAAATAGATTTTTCACTACAATCATTGCATGTTAATGTACTTGCTAATGCTCAAAAGTTTATGTGAAATATGCAAAATGCATTTTAAATATCATTAAGTTTTTTTTTCTATTTACTGTAAGTTAACAAAAGAACTTAGTTACTATATACTGTATATAATTTACAGTAAAGTAAAATAAAATGTTATGTAAATGTTAATAAAATGTCTTTTTTTAATAAAAATTTTTTCTCTTTTGAATAACATTTCCCTCAGTGACTGTTAACAAAATGTTATTCATGTACGTGTATGGTAATAGTATTTCCTTACAATTGACTTCTCAACTTGCCTATCCTACAGGAATTTCCTTAAAAATATATTTAGTTTGTCGAAGACTTTACGCGTAAACGGTTGCTTTAATATCAAGCTACGCAAAATATTACGTATACGCGTGTTAGTACTCGTTTATAGTGGTTCATGTGAATATAGTTAACGGAGCGTATACTTGATGTGTAATATCAATGAGAACGTATACGTTGTGTAGTGTATTGTTATAAAGTGTAACAAAATTAAAAATCATAATTATTAAAATTAAAAGTGATTATTATAGAGAAAAATTATAATATAAAATCGACAAAATATTAGATGTTTTGGTCAATTCGAATAAATGCTTAAAATTCCTATGAGTCAAATTTTTAAATATTGTGTAATCTTTGTGTGAAATAAGTTTGCCTCCTTAATATATACTTATGTATAACATATAAAAATTTCACTCTTCATTTAGTATATATATTAAACTCATATTAAATGTAAGTTTTTCCATTAAACTAATACCAATACTAATACTATATAATAATTTAGCACGTGACTTTTTTTATACCCGCCACCAAAAAAATGGTGGGGGTATATTCATTTTGTCATTCCGTTTGTAACACATCGAAATATCCATTTTAGACCCCATAAAGTATATATATTCTGAATCAGGGTTTGATTTGATGACGATCTAGCTATGTCCGTCCGTCTGTCCGTCTGTCCGTCTGTCCGTCTGTCCGTCTGTCCGTCTGTTGAAAGCACGATAGAGGTCGCACCGAAAAAGCTAGAGGGCTCAAATTTTGCCAGAATCTTTCTTATAGACAAGGTTTGTTTGGTATTGAAAATGGGCTAAATCGGAACATTAGAAGGAGAGTTATAGCTCGTAAAGCAAGAGTAGGTCGAAAAAACCGTGTCCTTCAAACACCGAATAAAATGGAATTGTGTCCAAACGCATTAAGGTAGAGTCATGAAACTTCGAATATATATTTCTCGAGTCAAAACAATATCTCTCCCCAAAAAATTATCAAAATCTATGCATTAGGAGAGGAGTTATCGATCAAAATGTACGAAAATTTATACCGCACAGTGTATTTTTCGGTATATTTAAAAACAAAAACGTCATAAAAGCAACAAAATTGGATGTACGACTCTGAAATTTTGCACACTTTGTTTTTTGGTAAGACGCTTTTTTGTAACGGAAAATCAATGTGCCACGCCCACTTTTACGCCCACCTCCCATATAACGTTTTACCTAAAATTCATATAATTTCTCTATTAATAAAGATTTTGGAATAACAAAGAGCTATATTGAAACACCCAAGTTGTACTCATTAGCAAAAACAACTTTGACACGCCTACTATAACGCCCACTTTTCACGTTATCTACCGTTAATGAAATTTAAAAGCTCATAAAACCGCCAAAATTAGAGGTATGATGATAAAATTTGCTACGTATATCCCCCTAGGCAATGTCATTACTGTGCAAGAAAATTAAGGTGCCACGCCCATTTTTACGCCCACCTCCCATATAACGTTTTACCTAAAATTCATATAATTTCTCTATTAATAATGATTTGGGAATAATAAAGGGCTGTATTGAAACACCTAAGTTGTACTCATTCGCAAAAACAACTTTGACACGCCTACTATAACGCCCACTTTTCACGTTGTCTACCGTTAATGAAATTTAAAAGCTCATAAAACCGCCAAAATTAGAGGTATGATGATAAAATTTGCTACGTATATCCCCCTAGGCAATGTCATTACTGTGCCAGAAAATTAAGGTGCCACGCCCACTTTTACGCTCACCTCCCATATAACGTTTTAACTAAAATTCATATAATTTCTCTATTAATAAAGATTTTGGAATAATAAAGGGCTATATTGAAATATCTAAGTTGTACTCATTAGCAAAAATAACTTTGACACGCCTACTATATCGCCCACTTTTCACGTTATCTACTGTTAATGAAATTTAAAAGCTCATAAAACCGCCAAAATTAGAGGTATGATGATCAAATTTGCTACGAATATCCTTCTAATCAATGTAATCGTTTTTGGGAAAATAAAGGACTATATTGAAATATCTAAGTTTTATTTATTAGCAGAAACTTTATTGACACGCCTACTTTAACGCCCACTTTCATTGAAAGACTACATTTACAAAAGCATTTTAGTAGCATATCGAAGTTATAGAGGGTGGTTGAATTTTAAGGACCGATGTTGAATTTAAATAAAACACAAATTATTTAGGATATTATTATCATTTCTTTTTATAATGATAATATTTGTATGGTTCAATTATGTATTTAACAAAATATCTGCCAAATGGCCCCCCATCCTTGGCACCACTCCTCTAGCTGATGGTCCAAATTTTCAATGACAATGTTGATGCTCAATTGTTGGGCACGATGATGAGTCGAGGTTGCTTGCTCTTTTGCCACGTTATCGTGAAAAACAGCAATGTTTCCCATTCAACGAACTAAGAAGGCATTCACAGATTTTCTAACATTTTATACAGACCTGTTTTGCAGAAATTTAAATATTTTTTACAATTTTCCCGATTGTGGACGAATTTGAACGATTATCTTGATCAAAAGAATTACGAAGTGCACAAAATGCATTTTGATTTGAACGCCCATTTTTATAAAAAACCTGAATAACTTTAAAGCGTTGCTCATTTGCGTATCTTTCCACGGATCAAATTGAGTAAGTTTGAGATTGAGAAATGTCAAGTGAAATGCAGAAAACAAATTTAAAGACTAGGTGTAGTTTACCTTCAACATGGGCCCTTAAAATTTAACCATCCTCTATAAAGAAAGCGATACATATTTTATTGAAAAAAGATTATTCCATAGCGATTAACAAAATAATAAATATTGTGCTTTAAATGTACACAAAATTGGTGGTGGGTATAAAAGATTCGGCACAGCCGAATATAGGGCTCTTACTTGTTTAATATTATATGCATATACATTAAGCGAATATTTGTACAAACAAATGTTATTCATTCTTTTCCACATATTTTCATTTAACTTTTTATGTGTTTTTAATTTTAACGTTCCTTTCAAACGAGCCCAATTCAATGAACTTTGTCGTGCGAACACATAAAACGCTATAATTGAGGAATTGTCAGTTTTTGTTTGTTTCTCTTTGTGGCACTTAAAGTTTGTTTGTAATGACATGTATTTTAGTAGTTTAACTACTAGTTTTGTAACTTCTTGGGGTTAACATTGTTTGTATTTTTAATTAAGTATTTCGATCAAATTTCAAGGCAAAAGCCAGTGGTTTTATGTGGAACCACATTTGGTATATTTTGTAGGAACTTTTCTTTAGAATCTTTCGTTTTAAATTTCTTTTGTTGTTCATAAGATTGTCAGAATTTTTGTATCGTATATGTTTTACAAATATAAAAAATATTTAATTGCCAAATAGGTAGATGGTTTATAAGTATATGTTTTGAGTTTTTGATTAAAATAAAAAAAAAAACATTTAAGCAAATATTTTAAGAAATAATTTTGAAATGGAGTTGAATGACGCCATTTAAATAAAGTGTTACCAACTTTGGAATATTTTGGATATAACTTTTAAAAGAAATCTTTTTATTGCTAAATTATTCTGAATTCAATGAAATCAAGTAAGAGCATTATATTCTGCTGTAACGAATTTTAGGTACCCACCACTAATTTTGTGTTGTACTTTTACACACAAATTTATTATTTTGTTAACAATTCGAATTACTCTAGGATAATCTCTTTATACTAAAATATGTATTTATTTCTTTATTTAAGTTTTGTTTGCCTTAAAAAATTAACTTATGTTTAGTTTTATAAATAACCTAAAGTGTTTCTAAAGAAGATAAGATTCTGTCCCCTTTTTTACCACACTAATTACTTTTTTGGCAACTAGAAACTACTAGTCTGTTGCTAGAGCTAGTTAAAAATAAGTTAAATATTTTAATGGCCACAGCACTTCTGCTCTTGAAAAAACCTAATTGAAATTTATTGATACATAATTTGTACACAAATTTTAAATGCCAAAGTGTGTGTGTGAAACTTTATATTAATTGGATAAGTTGAGGTGGTTTAAATATAATTCTTATTTCGTATGATGAACTTCTAAATCAAACTATTGTACAATATGCGGTGAAGATTATGCTGAAAAAATCTTCGAAATCGACAAATTCATAACAGCTATGCTAAATAGGTGTGCGTTAAGTGTGAGTGTCACGCATATAAACATAAACTTGTTTCAAGTGTTATATAGAACTTTAAAAATATACAAATACTCCATACTAAACATTCAAAGGTATCATATTCTAAATAGTTTTACTTAGATGGTGAAACATAAGTACTATTATAACTTTTACTCATTATCCCTATAGAACATTTATTAGATGAAGAAAAGGCTAAGGATGCCAAGGTTGGGGTGACATGATTATTTTTAGACCTACAACCAAAAAAAAAATGGTGTGGGGGTATATTCATTTTGTCATTCTGTTTGTGATACAGCGAAATATTTATTTTAGATCTCACAACGTTTATGTTTCCTGAGTCTTGGTTTTATTTTAGAACTATCTAGTTATGTCCATCGGTCATTCCGTCTATCTGTCCATCCGTTGAAAGTACGATAAAGCTCGAACAGGAAAACCTAGGGGCATGAAATTTTGCTAGAATAATTATAATACATCAAATATATTTGGTATTGAAAATAGGCAAACAAACGTTTATCGGATATCGAAAAAAGTTAAAAAAACTTAAATGCAATTATGAACAGTGGTAAAACTTATATTTATTAAGTAAAATAAATAGCTAGATCGTCCTTAAGCCTAAAATAAGAATTTCAATGTGTTACAAATTAAATGACAAAATAAATATACCTTAATACGATTTTTTTTGGTGGTGAGTATAAAAAGACATTTAAAAAGATTAGTAATACATTTCGTACGTTCCATTACACTACTTGAGCTATCAAAAACAATGAACACAGATACATTGAATAAGACACATGTGGTCCTTCTTTAAATGGAAATGTAATAAATTAAAATAAAAGATACTTAATGAATCATATATAGTGACAATTTAACTTACAAAGTAGGGATACGTGAATGCTTGTCTGTACATTAGACCGCACAGATAAAAAAGCTTGCCGTACACCTTCGAATATAAAATATTTTTGGAAGGCAATTTTGAATTTTCTTCGACACAATTTTTTCATATTAAGGTGATACATTATGGTGGCAAGAACTATGTTCAAAACGGTAAGTCAAATAAGAAAATTAAGATGAGTGGCCTTTGGGACCTTGAAACAAAAACATCAATATATCATACTTTCAAATTCGACTGAAAATGCTGACAACATTGAAAAATTTTTTTTTTAAACAGCCTTGCACAACTACTTCATATTTGAAGGTGTATTGTTAACTTTTCATTTTGCTCGTAATATGATACGGTCTACTGTATGTACTTACAAAATACAATTGAAATATTACCACAATATTTTCATAATTAATTATACCATGATTTACGAGATTCTATAAGTGAATGTAGTAATATATTGTCATTCCACTTGTTATACTTAATATGTGTGGTATAACAAAAGAATCCTAAAAATCACAGTGCGTGTTGCATGCAACATTCATAATTCAAGATAAGTAAGACAGGTGATAGTGTTCAAAGGAATTAAACTGACTGACTTAAATACTAAGCTAAATTAGATCAACAAATCTGACCAAAATATTTATTTTTTTATTATTTATTTGTTACTATTTGTACCTAATAAGTCAATTAAACTAATAAATTAATATGATTTATTATATTGATTTGAAATAGAAAAGTAAAATATACGATAAAATAAATTATAAAATTCTGTGCATATCGTCGTTCGCAAATTATTGTGTTCAATAGGAAAAAAAGTTTTATAAGTAAATCCCTGTTAAAGCTTAGTTAAAAGAAAGAAGTAATTTAAAAACAAACTGAACCAAAAAAATTCTTGTGATCTTCATACCAAGAAAAGTTCCATAATTTGTGGTATTTTTTTTTTGTCAAAAAAATTATTGAAAACCCTTCTAAGAGTAAGAAGCATTTTGAAAAAAAACAATGCATTGTTTTCACACGAATCTCATTTACGAAACTCTTCTGTGAATAAATGTAAAAATTCTATTTAATTAATATTTGAAAACACTATTGGATGGATCGCAAAGGTGTTTGCAATGATAACACAGGCCAACACTGCTTCTTTGAATTTATCAACTGAGTCTAGTTAATATGAGTGCGTTATATTCAAATCTGTAATCAGTTTGTCTCTATCTGCTCTCGTTTTCATGATATATGTAGCTTTTTTTTAAGTATTTAAAAAATAAAACTTTTCCATAGAAATTAAAAAAAAACAAAGAAGTACAACTGTTTCATACAGATTTATTAAAACAAAAAAAAATTCTCACAAAGCATTAAAAAAATTATATTAATATAATTCTAGTTACAGGATGTAAAGCTTCTCTTAAGAGACAATCTGAAATGACCAGCCGGATTAAAGTCTCTTTGCAAATTCCAACAGTAGTCTGCCATCGTATGTGTATCCCACTTTCCCACTTTTACCGATTCTCCATAATTTTGATATCTTTGTGAAACCTTTCTCCTTGTTCTTCGCATAAATTACCCAAATTTTCGGGAAATACGTCCAAGTTTCTGTGCAAATAATGGATTTTAATACTCATGTTGCAGCCAAGGTCTCTGAACTTATCCAGCATATTCTCCACTAATTGAAGATAATTTGGAGCTTTATTATTTCCCAAGAAATTTTTTATAACTTGCACGAATGATGTCCATGAATTTCATTCAGTTTCGGTCATTGACTTATCAAAATCGTTGTCATTCGTAAACTGCCTTATTTGGGGACCGTCAAAAATTCCTGCTCTAATCTTATCTCTTAGATTAGGCTTTTTGCTGCAAATATATGCAAAACATTTCCCATCGTGATTCAGAGCCTCAACAAACTGCTTCATGAGTCCTAATTTGATGTGCAACGGTGGTACGACGATATTTTCACGTGAAACTAAAGCTTAATTTAGAATATTTTTATTGCCAAGAATCATTTTTTCCGCCAATGTTCAAGGGTACTTAGTATAACCACTCTGTTGTCCAAGAAGAAAATTTACGAATGATCCATTGGTGGTCTTGGTATTTTATCTTTTTCATCACTAATGCAATGTTGTTATATTCTTCTTTCATTGTTGTGGAGTGCGCAATTGGAATTAAAATATTACACAAATAAAATTCCCGTTAATCAGCTAGCAATTACACAAAAAATAATATCTTCGGAAAATCGGAATGACAAACTGATATATACCCTCCTCACTTACAGTGGAGGGTATAAAAAAGCTATATCATAAAAACTAGAGCCGATAGAGACAAACTAAATAATTACAGATTTAAATTCAGCGCACCCAAATTAACCAGAATCAGTTGATAAATTCAAAGAAGCAAAATTTTTTTTTAATTTTGTCGGGCTGTGTAATAGTTATATGTTTGGATATACTGAAAGTATTTATAAAACAAATTTTGACACGCCTATTGTTGTAAATTTTCTTTGATGTTTGTAATGTAGTACCTAAAACTTTTCTGCTTTTTTATAGAATGATTTGCAACTCTTTTTTATGTTTTGGACTGACACAGTTTTGCTATAAAAATTAATCTTTTAAATTTCTGTGAGTAACCAAAATTCTTTAAAAATCTTTTGTCGGTCATTTGCAGAGAATAATTTATTACATGAATAATAATATTCAGATGTGCATGCAGGTTTCATATATTTGTTGTTGTTTTATTGTTCGTTCTTTTAACCCACATACGGTTTCGGTGGATGAACAATATTTTTTTTACTGTACACTAGTTCGTGTGAGGCTCGTCTGGTAAATTGTTAGAAGTACTGCTTTGCACATTTTGATCTATTTTTCAGAAGAGATGTGAATGATGCGATTAAATATAGGACTTGTCTGATGAATTGCAATAGCTGCTGCTGTGGTTTTTCTTTCCATAGTAACAATCCTCTTTAGAAAGTGCTCTGAACTACTTGAAATGACTTAATCTTATCATTAGTAAATCATCGCAGTCAAAGTCGGCTACATAGTAAACATAAATCAAATTTCTTTTAGACATTATTATAAATGTGCGTTTCTTGGTCTTACCCATCAGGCCAGTATAATTGAGATTACGAGCTTATTTATTGTTTTTTGTTTAATGAAATATTAAGTAAATAAATTTAAGTACTACAAATAATAATTAAAAAAAATAAAAATAACACAGATTGGAATAATTTTTTTTTGTTAATTTTATGACAACAGTCCCTTTGGGAAAAATCGAGAAAATGATAATCAAAAAAAAAATAATAAAAAACAGCAATCGCTAAATGAATTTTAATTTACAACTATATAAAACAAAAAAAATTAAAAGACCTTAAAATTACTATTATTTAGACTGCCATATAGATAGAACAAACAAATTATATTTTAAATAAGCACTTTTGCTCGGTTTTTTTCTATATTCATATGATTTTTCGCATATATAGAACACAATAGGTTACAAAACTTGCCACTAAAGTGTTGTATATCACATATCGAAAACTATCAAGGCAAATCGAGTGCAAATCGACAGACCTCGAAAAGTTTCCCTAAAAGTCAGTCTTATTTTAATATATTCTATTTTGCAGTATAGTACACAATAATTTGCGAATGACGATATATTGAGTGTCCACAAATTTAATTTATTATTTGAACTAAATATTTACAGAAGAAAACACGGCGACTACAAGAGCTCCTGAGTAAGCTGAATTTTAAGCGCACAAAGGTGGATTTCTTTTGTTAAAATTTGCTGCGTAGTGGTTCGTGAAATTTGAAGTGGTTGAGAATAACGCCGTATTGATGTTTTCCGGCTTTCGCTGACACTCTCGTTTACAACTTTCTGTTCACCGATCCAGTTTCTTCAAATGGTTTGACTACTCTTCGAATATTTGATACATAAGGTGCTCATTTGCTACTAAAAATTCTTTCAAAATTTTTAGCAAAACTTGTAAAATTTTTAGGTTCTCACAATTACAACGAGTTGTTCTTTTGTTAAGCACTCAATTTTTAATAATCAGAATAAGCAAATGCGAAAAATAAACAAATTTCACAGTTGCCATTTGCACGAAAACTTACAAAAAATTAAAAAAAAAAGAGTTCTCTAGCTGCAGCAGTTTTTAGATTATGATCATAACAACAATACTTTTTTTGCGTGTAAGAAGTACAATTATTTTGTAAGTGATAGGAAATAAGGTTGTATATGGAATAACTATGCTGCAGATATGCTTGCTGCTGCTGAACATTTATATTTGAAAGGTAGTGAAAATGCGGTGGTAAGTCGTGTAATACAGGGTTTGTTTAAAGTCACGATGGGGCTTATATTTATTTTTAAAGAGAACACATTTTTCACTCTGCCACAAAATTTCTGGAAATTTTAATTTTGTGTAAATTTTGTGATTCCAAATATATAAAAAAAAACTTTTAAATTGACTTTCTAGTTTTTTTTCAATACTAAATATTTTAGCTAATTAAAAAAGTTCTGAATAATGTTTTACATAATTGCTCATATTTTGTTTACAAGTGTTTACATACATTTATCGATATATGTATGTATGTATTAATAAGACCATACTTATGCAGAAACACAGAACAACTGAACTTAATTATATGAAAATGTGTCTTGAGACCTGCAATTTTCATAGTCATTTGATATAATAAATTATTTTTACATTACTTTACATATTAAACTTAAAAATGTTTGCGTGTGCTCTAAATGTAAAATAGAACAGAATTTATAATGACAGCAATTAATGTGACTTTTGACCATGGTTGGGGCGTATTTAATTCAATCACTTTCATTATTCATAAACTAACGTTCTGTGTTGGGAGTGCAAAAATTTCAAACATTAAAATATTTAAATCTTAAAGTGTTTGAAATTTAATTTCAAACTGTTTTTGTTTACAACACAAAAAAATAAGTAAAGAAATTATACAATATACAACAAATTTATTGGTTTAATTATCAGTTATTAGAAATATTGTTAAAACGCAAAAATATTGCAATAACTTAAATTTAAATAAAAGTTTTTTTTTAACTTAAACAAATAAAAGTCATGATTGAGAATGACAATTATTGCATTTTAATATGAGCCGTTATCTTTGAATGTGGAACAAATCTCTTTTATATTGTATGGAAAATAATTTTATTTTGAAAAGTTCGTTTCATTCGTTTTCTTAAATATTAATGATTTAGTTTTTTTAAAAAACAGATACAGATACATAAAAATCATTAAATTAATTTTTGATCAATAATACATGTTAAGTTATTTTAAATACAACTTTATATTTACATCTTCCTTTTTAATTTTTTTTTATTACAAAAAATGTTTGAAATTAGTGATGATACATTAATATCATTTATTATACGGAAAGCGAACTTAAATTACTGTCGAATAACTTATATAATCTTCTCCGAGAAAAGCGACCTAGTGTGTCGTAAAACGGGTTTGGATTTAACAGTGGATTATAGTACCTAAAAGGGTGTAGAATAAGATGAAATAAGTTAGATTTCTGATAAAAATGTATTTACCCCATAAAAACGTTGTTGCGTCGGTCACTGGTTGCGGCATAAAAATCAAGTTTCGAGATCTTAACAAACAGGGCAGCAACAATAGCAAAAATATTGTCATACTATTTAAAAGCGAAAAAAATACGTCACCATATAACTAACCATACCAAATCGCATCTCCCAACTGAAGGTGTGTTCACAGTGATAATGCGTTATCAAACTTTAAATGCGTTTTTCTCAAAACTTCATCTTCACACACTAAGTCCTTTCTCCAAGAAGGTCACATATATGTAATCTTATTAACTGCATTAATTTATCTTACATGTTAAGAGGCAAGTCGATTTTGTTTATGAAGTTATTGTCATTTCTTGTTATAATGATAATATTTGTATGGTTCGGTTATGTATTTAATAAAATATCGGCCAAATGGCCCCCGCATCCTTGGCGCCACTCCTGTATCTGATGGTCCAAATTTTCGATGACGCAGAGGCATAATTGAGGTTCTATACCGTTAATGTGCCGAATTATCTCAACCATTAGCTGTTGACAATGGACGACGTCTGGAATGGTCAAGAGGCTTTAGTTCTTGAGTCAGTTGCACCTTGTAAGCCTGTAAATGCAAGTCTTTATGCATAATGTTCATCAACAACGAGCATGAGAGGTGCAATTGTTGGGCATTTTGATTTGAAAGCCCATTTTCATAATAGGCCTGAATAATTTTAACGCGTTGTAAATCTTTCCATGGTGCAAATGGAATTCATCTGAAATTGACAAATGTTAAATGAAATACGGAAAAAAAATCTTGACGTTTAGGTGTGGTTCACATTCCACTTTAAATATTGTCTTTAAAACATTAAAATTCTTATACAAAAATTATTTCATTTGTAAGAAAAAAATTTTAATAAATATTTTATTTGTAAAAAAATTAGCAACAAAGAAATTTGATATTTATTTAACAGAGAAAGTCCCCTAATATTTATTTTTATGTCCTTGACTTTTCTTACTTTCAAAGTTGCCAGCATATTATTCATTTAGTCTGAGACAAATTTGTAAAAAAAAAAAATATTTATAGACAAGTTTATGTTGTTATTATTATTTTTTATTATTCATTTGTGGTATTTCTCATGTTACTTATTTCGTTTGCACTAATGGTTTTGGTAATTTGTGAGGTTGGGCCAGAAAAATTTAGTCAGACCTAAGAAAAACTTCATGAATAATTTATAGACATTCGTTGTACCAACTAGGCTTTGTTAAAATATATTTTGTGTTTACTTCTATTTTGACTATTATCGCAATAACATGGAGATAGAGCATCAGAATTTTTTTTAATAAAAAATTATAATTTTGATTACAATAACATATTGTAACACTACAGAAAGGTGGCAATAATTATGTATGTGCAAAATCAATAGTTTTTTTAAAATCATAAACATTAAAAGTTTTTTCAATATTTTCTATTTATCAGAGGTAAAAACAAATGATTTAAATTGGGTTTTCATTTAAGATTTTCAATATTTAAAAGCCTAGAGTGACAAACGCCAGTACAGTGTTGTTAAAATAGTGATTTTTTAAAGGTGGCAAAAAATTAGATGTTGCATAAAGTACCTGAAAATATGTTGTTCTAAAGTTTCCAAGACTCTTAAATGATGTTTTAGTGTTTGAGTCTAATTTATTGCCTTTACATGTAATTATATACTGGATTGTTAACAATGAAGTGCAATAAGGACTTTACTATATGCCGATAAAAAATCAAATAATGGAATTTACTTCTGGTGGTCTTCTGCATTGGCATTTGGTTTATAATGAACATCGGTTGTAATTAAATAAAATAAATAATAATTTATTTTAGTCTTATATTAAGTAAAGGTAATCAATTCGGTAACGAAATTATAAAAGGAAACGGGAACTGAAAATAATGTAATAAATATTATTAGTTTTTGCTTTGGAAAAAATTTATTTTTTATTATAATTTTTTTTCTAAGGCTTTTTTAAATTGTTTTTTAATATTTCTTTGACCTGCTTTTAAAATAAAAAAAAACATGTTGATATCTTATTTCCTTTGAAAAGTATATGCACTTATGGTTAACCAAGAAAAAAAAATTATATAACCTAATTTTTAAAAGAAATACAAAATGTTCTTCCTAGGTTCTTCAATAGGCGGCGTACAGCCCCTCACCCTTATTTAATAGCTTTCATATGACCACAGCTAACAAAATCAGTGTTAACGATTCGTGTGTTGTCGTTCTTATTTAATCATATGTAATTTTTGTTGTTGTCGAAAAATGTTTTAACTGTAAAATTTTTATTATTACAGTTATTTCATACTTTTGCTTTTATCAATTCTTAAATGAACTTTGCCAACTAAAACATAAATGTGATCTGAATTCCTGTGCTTTCTATCTCATGTATAACATTCCTTTAAATGTGTATTTCTGTTTGTGTCTGCGTTGTAAAATTCTTCAGTGGCAGAACTTGTAGTAAAGGGTCCGCTATCTAACGTAACACTTAGCCCATGTCTGATTTGACAGATAATTAGTTTTATCCTTCCGCTGAACGAATATGGTTGTGTATACGCTTGAACAACGCTGGGAAATATTGGGACATTATTTTGGCCGGTTTAGCCAAAAAAAAATCATCTTTTCACATGAAGCACATTTTGATCTTGGCGGGTATGTAAACAAGTAAAATTTTCGCATTTGAGGGACAGAAAACCCGAACGCATACATTGAAAAGCCGATACACCCAAATCGAGCCACTGTTTGGTGCGGATTTTTGTCCAGAGGCATAACTGGGCCATTTTTCTTCGAAAATGAGCAAGGAGTGGCTGTAGTCAATGACGATCGTTATCGGGCCATGTTGAACGAATTTTTGTTCACAAAGATTGAAGAGGAGGATATTGGCAACATTTGGTTTAAACAGGATGGCGCTACGTGCCACACAGCCGAAGATACACTTTCTTTTATAGCATTTTCAAAAAAAAGAACTTATTTGGCGGACCCTTTATTACCTAAGTTGGTTTTTTCTCTTCGGCTTTACATGTATAAGACGCCCCCGGGCGTTCTATTGAGAAACACTAGTTTAATGCCATAGTGTGACTACTGATAATACTCATCAAGAATCTTCATTACCAAAAAGATCTGCTTGAATCGCTTAATTAGGGATAATCTGCTTCGAAGAGTGTATTGAAAAAAATTTGTAGTTGCATTAAGTTAAATAAACCTCAAATCGTCCAATGTAGAAACTTTTTAAAATACGCAAATTTATTGGCATATTGTACAAATTTATTTAACATTGAAATCTTAATTTATTATTTGGTATTTATAAAATGATCGACTTTTTTCGGTAGTCCTTCCTTGCTTCCTTGTATATAAGGACACTCGGTGCTGTCTCAAAAAAGATAAAGGTCGTTTTTGTAGGCACTCCGTGATATAAATTTCTGTGTTTATCGTGCCTGATGCCACAATTGCTTGGCTTCGTTTGCCACAACTGCAAATAGCTTGTCACGCAAGAAATTTCTTAGAGAATTTTGTTTGTTTTCTTGTCCGGAACTCTTCCTGAACATAAAAATCTTGGCCGGGAAGTTGAGAAAAGTCTGCCAGTACGTATGTTTCGTCATCCATCACACAACAGGTGTATTTTTGTTTATAAAATCTGCCTTCAATTTTTTTGCTCGTTTTTTTGCTTCTAAGTTCTTTACCGAAATGCGATCTAAAACTTTCTGAACTTTGTATATCTTCAGCTTAGCAAAAGCTTTGGCCCTTTGGACAAAATTATTAGAGCATTTGAAATAGTTCGAGGGTCAACTTTAAAATTTTTTGCTATTTTTTTTAAAGTCCAAGACGGATTTTTTTTGAAAAGTTTTAATTATATTTTTACGTACTTTTTTTGCACAGTCAATAGCAATTAAAAATTAATGAGTTTTAAAATAATAGTATCTGACATAAATGTATATAAAAGCTAATGTGATAAAACGAAAAATTATTTATTGCACGATTTGAGTTTTATTTAACTTAATGAAACTAGAATTTTCTCGGTACACTCTTTATGACAAACTCTAATTTGATCTACATTTATTTCTGAAGGCAATTAAATTAAAAAAATCAAAATTGTATTATTATTATTGAAGTTACGACATTAAAGATTTAATTTTTCAATAATAAATAAATAAATGACTTAGATTTGTATTTTATATCACCCTTAATTTGAATGCATTCAATGGGTGTAAAAATAAAACTGAATTTAAATATAAATGAGTTTTATAGGAGTTAGAAGCTAATTAACGCATTTATTTCAACTTAAAAAAGATGAGAGAAAGTGTAATTGAAATATTTTTTTAGTTAAATTAATGAGCTATTGTATATAGTTGATGAAAGATTTTCAATGTTTAAAGCATCTATTGACACCATTGGGCTTGTTATATTTAAAAGCAGAGAGAAAATTGGATGATACAACAAGCTAAGTTACTTCGCTAAAATAATATTTCTTTGTTTTACTTTTACAAATTTCGTAAAAACTGATAAATATTTTGTGACATTAGAGTTTTTTGGATCATTCTGAATTTAGCTAAAAAAGTAAATGAGAAAATGACTAAAATTTTCTCAGACCTTAATTCGCGCTTAATTTACACAAATTTTAAAGCGCTGCGTAAAATGGCCGCAAAGTAAAAATTACAATGACCGCAAAAATTTCCACAGATTACAGCAACAGAATTGTATTTTGTTTTTGGAGCTTTTTTTATTTAAGAATATTTTAAAATGCGTTTTTTATTTAAAAAAAAATAAAAATTTTATAAAAATTTTAATTTTAGAATTTATTTTATTAAATTTACAAAAATTCATCACATAATAAAAGAAAAGGGCTTACGCTCCTCTTCATAAAGTGATGTAGAAATCCGGCATTTGGCTGGGCGCAGAAATGTTCAATTATTGTAGATTTGCTCTTGTCAGACAACTCTAACATATAAGTGATCAGACAACTCTAACATATTAGTGATTTCTTTCAGATATTTTGTACAGCTTTATGTCGGATATATCTAGGAAACTTAACATAACATATACCTAATAGATTTCTAACTAATTTTGGGTTTTTATTTATTATTGTTTACAAATACGTTTTTTATAATTTCTATAAGAAATCTGTACGAATATCGCATTATAAATCAAAATTTTTACAACTTTAATGACTGAATTCTATTAGACACGTCGTTAAGAAAACTTGTCTGAAGTCTGACGCAATTTGTTTAAAAATTATACTTGTTTGCAGACATTTCTTAAAGACATCTGACAGATGACGGACAAATTTTCAGGCTGGGAACAATTGAAGGTTTAATTTTCATCTAACTCGGTATAAAATAATAAACTTTATTGCTGTTGTATTTTTTGGTATTGTGTAATATTGGCGGCAATGTAAAATTAATAAAAACTTGTCGATTGTTTCGACAGGCTAAAACATTTATGATGGTTAAATAAGGAATATTTATTTTTAATTTTTTATTTTATTTTTATTTCTTTGGAGTTAATTTTTATTATTTATATTGACCAACATTTGATTTTTAGAGTAAAATTTTGTTATATATTTAGACCAACACTTCATTACAAAAATCAACACAACAATATGGGAGCTGTTCACTTTATTTTTTGTTTCAATATAAGGGTTATTTATGATTAATATTGAGGTAATATTTTATTTTAAAATTGGGCTGGCATTTTATAATGATTAATAACCCAAAAATTGGTCTATTTGGTATTATTCATTTTGTGGCCATTTTGTATATTTTGTGGTGAGCTTGGGTTCATAACGACAAATTTTAATTCTTATTTTTTTCAAGATGAATGAATCAACAACAGTTTCATTTAAAAATTATTATCATTCTTTTACAGCTTTACTATGTACATCTATGTACATCTTTTAGTACATACATATATTTTTTTAAATTAACCAAAAATATGCACATACATACATATTTTATCCTGCTTTTATATGTCTAACGGAAAAAACCTTAACAGTTTGTTTATTATTAAAAAACAGCTTTGCTTTTATGAAACGACACAGAACACATACAGAGAGACATCACGTAACTAATTATACAATTCCCATGCATTTAACTTTGATTACATTGGTATGAGTTACGTTAAATTCAACACACTTTTGTCAACAATATAAATAATTCTCATATAAAAATATTTAAAAAAAAAATATATTAGACCGGCTAAGAAAAATAAAATATTATTGATAATGTTTATTTAACAGACAATAGTCAAATATGACAAAAATTTAACAGGAAACACATTTTGAAATTGTTATTTATTTTATTTACAATTATGAAATATTGAAATCTGTTAGACAACATCTTAGCTATTACGTAAAAAAGATCTTTCTATTTTCATTTAATTAAAACAAAAAAATTATTTAAAATTAATTAAATTAATTTCATTTTAATTTATTGAAAATTTATACACCACGTCTAGTTTATATACCGAATTAAAAGAATCGTCTTATATTTCTTTCTGTCATAGAAGGCAATATACATATTTGTAAGTATAACGTAGCGGAAGGGCTGGTATAAAATGTCTCATACTAAGAATTTTCAAAAACTTCTTAAATATTTTAAAACTATCCAGGTCATAAGCAGAGGTATTTTTCCTTTCAATATTTTTTTTTAATCACCTGCTTTAATTTAATTTGTTATGTTTAGAAAAACCCACAAAGTTTTTGAGTAAGTGAAAAACGCACCTGTTGTTTCATAGTCGGCTAATATACATACTTTGTATGTATATACGTTAGTTGTGTGCCAAGTAACTACCCTTCAAAAAATTACTGTCCAACAAGAGACCTAAAAGTAACAAAATTAGGTGAAAATTATTAAATGTAATAATATTTTTTAATTCAAATAGTGTCGGTCAAAAACGTAATAAAGGGTGTTTGCAGTGGTCAACGGAAATCGCTACAAAAAGATGATCCGAAACTTTTTGAGGCGGAAAATTTATGATTTGGATGTAGAGAATGTGTGTTTTAAACAGCATGGTGCCACTTGCCACATATTTTGATATTTTGAAAGAAAAGTTCGAAATTCGCCCTATTTCTCGTATAGGGCAAGTTAGTTGGCCACCAAGATTGTGTGATTTGACATCTTTAGGATATTTTTTTAGTGTTTTTTTTTTTTTTAACAAAAGCAATAATACCACAGAGCCTAAAAACAAAATTTTCGAGTAGATATTTACAACAGTTTATTAAACTACTTGATTGAAAATTTTGGTAAAATATTGGAAGCCGTCCGTGCCAGATGGGTTGTTTTCACTTAACCAACATAATTTTTCATTTTTAAACGGAACCTATTAATAATAAACTGAGACACAAATATTTTCAATATCTCAAAAAATATCAAAATTAAAATAATACCTCAAGTTGGCACACCCTTTACTTACTTAACGACAGCATTTAGTGTTTTTTCCCTACATAGTGAAAATATATAATTTTGTTTATGTATTATCTAAAAACTGAAATTTTATGCGCAATAAATATGTTGTATTTTGTATAATTTTATTATAGTGGATTAGTAAATCATAGGTGACTATATCGATAGTTTAATTAACAATAAAATGTAACAAAAGGAAAATTATTATAATTTCTTTTTGTAAAACTTAACACAGATAAATTTGCTGGCAGGTTATAAAACAAAAAAGTCTCGGTTATAGTTGCGAAAATTACAACAAGAGAAAGAAAGCTATACAAGTGGATTTATTTATAAAAAGAAAAATAAATTTTTAAAGCACTAGCTACTGTACATTTGATTACTGATTAACACACAACAATATTAGTCAGTTCTTATGGTAATTGTATAGACAAAAGCTTTATCTTTTAAGCCCTTACTTTTATAAATAGCTTATTTTCTAATTTAAAGAAAGACATTTTAAAATTTATTTATTTTTATTTTACAATGTACAATTTCGTTACATCAAAGATATATATGTAAAAACAATCAGCTAATAATTTACAATATATAAAAAATGGTGAAACTCATTATTGAAAAATCTGACGTTTTTTTAGAAATCCCGTTTGGTATAGATATATGCAAAACAATCGATTGCACCACCGATAGTTTTATGTTTAGCATGGTATCGATGTTTTTCCGATAATGATGCTATCGAAAAAAGCATTTTTAACAAAGTAACAGCGAAATCAGAATCATTGTACAACGAATATGGTAAACCCCATTTTTCAACAGTTAAGCTGTTAGACTCGATACAAGAAAATTAAACAAGAATAATTTAATTTGAAAATTAAGATGATGTTACAGCTGTATTGCTTTAACGATTTTTCCTCATTTGCTGTACCATAAATGCTAAGAAATAGTCGACGGCAAAAATTAAAAAAAAAATTTTTATCGAAAATCCCTAGAATATTAGTTTAATAAGCCCTTTATAAGTTTTTGATAGTTTTCATACATAAAAAAGATTTGTTTTAAAATCTTTTCATAAAAGATTTGTTAATTAAACCAAAGTTTTTTTAATGGGTGAAAATTTTTTCCGAGAATTCGATATTATCGATATTAGTTTAGATAGCTTAATAAAAAACTATAGAAATGATCGAGTTTACCGACTTACGAAAGTTTGCAGCTCTAGGTTGGTATATGGTTTGGCTTGGAAATTACCATTGTAGGTTAAAATACACCATTTTTTGTACAGTGTAATATTGTACTCTTTTTCTTATAATTTGCCCTTTTTATTTGCAAAAATTATTGTATTATTGCCAGTTCCTTGACTGTTTGTTTGATTTTTGTAGAAAACACGTAAAAAAGCGGAAAGTGTGACAATATAATAAAACAATTTTTTTATATAAAGGCTATATATAGGTTTGTCATTCCGTATTAAATTTCTACAATTTTCATTTCCGACCCCATATAGTATATATTTATATGGTGATACAAACAATTATTATTGCATGTCTACACGTTGTGAAGGGTATATAAGATTCGACACGGCCAAATATAGCATTCTTAGTTGTTTAATATGATTTTATGACATTTTTTATATTATCTGATATTTACTTTAATTTTAGTTATAAAATTTGTCAATACTTAATGATATTTGCATTAACGAATATGCGATTAACTAAATATTTCATAACGATACTTGACAACTATAAAAATAAAATTACTACTAACATCACTATCACAGGTAGTAGGATGGTACAACAAACAACGTATATTCGTCCCTACAAAAAAAATAAAAATTATTTTGTTATTGATAAAAATTCTAGTTCAGCCAAATTTTATACTGCCAGCTGTTTCTGTAAAATATCAATAACATTGTTTGCATTAACTTAAAAATTTTTTTCTACACAGAATTTGATTTTTATTGAAAAAAAACAATAAAACCAAAAATTTAACAAAAAACAAGTAAGAGTGCTATATTCGGCTGTGCCGAATCTTATATACCCTTCACAACGTGTAGGCATATATATATAAAATCATCTTATTGCAAAATTATAAATTGAGTTAACGTATGTGTTTCAAAAAAAAATAAAAAATATTAAAAACAAAAACAACAACAAAACATTAAAGAAAATTTTTTTTAAAAATAAAAAAAAATTAAAACAAATATAATAAAAATATAAATAATAAATAAAATAAAAAAATTTTTTTTTGGCTCAGCTGGGATTTGATGCCAGGTTTACTTTAACCAGTATATATGTATGTATGTTGTTGTTGTAATTGTGAAAAAAACGAGGTGGTCGTGGTTTTTTGCTCATATTTCAGAAAACTATGGAGCGATTGTGTTGAATTTCAATAGCGATTCATTCCCGCATATTTCCAAAAGATTGATGCTGTACACATATCTGGGGAACATATAGTTGCTTCTTAAAGTTGATTTCAACCAACACACGAACAGACGGGCAGACAAACAGACGGTCAGGGCTTAATCGACTCCTCTATTCAAACATGAAATCTTTTAACCTTCTTAAAACCTTCGTTAAATCGAGTCAGTTGATCCTAAAACTATAAGTTAAAATTACGACAAAATCAATCCCAGAAAACTAAAAAAATTTTCTTTTTAATAAAGATTTTATTTTATTTTACTCAAATTGCGTCCTTACTATTAGTATATCGTCGCCGCTATGTCATGATCGGTTATGTGACAATTTTTTAATATGTTTTAATTGCACTTTTACTGGAAAACATATGTTCATCAAACAGTTTAGGGATATTGTAGTTGGTTCATAAATTAACAATAGTCGGTATGTGTAAGTTTAATACTACGGAGTAACAAAATAAAATGTTTTTTTTGTTCTCCTTACTTAATAAAAAACATATACGACGATATGTTGTTAAGGAAATACACAGTACATACAAAAAAATATTTAGGGGTTCTGACAAAAAAAAAGATCACATTGAAAATTTATTTGATGGAGGGCTACGGTTTTATCCCTTTTGACTGTTAGTGCTGTATATCGGTATACAAAATATGTGGTCCTCATATCTATAATATAGGGAATGTTCAACAATTTTGTAGAAAATAATTGAGGCAAATATTTTTGTTGAACATATTAACTTCCTAGCCTTCCCACATAAGGGGAAAGAAATCGTAAAAAACAATTTGTAAAAAATGGGAAAGGCAGGCATGAACAGCCTAAAAAGCCAAATTCAATATTGCCCTTAATGTGCGAAAACTTGTGGCATGTGTTGATGTGCAACTACAAATATGAGCAGAAGGACAGTTTTGTCTGGGTTTTTGTTTTAAGTTTTGAGCTTTAATAGAATTTGACATATGTTGTAAGATTTTATGGCCAACATTTTTATCGAATATTTCATCCCCGTCCCACCCCATTTTAGGGTGTTTTTTTACGATTTCTTAGAATGGAGCCAACAACTTCATGAAGTTTCAAATCAATGACAATAAGCTGGAGATGACCGATTGCTTCAAAGTCCAGTTCATCGCTCAAAATAAACCCTAAAATAATTGAGACAGATACACTAAAAGCACACACAGCTACTTATTTTATTATACTTTTTCCAATATCGACTAGCACTTGGTAAAAACACATTAACATAAGTTTTATTTATTTGAAAATGTCCCTAAATCTTTAAGTTTATCATGATGACAATGGATTCAATTTTAAAATAATTTCTCTCTCATATTTTCATCCCAATTATTTAAGGATTTGTTGTTTTAAATTAAATTTTATCTTCTTCCGCTACAGTTAAAATTCATTCATTCTGGTTTAAATTCAAAAAGAAAATGAAATTTAACTTATTTTCTATTAAGAAAATAAAACGATAATTTATTTAAGCAAACAATTATGTTCATATTAAGTAGCGAGAGTGCAAGAAGAAAGTGTTCTTAATCAATAGATAAGACTAGACATATTTGTTTTCTCTATTGCTTTTATGTTTGTAAATGTATTAGTTAGTTTATTTTACTTATATTTTCTTTATAGTTGTATGTGTACAAGAATCTACAAAAGAAATGATTTTTGTATGGGAAAGTGTTTGTGTGAGTGACTGACTATATTTGTATGTATAACAAATATGATTGCCAGCCATGTACGAGTATTGTTTAAACATTTTTCGAAAAGTTTGACCAAAACTATTTTAATAAAAAAAACTTTGTCAAATATACATTTGCTCATTATTTTATTGTGTGGTGTACTTTTTAAGTATTAATTCATTAATGAGTCAGTAAATGAGAATATTAATTTATGTTTGATGACAAACAATTTGTTTTTTTTGTGTATTCACAAGTTACCATGACAAGGTCGATTCAAACATACTGTCTAAACAAAGGCTGGTGGTTTTGATATATTGCACTTTTGGACACAACTAATAATATTTATTTTGTCAGAATTAATAAATAAATTTCATTAAATAATTAGTAAACAAAAAAACACATAAGAAAGTAATAAAGATTAGTACCATGATTTTTAACAATAAACTCATTTATAAAAGAGCAGTTAGTGATATCTTCAAATAAAAAGATCAGTTTTTATCCCCTTCACCTGTGGTGCACAAGGGTATATATAACTTTGTCATTCCGCTTGTAATTTCTACTATTTTCATTTTCGACTCCATAAACTATATATTTTCTGAAAGCTTATGAATAGAGGAGTCGATTAAGCAGATTAAGACCGTCTGTCTGTCCATCTGTCCGTGTGTTGGTTGAAATCAACTTTTAGAAGCAACCTCAAATCTGTGTATAGTATCAATCTCTTGGAAATATCCGGGAATAAATCGCTATTGAAATTCAGCACAATCGCTCGATAACTTCCTGAGATATGAGCAAATAAACACGACTGCCTCTGTTTTTTCCTATATTTTTACCCCAAAATTAAAATTTTTCAGCCATAGAATTATTTATAGGTACCTTTGTTACTATTTTTAGATATAATATGCCTTAAAGAGATATTCGTAAACAATTTTAGATAAATCGGGCTTTAATCGGTAAAGTTATTGGGAAAAATTTTTTTAAAAAAATATATATTCCAAAAATTTACAAACTAAAATTAATTTTTTTTTAGCTGCTAGACAACCGAGTGAGCCAATATTGGTGTTATCTAAAAGCGCTGTTGGCCGTCACTACAAAATGGCGGACAATAAATTTATATATAAGTACAATTTGGTATTTTAAAATGTAACCCCCTCAATTTTGGTATCAAATGAAAGGGCTTGACTAGTAGAAAACAGTAAATTATAAAAAAATTTAAATTGCAAGATGGCGTCTAAAACAAAATGGCGCATACAATTTTTTTAATCCCATCAAAATGAGTGACAAATGAAAGAGCTTGACTAGAATACAGATAACTAGGTAAAGATTCAAAACCGAGGATGGCATCGGAAATAATAAAGAAAATGGTGTATAACACGAAATATAGATTAAGCTACGATGTGGAATTATACCTATGTATATGATGGTGAAAGGTATTCTCAGATTCGGCACGGCCGAATATAGCATTCTTACTTCTTATATTTTGATTAGAGAAATTATGCATCATCCAAGGTGTTTTGGCTAATACTTTGTCCCACTTTTTAAGTAATATTAACTTTTAAGCGGTAATTGCAGCACAGTAAATATGTACTGAATACTGCGTCAATATTTCGATATTTGTTGAAAGTCAAAGCATAGTTCGTTAAAGATTTGTTTGTTATTTTAACATTATAGTCAGTCAAAGTACATTAAACAAAAAGTATTAACAATTTAAAAATTGTGCTAAAGAAGCTGAGTCAGTCGTTTTTCAAACTATTACAAGAACTTGAACTCATCAGGAATTTAAATTAATTGTACAATGATCCAAGCCACCTGGAAATTCACCTCGGAACACGTTATCTTACTCATTACGTTCACATTGACTTTATTTCAATATTTTTTTCTTCATAACGCTAAAAGACGGTATGTAAGAGTCGTATCTGGTACCAGTAAATATAATAAACACTAATATTTGCACATTAGTGCTTATTACTGAGGAGTGTTCAAAGATCCCATTTTAAACCCAAGTCTAATTAAGACACCGGTGAATAGGTAATGCTAGTGCTAGTGATGAAAGTCAGCCAGTCAGGGTGCTGTTGCTTACCAACACCGATACTAGACATCAGAAGATATCGCGGCGACTGACTGGTATTACCTAGTTGCTGTCTTTGTTCTATCGTTGATTTAAAGTACGCGTCTCTTAAATTAGCTCTCCAACAAGTTGCATGTTTGTGATCTCTCATTGTCTGGAGTGCCGATCTGAATAGGACGATTAGACTATATTTCAAGTATAAGTGCTAAAAACCGCAAACAGACACAAGGTTTAAACCATAAAAAGCTTTTCTTGGAGAAAAAATAAAAAAAATGTGTGAATTAATTATGCAGTTCAATTACCCATGATTTAAATCTGTATCCGAACATGTCTCCTGTTTAATCCATTAATGTAATATGTTTTAGCACCTGTGTACTGCAAAATATAAAAGAGCGATGGGAGAACGTATGGAGTTTTAGCACTGATAAAACCACAGTCCGGGAAGGTCTATACATCTTGATCAGACAGGTTAAACTTAACGACCGTAGGCAATGCCGATTTTCGCTGAGTTCGCTGCGGAGCGTTTAAAGAGAATGAAACATTTTGCTAACTCATAAAAGTATTGGGATGATTCATCATAAGATTTTATTTGCAACAGGATTTTTTTTTAAATATCGCGTACGACTTATATCAAACTGCTTTGTAAGTTTCGTTCAGTATCGTTTGGTAAATCATCATGAAAAGATTTACACTACAATAGCGTTTATAAATTGTTCAGCTGTAAATATTACGAAAAACAGCGTTCTGTGAGAAATAAATTTTGGGTGTTTTATCGTGAAATTTTTCTCACTGATGAAGCACTTTTTTAGCTCAGTGGATACTTTAATTAAAAGAAATTTTACTGTATTACCGCACCATGTTAACGAACATAGTCTGGGTGAGGTCTGCTTTCAACAAGACTTTTCTATGAGCCATACTGTGCGTAAAATATTAGACTTGTTTCATAAATCATTTTGGTGAGCATGTTTTGATATAGTATATGTCCACCTAGATGGTGCGATATCAGACTTTTAGGCTTTTTCTTTAGGGACAAGTAATGTATGAGGTTTTAAGGAATAAGACAACTATGGCTGAAGCTTTGAAAGTCAATATTACTCGTGTTTTTTGTGAGATACCAGCCATTGTATTCGAACGAGTCGCCGAAAGTTGGACCTTCTAGAAGGATCACCTAAGATGAAGTCGTGACCAACATTTACATGACATCATTTTGAAACATCAAGTATTTTAAATTGTTCCTTTAATCGACAGAAAAACTTTGAAATTCTTTTTAAAATTTATGTGTATTTTCTTTGAATTGTATACTAAATCTAACGATGATTCAAACATTATTAACTAATGCATTTCTGCAAAGAGTAAATGTATGTTTGACGTTTTTTTTCCTAAACATATTTTTTCAATTTTAGTTGTGTAAAAGAAAACGTTTAAGTGCAAAAAAGTACATGTGAATTAAAAATTTGATTTTCTTCTTACTAAATTATTCATAGTTTAAAGTTGCTCCTTTGTGCGAATACAACTTTAGTCAGAAAATAAACAGAATTTCACTACACTTTAAACCACACCCTGCCAGGTATAGTATTTATATTCAAAATTTGTCTACATATCATCTCTTACCTTAAAGTATTTGTTTTTTATTTCCTTCCGTAAATAAACTACTTTGTACAAACATCATGCAGCTTTTAAATATTTTAACTAAAGTAAAGTGCGAGTATTTATTAACAATGTTTTCAACTTTCTCATTATCTTTGTTTAGGTGTTTATGTTAATATTCATCTATTTACTTTAATTTATTAACTGACAAATAAACAACAACAACAACAACAATAGTAAATTAACTTGTTATTCTGAATAAATTGTCAGCTGATGATTTAAATAGAAAAACAAAAACAAAAAATGTAATGGCAAAAACGTGTACAAGTAAAAAAATAAATTTGAAATATTATTATTTAAGACAGATGTAGAACGTGCTAGGAAAATTCTCAGCAGATGTTCTTATTTCTACTTAGGATATGTGTGAAAGAGGCTTATAGTGATTTATATTGACTGCATTTTAAAGTTTTAATGATGCTGTTTTAAAAGTGGGAAATTATTTATTTATTATTTAACAGGTGATTTATGAAAATATTTATTAGAAAAACAATATTTGTTAAAAGTTTCGGAATACAATATTAATTTCTTTTAAATCAATATGTGACAGCGCATAGAGAAAGGGACCTAAGGGTAATGTAAACAATTTTCACTTTCTTTTTTGTTTTGAAGTGGACAACATCTGAGCTTCGAATGAGACCGATCCCATGCCCCAAAAGTGTTCCCTCCCAGAGATATGCGCGTTTTATAAAAGTGAAGTCGACGATTATAAGCGCAAATAGAAAGGGACCTAACGGTACATTTTTTTTATTTTAATTTTTCCCCTACTAAATTAACAAAATAACTTGATTTTACGAAACTACAAAAAATTTATGTATTTCCTTATGAACAATTTAAAAAAATAGAAAAATCATTTAATCTTTAAAATGGCTCTCCTAAACAAAACCTGTTTTACCCTTAGGTCACTTTCTGTATGCGCTGTCACATACATATAAAAGTTAAACTCTGTCTGTGTGTGTGGGTGTGTGTGTGTGTGTTAGCTATAGACTCCGAAACCGTTAAGCCGATCGGACTCAAACTTTGGCAAGTTGTTGTACACATTCCAGGTAGGTTTATTAGTGGTAAAAAATAATATATTTATTTGGTTGTTGGGTTTAAGCTGGTTTTTATGCATTTCACTGGTGCTTATACCAGATCGTCAGTAGACCTTTTACCCAAATTCTTGAAAAAGTTTAAAATGTTATAAGTTATATTCTTAAGTTCTCATTAACAAAACGAGAATTCAAAAATAAAAAAAAAAATATATAAAAACCTTTTTAAAACCCACCCAACAATTTTTAAAGTTTTATTTATTTTATTTTTCAATTTTCAATTTGAACCATTTTCTATTTTGGCTTAAGTTCATTTATTCTTTCATTTAATTTTATAATTCAAATTTAATTAAATTGTAACCATTTTTAGGAATATTCTTTCTAAAATTGTTTCCGATATTAGCCGAATGATATGCATTTTCGAAATCAGCTACAATTTCATCATCAGCACTCTTTATCGGTATACTACCATGTAATTTAAAAATCCTATTTATGTTACAATTTAATGAAACTTGAATTAGTGAATCTCAGTATTAATTTTCAAATTTGTTGAATTTTTATTTCACCTATCAAATGACAATTCATAATTTTTTTTTTATTACGAATATAAAATAATATGAAAATGTTGAATTATGATTTGAATTTGGAAAATCCATGCTTTTCACATGGACAGTTGTACGTCGCATGCTCCAGAGTGAGAACACCAAAAATTTTTTTAATTTTTGTATATACACTTGCATTACAATAAAAATCAATAAAATATTAGTTGTAATATATTCAATTAAAATTCAGAAAGCACTTTTATTTATTAAGAGGCGTAACAGCGCGCGCAGGGCTTGGCTAGTGTGTTCTAAAATTTGTTTAAAAAATTATTATTATTTTTTAATTATCTATAACAAAACAATTATAGAAATAAATAATTAAAAAAATAAGAAAAATAAACAAGAAGGAATAAAAATTGTTGGTTGGGTTTATCAAGAGTTTTTAATTTTTGTTCTTGTTTTATTGTAAATTCTCAAATTGTTTATGAAAATTTTGAATAAAGCTTGTATCATTTTTAAACTTTTTCACAAATTTTATGGTTTAAAGGTCTACTGATAATCAGGCATAAGCATCAGCGAAATACATATAGACCAGTTTAAGCCCAAGAACCATTAAACAAAATTTTGAAATCTATTAGGAGAATATCCTAAATAGTGGTAAGTTTTTTATTTTTATAAAAGAATTTTTATTTTTCGGTTGCTCTCAATTATATTCAGTGTTAAGCATGTATTATTGGAAAAATAAAATAAATAAAAAGGAACAAAAGTTGTTGGTTGGGTTTATAAAAAGTTTTTAATTTTGTAATGTAAAAATTATTACATTTTTTATGCTTAATAAATAGTTCACTTAAATTTTTTATATAAAAAAAAATCGGGCAAATTAAAAACAAAAATTAATTAATATGTCCTGAATTACTAGTTTGAGTTAATTGTTTTCTTATAAAACTTGTTTTATTTATTCCCTCTAGTTATTCGCTACCACCGTGTGTAGCTCCGTAGGGGTTCTATAAAGCGATGTTCTTGTTGGTTTGCTTCGTTTGCTAATTTCTTTATGTTTGTTTACTGTAGCCTCTCAGAGGATGATGTGGTGGCTGCCATCTGTGTGTAGTGATGCAGATCACTGATATGTAGGGTGTGCGGTCTGCTGAGCATTTAAAATTTTTCCTGCTGATGACTCTTCTTGAAAACCTATATGTTGGTGACCCAGGGTCTTTTGGTTTGAAGTTTCGCTTTCTTACTATTACACTATGTTGCCGTTTTGTTGCATATTCTGGAAATAACTAAAAAATATTTACAATAAAATATTTTTTATTTTTTTAATGAAATATGTTTATCCGAAAAATATATTAATAAAGAAACTGACGCAAGGAGAAAATTTTTTACACATTTTTTATAAAATTCAACTTTTTAATATTTTTGCCTTGAAAGTAATTTCTAATTTTAATATAATATAAAAGATAAATTCCATCAAAACCTTAAACCATATTATATCTGGAGATTATCACTTCAGGCCGTAACAGATAATCATCAAATTTATTGTTAATGCTTTTAAGCATTTTTTTCTTCGTCATGATATGTTTTCTTTTGTATCCTGGCATATAAATTATTTTTTTTCTACACTTGGCTAAATAAATTAAGAAATAAAAAATTGAAGAGAAAACAAAAATAGAAAATAGAAAACGCGAATATATCCACGCCGCAGCACACCCAACAAGTTTATTACGTTCTAAGATGCTGCAACCCTTAAGATGTTTCTTTAATCTTAAGCCGCTGAAGTGTATTTGTTTTATTTCCTAATTTCATCAAAATTTTAGTCTTCAGCAAATTAATCCACTGAACACTGAAAATGGAGTTGGGGATTTCCGCTGCTAGGCTGGCAATATCCCATATCTAATCGTTTGAACGATTAAATATAAAGTAAAGCATAACATGAATAAAATTATGATGCCACTGTTCCAGCTCATAAAATATTGGTGTTTATATTGTTGTTGCTGCTTTCATCTATTTTGAAATTTAGTAAGTAATTTATAAGCGGCCCTCTGTTCCTTGTAAGAATAGAAGAATCATTTATTAATGCATATTGTAACCAGTTTAGCCTAGATTCTCATAAATTTAAAGAATTTTAATGATTTTTAAAGTAATAACTTTTGAAGAAGGCATTTAGTATATTTCCAATCCCAAGAGAATGTAGAATATTGAAGTCCTCTAACGTATATACACTATGTTACTTTTGTCTTTAACCTTGTCTGTTAATCGGAGGAAAGCTTCTAATAAATTAGAGCACTGTGGAAGCACTTAAAGGCGAACATAGAAACATTGTGAAATCATTCTTTTAAAATTTTTCTTCTTAAGCAGAGATATTTTTTTATTCATTTGCTTATTTTATATATTCCGAACATAACATAAACAAGTAAAAGTGCTATATTCGGCAGTGACGAATCTTATATACCCTTCACAACGTGTAGTCATGCAATAACAGTAGTTTGTGTCACCATTCATCCCATATGAAAAACGTACATACATATATAAAAACATCCCATTGTAAAATTATAAATTCTCGTATGTATGTTAAAAAACATACATATTTATGTTAAAAAAAAAATAAAAAAAAAATGTTATAAAAAATTTAAAAAAATTAAAAAAATAAATAAATTAAAAAAAAAATAAAAAAAAAAATAATAATAAAAATATAAATAATATATTAAATAAAAAATAAAAAAAAATATAAAAAAAAAAATTTAAAAAAATTAAAAAAATTTTTTTTTTGGCTCAGCTGGGATTCGATGCTACGTTTCTTTAACCAGTATACACGTTTGTATGTATGTATGTTGTTGTTGTAATGTTGTTTTTGTGAAAAAAAATCGAGGTGGTCGTGGGTTTTTGCTCATATCTCAGTTGTTAATGTACCGATGTTTCTGGTTTTCAATACCGATCTACTCCCGAATATTTCTGATATTTTAATACCTTACCCGGGTCCAACCTATGTCGGGGGGCTTCAATAAGTTGATTTCAACATACACACGGACAGACGGTCAGACGAACAGACGGACAGACTGACAGACTGACAGAGCTTAATCGACTCCCCTATTCATAAGCTTTCAGAAAATATATACTTTATGGGGCCGGAAATGAAAATTGTAGAAATTTCACACGGAATGACAAACCTATATATACCCTTTTTCACTGTGTGAAGGGTATAAAAACTATAACGCGAAAATAGATATTGTGTTTCTTCCAAATGTGTGTATCGTCATATGGTTTCATTAGCTGCATTAAGTAACGGGTCTTGATTATAGCCTTTAGACTCTAGAGACGATCGCACCAATAGTTCTAAGCGGTTAATGTTATAATGCCTTTTATAAGGACCATTAGCAAAAATTTGACGAAATATATGGCAAGTATTTGCCATATATAAACATAGATTAAGTCTATAAAACTTCGTTAACAAAACTGTGAGCATCAAGTTCTCTTGGAGTATGGGTTAGGCTGCCACTTATAAAGAACGTACTCTGTGTTTGACTCCTTTTTCAAGTTATTGAAAATAATTATTACATAATTTATTATTTCAAGTTCAAGTCAAACTAAGTGCATAATTTTTATATATATTTTTTTAATATTTGTGTTTTAACGTTTATCTAGTTGTGAGATTCATGTACACGACAACAAACTACAAATCACTACCAACTTATTATTACTATTTGTTTTAGTTTTTTCTGTAATTGACATTTCATTGTTGCTGCTGTTTTATTGCATGACTCTAAATTTAGAAATTAATAAAATCAGATATGGTAGCAATGCCAATAAATATACCAGCATTTAAATGTTTTTTTTTTGTAATACAAAAGGACATTGTGGAAACTTTTAGTGACATTTTAATTTATTGAATTGAATTTGTGTAAGGTTAACTAGCCTTAAAATGTTTTTATTTATTTTTAGTGGGATTTGTTTGGTGTAAAGAAATAATTGTATATTTAGAAATTACATTTTACTCAATTTAACTATAGTTAGGGTTCAGTGTCAAAATAAATAAAAGTTATTACACATGCAAATGTCATGTTTGAATAATTAAAAAAAAAATAATAATAGACAGTGGGCGTGTACATGTCATGGAAATGATATTAAAAAATGTATAATGTTTTCTTTAAATTTTGTATGAAAACAATTAAATAATTATTTGCTTATATAAGCGCAACATTTTTTAATGGTACCAGAGATGGGAAGCGAAAATTTTACAAAGATTTATGATATCACATTTTACTCAATTTTTGATACATTTTTCCTCTATAGAAAATTTTTGATACGTGTTCTTTCCCTAGAAAAATGTTTACTAAATTTTATTTAAAATTACTGGCTTTACAGCAGATGATGTTTTTGTTACATATGTGTCATTTATTTCCACTTAGTTATTAAACATTATAGTGTAAACAACAAAGATGTTTTGCTTCGAAAATATCGAATTTTGTACCAATAAAGTTTGAAAGTTTGGTTTTACTCCCTTAATATGAAAATAAGTGCTGCTAAAGCACACCCATGGCCCACCGAAGCTAATGGTAAATGTGTTTCATAGGTTTCAATGTGCAAGAGATAGTTTGTTCAGTTAAAAGTGGTGATTTTGATACGGAAGAAAAATATTGCCTAGGCCAGGAAAAAAAGATTAAAGATTAAGAATAGGTACCAATTCATGAAAATTGTCGGTAAAATTAACAAGAGCTTGCAAATTTATTTCGAGCTACTCAAGTGCTAATTTCAGAATATTTGCAAGTAGCAGGATTCATTAAAAAAACAGGGTAACACACGATTCGAAGCCAAAAGACCTTGAAAGACGATTTTTCATGTCCAAAATACTGTTTTAACGCTTTTGCTCCAAGTCACTACTATCGATGGAAAATGGGTATATTACGACAACCTAAAGCATTAGAGATCGTACGTGAAGCCCGGCCAACCTGCTTAATAGATGAATAATATTAGTAGAAATTAAATTGGCCAAGTATATTAATACAACAATATTTTTTTACATTTTCTATTAAAAAAAATTTCCTTTTTCACTTCACTTGCATTCCAAAGTACAATATATAAATCACAACAAAAAGACTTTAGTAGTCTTTTTGTTTTCTAGTCACCCATGGTTAGAAATATATAAAATAATCATTTAATTATCGAATTCTATTATTCTTAAAAGTTAGTGAGTTAAATAAATGATAATTACAGTAAAAACTAAAATATCAATTAAAGAGTGTTACTGTGGCTGGTTTCGAAAATGTATTTTCAGTGTATTATTTTATTATCATAAATAAAATTTAATTTCTTCTTAAAAGGAAAAATTAAAAAATTGAAATTTATATAAAGAAAATAATAAATTGAAAAATTATTAAAGGATTGTATTAAAATATAATAATATATTAGATAAATTCATTAAATGTTTTATTATTATTATTATTATTAGTTTTATTCAGTTCATATTTCACTCGTCCATTGTAAAATGTGCAGGTATTTGAAAGAGAGTATTTGATCAAAATAATTGTTTGAATTAAAAAACATTTACTTTAATGAATATTAAAATGTTTTTCCCCAACTTTAGTTTACCACATTGTACTGCAAATCTTTTTGATTTATTATAATTTGCTGCAGTTTTATTTATGAGCTTTATTTTCTATATGTATGAGTGTTACTGGCAGGGAAAGTATATTTTTTATATTTTAGCTTAATTTTTTTATTTAAAAAAATTGGTGTTAATATAACCACCCATTTGCTAACGTCAGAATAAGTATGAACACAATGTAGGAACTGAATAAAAAAAAGAAAAAGTAAAATAGTTAAATGGAATTTATCATAACCTGACTAACACCAATATTCTAGAGTTCTTTCCCCTGTGGATTTCTTTTTTTAACAAACTTTTTAAAATATTTTGTTGTTGTTGTATTTATTTATGTTCGGTTTTACATTTCCGGAGATGTGCAAGTGTTTGTGAAATTTAACACTACTTGACCTAAATGTTTGTATATTTTATATTTAATTTTTTCCTCTCTTTGGAGTATAGCGAGTAAAATGTTTTTTGTTCAACGTGTTTCTGCTGTGTATCTAACCAAGTACTTGCATAAGGCACATTTGGGCATTTGCGTTTATATTTTTTTATTTTAACACCTTTTACACGAAAAAATCTAGAGAAAGTTTTTTATTGTTCTTTTTCTGAAAAAATTTCTGTTATTCTATAGTTAAAGAAAATTTTAGCAAATACTTTATTTTTAAGTTTTCATAATTTTCTAAAACCACTTCAAATATAAATTTTGATATTAAAATTAGCTGTTGGTATAGATAGCACTAATCAAATTTATTAAAATTAAGAAGGATACAGTAAATAAGTGACAAAAATAATATTTGAATGGACTCAAACTAACAAAAACAAAATAAAAATCAATTTATATAAACACAGGGCACGGTGCAAAAAATCATTCATTCACTGTTAGTCAGTCAACATTTCGTTGTATACTGACCTTACAGAAAATAAAAACAAATGATTATAAACATTGATTGTTAAAAACAATTATCTGTTCTTATCGCTACCTAACTGGTGGCTAGAGCAAGACAAAAATAGTGATATAAACTGAAAGATAATAACAAACAAAAGTAAAATGGTTGCTGTTTGGTTAAAATTTCAATCTAGCTCATTGTGTTAAAATATATGATATAGGAAAAACTAAAAATTAGTTACCGAATTCAATTAACATAAGTCCCGTGAGTTAAATAGATGATATTTACAACCAACATGTAACCACCGATCAGAGAGTGCTGATGATGAAATCGTAGCTGGTTTCGAAAATGCATTCCACTCGGCTAGTGTCGGTAAAAATATAATTTTTCAAGATTTATTCTTTCATTTATCACAATTAAAAAAAATTCTTTGTAAAAATAAAGAATATTAATATGAACTCAAGCCTGATTAAAAATTTAAATAATAGTTTAAACAGAAAAGTTCGACAAAATAAAAATCAATTCAAACTAATATACTTATATCATATTAAAGCCATTTTTGCTTAAATAAGTTGCATTAAGTTCAGTTTCGTGACCTATAGCATAGTGTATCAAAGTTGTCACTTGATCCCCTTTAAAGACAATGTCATTTTAATCTCCTCTATGCAAAATGCTTGAACTCGTTACCATCAGTAAGAAATATGTTTGTAGATTAGTATTTTATCAGTTGTTTAATAATGATAACAACAATAGTGCTATATTTGGTCTTGTCGAGAATTATATACCCTTCACAAAGAAGTTGGTATGTGATGTTCTAAAAATGCTGTACTGCTTGGGTTTATTTAATACTGTTTATTTGTTTTAGTTTATTTATTATTGTTCTCACTTATGACCACTTCGTTTGATGGCCATCGCTGCTTTAACTTCTAGTTGTGTTTTTAAGAGTTCATTTAAGTCAGTTGCGATCTCACTCTCTCCTAATGTGAGAGCGTGTAATTCGTCCGGAATGAGATCCTACATTTATTTATTTTATTTTAACCATCATTTTGGATGTATGTATATGATAATGGATTTTGTAAATTGTTCTATACTCAGTTCACAATTGTTCTGCACTGTAGAGATATGTAATAGTCCGTTTTATTTAATTCCAATATCCATTCATACTGAAATTAGTTTTCACCATTATACTTCATACGCTCAGTGCTTTCCTTTAATGAACATATGTTAATAAATAATTATGTAACTTCTAAATTACTTAACCGAATTGCAAGAAACAAACTGGGACTGTTGCACATAATAGCTCCACAGTTTGTCAAAGTCGGCAGGTTTAAACAACCTTTTGGGTTTTACAATTTTTGTAAATGTAAAAGGATTTGAATAATTTTTTTGCTTAGGTTAATTACAGTGTTAGAATATAATTTATGGTTTTAAAGTAAATTGAGTTTAAATTTTTTTTTTCCGACACATGTTATTTAACGTATTTTTGTACCCTTCACAGTGAGTGTAAGGGTATATATAGGTTTGTCATTCCGTGTGAAATTTCTACAATTTTCATTACCGATCCCATAACGTATATATTTTCTGAAAGTTTATGAAAGGGGAGTCAATTAGGCACTGTCCGTCTGTCCATGTGTATGTTGAAACTAACTTTTTGAAGCCCGCAGACATTTCCAAGACCCGTGTAAGAAACCAAAATATCAGAAATATGTGGGCGAAGATCGGTATTGAAAATCAAAACAATTTTTTTATAAACAACTGAGATGTGATAAAAAACCTAAACCACCTCGTCTTTTCACACCAATACAAACGTAGGTTCAAATGCCAGTGAAGACAAAAAAATTTGAAAGAAAATCTGAAAGAATGATATATTACAGTGGCAATTCCAACATATAGGGGCTTGAAAAATTAATTTTATTCATTGTAAGAACACCACATTAACACCAAAAAACATGAACAAAAATTTTAAATGAATATTATAGAAATTGTGGCACCGTGGTGTTATGTTTAAAGAGCTTGCGAATAAAACCAAGTGCCCTTGTTCGTTCCCTGACATTGTACGGAAAAATTTTCCCCATAGTTTTTCGAATAATAAAAATTAAGTGACCTTAACCACCTGGAAATGGAAAGATTATTAAGGTTTCCCACCACTTCACCAAATACACGGAGGGTCGACAGACGGCAACAACATTATATTAGGACCTGGTTCTGCAGGCCAAATCATCTACGCAGGTTAAAAAAACAATTGGCTGACAAAATTGACACAGGAAACAAAAATTACTTTTGTTAACATTGTTTATGCAGCAGTGTTAATACAAATTATTAATATGTGGAAAAAATTTTACATAATTCCTCAAAACCAGACATAAAGTTCTTAATCAGTAAATTTTTTATTTTTATTTTAATACCCATAAACTTCTTATAAATAAAAAATTTTATATGGTTTTGTGCAGCGTGCTAAGTGCTCATCACAGCCGAATATATTTAACTATATATCTGTATGACACACTAACGTGTTTTTATATTAATAGCTTACTTCAGACTTTGTTTTTGCTACTTTAACAAAAGTAACTGTTATTACTATAACTTCTTTTGAGGTTGTTGCTTTTTTATGGGTTTGTTTGCAAATTAGTCTTTACGAAATATCCGCCATATTCTATACATACTGACATAAAATGTGTGTTGCAAGTGCTATATTTTTGTATGGCTTAAGGTCTATTATTTTATGTGCCTCCTATTAAAAGAATTTTTTTATATTCTTTTTTTTTTTTGCAACTTGAGAGTAAAAAAATGGAACTTTTATCCTACACTACGAACACTTAGGCGCTCATTCTTGAAAGTTTATTAAAAAAAGTTGAAATGTTACTCAAATTTGTAGGATAAGTAAGCAAACAAATAAACATTTTTGTAGTCTTAAGTAGAAAGAATAGGAAAACAACTAAGTAGGTAAAGTTAAAAGGAAAATGTGGGAGAACTTATTTAAAAAAAAAAATGCTTTTCAATAATGACACTTATTTGTTATACCATACCTAAGGGTAATGTGTTGCTGTTTTTGTTGCTATTTTTGTTGTTGCTTTCGCCTTTATATGTTATGTGTTTTCATTTGTTTCGTTTCTAGATGGATTTAAAAGATTGTTTTTAGATTGCGACTTCGACTTTTAATAATACAAGTTTGTTAACACTATAGTTATTTTCCTCACTTTCTGAGGATTTCCCTTCTTCAAAGCCGTCAATTTAAATTGACTTTAAGAGAGTTTAAATAATAACACTTAAGTTAAGCCCATACATTTAACCAATATAAGTCTACTTCTTTTTAAATAATACAAAAACATATTTGTTTACATAAAATAAAGCTTTAAATAAATTATACATACATACATTTAATCTAAAATCGTTACGTTTCCATATATAGATTATTTAAAAGCAAATGTTGCTAAAGAGGATTATTTTATCTGAAAAACATTTTTTTTTCATGATAAAAAAAAACTGTTTATGTTTCTTTAAAATTTCAAAGTAAATCCTCTTTGAGAAGCCATGTGTAATCAAATCAAAGTTGTTTATTCAACCCATTTAACACGTAGAAAGATTTGTGTTTTTGTCACCTTTAAAAAAAACTAAAAAATTTTAAAAACAAATAGTTATTGAAGTTAAAAAAAAATTTTCATAATTCAATAATGTTGCAATAAAGGGAGGGTTTTTTTCGAGCTATAAACAGGCTTAGAAAATTTAGTGTACAACTATACATTTTTCTCTCATAAGGACTTTTTTATAGGTAATCCCAACACGAGATATAAATGCTGACAGACTGAAATGGGATTGAAAGGCTTAGTATTATCGGGTTTGCTTGGAATAGTAAACAGATGAAAACGATTTTCAGTGATTGACCAAATACTATCTGTAATGAGAGAAAAAGAAGGACAAAGCCTTAGGGACCCATGCCTAAGCTAATGCTTTTGGGGATAAAAGGGTTTAAACTGTGGAAAAAATTCAGCTTGTGTTGATGAGTTCCAACATATCGCTCATTTTCTTTGAAACTGTTTTTCGAGTGAAATGAGTTTAAAAACTTTTATTTTCACTAAAAATTATAAATAAATAAATATAACTCAATGTACTTAAAACAACAGGAAATGAATTAGAACAAATAATTCTATATTTTAATTTTCAATACATTACTGAGTTAAATAGTTGATATTTACACACAACACCTGTAGTTCTGATCAAAAGAGTGCTGATGATGAAACCGTAGCTGGTTTCGAAAATGAATTCCACTCAGCTAGTATCGGATGACTTATTTTTCCTTAATATTCTTGTCGTTATCGCATTGAACTTAAAGCCTAATTAAAAATTAAAAAATATAATACAAATAAAAGTTCATAAAATTAAATACAATAAATAAAAAAAATATTTTACAAAAAATTTAAATATTCTGAAAAAAATCTAATAAAAATAAAGAAAACTTCTATGTTTAAATTTAGTTTGAACAAGATTTTTGAGATGGAAACAAAAAAAAAATCGTTGTATTTAAATTTAGTTTTCAATATAAAAAATAGCTCTAGTTGTGAAACTACAGAGTGAGCCAAAAGCCATAGTGGCTTTTTTGGAAATTTAATATGTTCTTTATTGTTTATATAATTTTTTTTTTATTATAAAATAAACGAAATGATAATTTTTCACACTAAGCATAGGAAATAATGTCTCTTAATGACCCCTATTTTCAGACTCGCAATAATGGGCTCATTTTAGATTATTTTCCATAGCATATCGTATTTCAAAATTTGTAGCTATAGTGTATTTGTATTGAGTTAAAGGAATATCTCCGGCTTGTTGGCATAAACTCGCTTCTTTAAAGACCCCAAAAAAATAGTCGGGTGCTAGCAAATCTGAAAATTATTCACTCTTCAAAACTTTGATTTCAAAAAGTCATTGTGTCTTATTCAGTGTGGGTATTTCCTCTATCTTGCTGAAACCACATCTTAAGTCTGTTTTCAAGAGTATGATATTTACGTTTATCAAACTTAAGTTTCGAAAAAATAAAGCCTAATGACATTTTTAGATATAAAGCCACACCAGATCTAATGGGATTCATTTCTTATTGGATTTTCAGAACTCATTAAATAAAACATTCCAATGAATACGAGCTCCATCACTAATAATCAGATTTTCAATAAGTTTGATTTCATTTCAGGCCAACTGTTGAAATTTAACTGCAAGACTTAGACACTGCCCATGATCTGCAGATTTTAATTCTTTCATCAATTGCACCTTTTCTTTAAATGCTCCAAGCAATGCTCCACCTTGCTTTAAATATCTTTAAGTAGATGTAACTAGTATTTTTTGTTTCACTTTACACCTTTAATATTTTCCATAGGGCGAATTAAACGTGGTGCACCGGTTCGAGGCAAATCTCTTATGGTGCCATGTTGGATGGTGACGTTGAACTAAGTAACGAATTATTGATTTAGAGATTTAAATTATGATGTTAAAATTTCGATGAAATGCTCTTTGCTGACTTAAATATTATAATAATTTAATTATTCTGAACCCTTTTTGAGTTGTAAATCTCTTTATCAATTGTTTTCCAGATATTTTTTCTTTAATCTAAAAGCAAAGTATAAAACATATGAGTAAGCGCAAAAGGTATTAAATTTTTTAAATCTATTGTGACTTTTGATCCACCTTGTATTATCCATTTTAAAAACGGCCTTAAATTATCTTAAGCAAATATACCAATAATTTTTAAATATGGCAATTTTGAGTTATGAGCCTATTGGGGTAAATGAGCAATATGCAGCCAATTTTACAGCGAGAGTAGTCTAGATATAACTTTTGAAATTTAAAAAGCAAACACATCAAATGGAACATTATTCTTTTCAAAAAGGCCCCTGACAATTTTCTTTTACAGAGTTTAGCCAAAATTTATCATAAGTGACGATGCCTTTTCTATTTTAACGGGTACGTAAATAAATAAACTTTAAACTTGCAGACCATTGAGAAGCTACGTGTTGTTCACGTAGGACCTCTACATCCACTTAAAGTCAATGCTTGGTGCGGTAGACACGGTAAATGTTATTGTGATATTTTTCTGGTAAGTCAAGGGAAGTACTATTACTTGCACTGGAAAGCAATACTGAGCCATGCTCAATGAGTTGTTATTGTCGAAAATTTATGAATTGGGACTGAAGGTCATGCGGCATTTAAAAAATTATATCCTCCCTTGATTCTGGGAAAAAAGACACATACTCTGGATGCTCTAAATAATACTACTCGAAAAAATTTTGAGAAATTCTTGTCCGAACTTTTGACTTCGATCAAAGTGATTAAAAATGCTGTAAAAATAACCCAAAAAGTCATCAAAATTATTGATGCCTAATTGACGGTTATTGGTTTTTTAAACTGACAGAAAAAGGCTAAAAAAATATATTTTAACAATTTTGTTTTTTAATATGTGTAGAGCAAAATTATGTCTAGTGACAGCCTGTATTTAAAAAAAATTCAGTTTTCACGTTTTAAATTCTTAATAATTTATCTGTTTCTGGCAAATTTTTTATTTACGAGAATTTTCTTAAAAAAACTCTATATTTAAAAATTTATTGTTGTAATATTTTGTAATAAATCATCTTTTTAAAAAGACTAAAACAAAAACGTTTTTAGAATTCATATGTTTAATTTTGCAACACCATACACTGACACAGAGATGTGAAAATAATGTTTATAGTTTTATTTTCATTGACATGTAAACATACGCATGCATGAAAAAGTGTATGTTCCTTACACTTGCTGTCATTGCTGTACATATTTATATGAACATAACATGATAACTATTGTTTTACTCTGTTTTTGTTTTTTCGTTTCCATTCTGTCCCGTCTCACACTATGTGAAAAGACAGTGACGAAGGAAAACAAAGTGTAAAAGTGTTTAACATTGTTGGCCTGTCAATCAGTTAGTAGTCATAGCTTTTTTATGATTTCTCGCCTTTATAAGTTTTTTGCTTTTTTTTACCCAGATGATCACGCTTTTATGACATTGGTAAGGATTAGTGCGTGACAATATAAAATATTCCATGACATATGAGGGACAGCCAGAATTAGGAATCGATTAATTTTTGAAACAAATTAAGCAATGACTTTTGATCGATGGGTCTGCTTAGAATAAATTTTCGTTTGTTATCAGTGATTAAATAGGCGGTTGATGAAGACTTATGTGTAACGTATTCAGAGCTCTGACATTTATTTTGCCTTTCATAACTTTAACAGAAAACATAATTTAGGACTTTGACATTACTTTTGCTCTGTTTAATAAGAAAAAAATATATAAAAAAAATTCTTCTTTTATTGTTTCCAATAGTACATGATAAAGGACTTCTAGTTTGAAGACATTGTGGTGATTCTTATTGTCAACAGTGATGGGTATTCGTAACGATGACGTTCATTGTGTTCTCAGGTCCATATTATTGAGAGTGTATTTTATATTTCAGAACTGGCGACTGACGTTCCTATAGTAAAAAATGACATTTTTGATAATATAAGGTGGTTACATTTTAAGTACCGATGGTGAATGTGAACCACGCCTAAACGTTAAGTTTTTTTTTGCATTTCATTTGACATTCCACAATTTCAGACCAACTTAATTTGGACGATAGAAAACACACAATCGAGCTACGCGTTAAAGTTATTCAGGGTTTTTATGAAAATGGGCGTTCAAATCAATATGCATTTTGTGCACATCATGATTATTTTGGACAACATAATCGTTTAAATTCGTCTATAATTGGGAGATTTGCGAAAAATATTAAAATTTCAGCAAAACAAGTCCGTATCAAATGTGAAAACATCTGTGAATGCCTTCTTAGTTCGTTGAACGGAAAACATTACAGTTTTTCGCGATAGTGTGGCAAAAGAGCAGTCAACCTGGACTCATCATCGTGTCCAACAATTGAACATCAACAGTGTTGTTAAAAATTTGGACTATCGGATCGAGGTGTGCCGTTGAGGTCGCGGAGGATATTTGGCCGATACTTTGTTCCATACATAATTGAACCATACACATATTATCATTACAAAAAGCAATGATGATAATTTCCTAAATAATTTATGTTTTATTCAAAATCAACATCGGCCCTTAAAATTTAACCACTCTTTATAACTTTCATATGCTGCTAAAATGTTTTCGTAAATTTAGTGCTTCAGTGAAAGTGGGCGTTTAAGTAAGCGTGTCAGTAAAATTTCTGCTAATAAATATAACTTAGATATTTCAATATAGTTCTTTATTATTCCAAAATCTTTATTCATTGAGAAATTAAAGTTATTTATGCTAATAAATACAACTTAGATATTTAAATATAGTCCTTTATTATTCCAAAATCTCGATTTATAGAGAAATTATAAGAATTTGAGAGAAAACGTTGTATGGGAGGTGGGCGTAAAAGTGGGCGTGTCACATTTATTTTCCGTCAGAACAAAGCCTTTGACCAAAAAGCAATTCCTGCAAAATTTCAGAAGCGTAGATCAAATTTTGACACTCTTATTAGGTTTAAAATTTTGAACATACTGAAAAATACACTGCGCGGTATAAATTTTCATACATTTTGATCTCTAACTCCCTTCCTAATGCATGCATTTAAACAATTTTTGGGTAAAAATATTGTTTTTGCTCAGGTAGCTAATATCTGTAGTTTCATGTCTCTACGTTGATTTTGGTGGACACAACTCCATTTTATTCGATCTTGGAAGGACACGGTTCTTTCGACCTAATCTTGCATTACGAGCTATAACTTTCTTTCTTATATTCCGATTTAGCCAATTTTTTATTCCAAACAAACCTTGTGTATAAGACATATTCTTGCAAAATTTGAGCCCACTAGCTTTTTCGATGGGGTCTCTATAGTGCTTTAAACAGACGGACAGACGGATGGACATAGCTAGATCGTCATCAAATATAAGAATATATATATACCATTTTTTTGGTTGCGGGTATAAAAACTAAAATATTTAAAAAAAACACTTAACAAAAAGATTTGTTTAGCTCTTTTACTAAAATTTTGCAAAAAATATTTGACCTTGCGTCACAAAAATTGGTATGGTGATCACTATCGGATCGTCCCGGGTATACAATGGGGTATAGGGGTATAGAGAGTTTTATCTACTAAATGTTGCTAAGTTCTTTTTGTTATCTTATGTTCTCTAGAAGTTATGGTGTATTAAAAATAGGAATTTAGGAAAATTTGAACCTAAAAATAAAAAAAAATTATTTCTAAACATTATAAACAATTTATTTTCATGTACTAATGGTTAAAAAATTTTAAAATTATACAAAACTAGAAGTTTAAAAATCAATTCAATTTTTTGGCTCACGAGGTACACTAGTGTCTACATTCGAATGAAAAAATGAGTTTTGGCCGCCTTCTCGTAGAATGGTCCACTGTGCGGCGGCCATTTCGCAGATATTTTATTTCATACATAATTAAACCATACAAATATTATCATTATAAAAAGATATGATAATAATTTCCTAAATAATTTGTGTTTTATTCAAAATCACCAAAATCGCCCCTAAAATTTAGCCACCTTTTACAAAAGAGTAGAGAGATAAAAATATAATTTAGTTAAAAAATGTATTTTAAATATTCAATACATATCTAAAATCTACTGATGCACATTTTTAGGATGTTATCAAAAATATTACTAGAGTCATCTAGTGTTCTACGTGATATTAACAAAGACATCATCCTCACTGTTTGCAAAATGTAGTGGCGCCTTCAACAGATGTTGCCGTCTGCAATGAATAAATGCTAATATATATGACTAATATATTTTTATAAAAATTTAAAGAAAAAAGTGTGCGTGGCACATCTATTTTCCGTTATAACGAAGACTTTGACTAAAAAGCCATGTTTGCAAAATTTCAGAATCGTACATATAGTTTTGTCAGTTTTATTACGTTTTAAATTTCAAATATACACTGTGCGGTATAAATTTTCGTACATTTTGTAATGCATAGATTTAAGCAATTTTTGGGGAGAAATATATATTTGAAGTTTCATGACTCTACGTTTGGACACAATTCCATTTTATTCGATGTTCGAAGGACACGGTTTTTTCGACCTACTCTTGCTTTTCGAGCTATAACTCTCTTCCTAATATTCCGATTTAGCTAATTTTCAATAATAAACAAACCTTGTCTATAAGAAAGATTCTGGCTAAATTTGAGCCCTCTAGCTTTTTCGGTGCGACCTCTATCGTGCTTTCAACAGACGGACAGACGGACGGACATAGCTAGATCGTCATCAAATCAAACCCTGATTCAGAATATATATACTTTACGTGGTCTAAAATGGATATTTCGATGTGTTACAAACGGAATGACAAAATGAATATACCCCCACCATTTTTTTGGTGGCGTGTATAAAAAGTAATAATAATTTGGACAACTGGGTATACCTTAGTTGTTGTTGTTATTACTGTCTTTGCGCTCCTAACACCACTTATTTACTTATTTATCAAGAGCTATCACAGCATTAGAAAAGTATGAATTGTCACAGAAGGTCACTCATTTGTATCTAGACATGAAGGTGTAACAGTGTAAGTGCTTTTATATAAGATTGTATGTGTCTGTTTGTAAATTGTATTTCTTGAATTGTGGCTACGTAGACCTCCGAAAGGATGAAAAATTTCAAAGTCGAAATAAAGTTTATACGACATAGGAAACAACTTGTTGTATTTGACATTTGCAACTTCAACTATTTCATCGATATTTATTTCAATACGAGAAAAACTACTTGAGCCCAAGGGTTTGTAGCAGTGTCTGCCAATGGTTGTTGTGATATTTATAGATATTCAAGCCATATTGTGACTGAAACAAATTAATCATTTATTTTATTAAATTGAGTAGGATGAGGTTTGTTCGTTTTGATTTTGGAAATGAAAAGAAAAGTTTTATCCCCTATTCATAATTAATGCTTTAATTTAATAAAGCTATCGCAAATACATTTTCTCTAATAAACCTTTTATAAACTTAAAAATTGTTTATTGATGTGGGTATCGGTTTATGCATGAATTGTTAAAGAGCACTTAATAGTTAATGTAAAATTAAAAATGAAGGATAAAACAATCCTTAAATGTACAAGATTTTTATAGAAAAAAATTTTAGCTTAAATACAAGAAATATAATTTTATCAGTGCACGCGCTTTTATTGTATGCATTGAATCATTACTGAGCTCTTATCTTAAATAGCAATTTTTTGCAGACACTGAATTCTTGTTACTTAAATAATAATAATAAATAATAATAATAAAAAAAAAAAAAAAAAAAAAAAAGGTAATTTATGTGATTTTGATCAATTTCTTTTCAAAATTAAATTTACAAATTTTCACCAGTAAAAAATTAGTGGCATATCAAAAGAAAAGTTTTCGTTAAAGGATATTACAATTTCGCAAATTTTGATAAACTTCTGAACAGGATGAATTATAAATTCTTGAGAAACGATTGGTTAAGTAAAACATTCTAAAATTCAGAGTCAAATAACTACAAAATTATATAAAGGATGTGAATCTAAAAAAATTTTCTTAATTTTAGAGGTTTGTGTTTTTTCATAAAATTTTAAAAATGTTGTTTTTTAAATAACGAAAATATATTAGAGGTAAATGATCCGGTGGGCTAGTCTGCCAGTTAAGTGGTTGTGAGTATAATATGCGCAATAGAGTCTGACACGTTGCACTGCTCGGTTAATAAAAAGTAAAATATTTTATATATTTTCTGTTATAAAAAAGAAAGGAAATATTTTAAATGAAAGAAGTAAGAGCGTTTTATTCGGCTCTGCTGAATGTTGTATACCCTTCATAAAAGCAAAGATATGCAATTTCAATTTAAACATATATAAGTTGTTTGAAAAACAGATTTCCATTAATTTGTCTTTTATTTACATTTGCCCAATTGTTGCTATTGTTGATTCATGGCATGTCATCGTATTCATTCATACTTGTTGTGTTCGATATTTTTCGTGCGACGTACAGTGAGTAAACGAATAACTTCGTGATTTCAGCAATTCGGCTCACAAAATCTGTATTGCATACATTAATACACATGTATTTTAAAGCATTAAGGCACTACAACTGCAATAATAACCCACACAGTTTGTTGTTATTTTGGACAAACTATGCTATTGCAATCAAAATACATTGCTGATATTTTTTTCAATATCTTTTCTGGTAATAGACCGATTGATTCAATATTTACTTTAATGTTCTTATATGTATATGTTATATTGACATTCAACAGACGGGTCAAGAATTTCAATGAAGGCTGAAAAATTTAAATTGTTTAGTAAAACAGATTCATACTTGGTTTTTTGCTCATAGCTCAGCCGCTTAAATGTCGAAATCATTTATTTAAAATAGTAAAATTCTTAAAACATTAAAAAATTAAAATTGACACCACAACGAGGCCGTGGGTATGCAAAAATTGATTTCAACGCTCACTCAGACAAGGATTCAGATTATCCATACTTTTTTTGGGGTTGCAAATGCATACTGAAGAAGTTACAAATGAAGTAACAAAACTATATATTTATAGAAATAGTGAGTGCTTGGGTTAAACCCATGATGAAGTTGTTCAATTTAGATAAAACATGAATGATTTTAAAATTGGAGACCAGGCGTTTATATTAGTATATAAAGGGAAACTACACCGCTTTCTTATAAGGGCATAGAACGTATGAGTTTTAGAAGTGATATAAGATGTTAAGAGATCCATGTTTCCTGACTTTGTTTACATGAACTGTTTAAAATATTTTGCATGCATTTTGAAGCACTTCATTTATGAGAAATTATTTTAGATTAAGGCAGGTATAAAAAATGCGGTCTTTTGCAGTATTGATTTGATCGCAGAAAATGCTTTTCATGAAAAATTTTTTGCTGGGTAATTTCTTGCAAGTGAAACCATAGCTGGTTTCAAAAGTGCATCCCACTCGGCTTGTATCGGATTATCTTTTCAGTTTTCTTATATAGTTACTGCCGTATTCATAAAAAAATATTTTATTTTATAACATTGATTCATTTAGAAAAATTTGTGCTGAGGTAAATGTTGCCGTAACTAGAGGAAAGCTGATAAGGTTTCTCAATTCGAATGCTTACATCTAATGCTGAGTCTTTTTTTTTTTACGTAATTATTGTTTTCTTTGGAAAAAAAATCTGATAAAATTTAAATATAATGATGTTGATAAAAATAAATAATCAAATAAGTCTTTGCTAAACCTAATTTTTCTTATATATACGGCAGTTTAGATTCAGTCATAATTAATTAGTTAATTTATGAAAATAAACATAAGCTAGATTTACATGGGAGATCTGCATTTTTATTGTTTTTTAATAAATTTTAGTTTTTTGCCAAAAATAATGCAACATTTTAATAATGCAAGCATGTGGTTTTGGCAACTCAGTTTAACTTTGTTTTGTCTAAGAGTCGCACTGCCAAAAAAAAAAATTTCCATTTTTTTAGGAAAGACGTAAAATTTTATTTGCAAAAATATTTTTTTTAATATATGGACAAATTATCTTTTTATAATTGTCTCAAGATATTAAACTAAAAAGATCTATCAGCAGACATCATAGTTGTATGCCTGGTAAAGCTTTAAGAAGCTTTGAACACGACAATTTGAAATAAGTATGATTAAGATCTTAAGTAAATTGAAATTTTCTTTAAAAATAACATTTACTAAAATTTTTGTATACCTACATTAGTTTGTCTAGCTAAGACTCGAGAACGGCTTGACGATTTGGATAGTTTTGATCTTGAAATACATATATGTTTAAGTTCACGAAAGGTTTCAACTAAGACAAATATAAAAATAATGCCAAGAAACGAAAAATAATAAAAGAAACATTTTAATTTTTCAATAGAAAATGTTCCCAGCTGTAGACATATGTATGATGTCTTTGATAAATAAAAAATTTTCACTTGGTTGTCAAATATTTATAGTTCGTTTGTATAATAGCCGTAGTAATCTCTTTGATCTATTTTGTTACAATACAACACCAAGACAAGATTTATATTAAAAAAATTTAAAAGTAGGCGTGGTTTTCTTAATATATAGAAAATAAATTTTATATAAAATTGCCGAATGTTTGTAAGAGCAATTGAGAACGGCTCAATCGATTTCGCACAATCTTTTTGTGCTGTATTTGTGAATACCACAAAAAAAACTATAAGAAAATAAGAGGGGGTATCCACCAATACAAAAAATATAATATATATTTTTAGGCATGTTTGGAAACTATAATTGTATGACATTTACACTTAAGGAGATATTTCCAAAACTTAATTTAAACAATAGATGTATATTTTACCCGTGTGAAATCGAGTCAAGTATGTAGTTATTATTACAAAAAATTTAAGCAATGTTTGATACAAAAATAGGATTAAAAAAAATTCAAAAAATAAAACATTTCAGTAATTTTAGAATTATAAAAATATATTTTTCTTTTTCTTAAAAAACTATGTAAACATTTTCATAGTTATTATTTTTTACAAATTAGAGCTAAACAATACAATTATTTTCAATTTGTAGTTTATGAAAAACTAACCCATTTCTGGCTTGAATTATTTCCAACCATATTTCATTTTATGTTAATTTCTATTAATAAATCTATGACAACATTTGCGACTCACAATAGCTAGAAAACCTATTTGCATATAAACAAATATTATTTAAAATATACAATCTTATTACAACATTGACACATGTTGGTACAACTGTAAACAATCGTTACGATATTTACTTTACATAATATAAACGATAGCATGACAAGGATGTATCCATATCAATACAAATATATTTTTACACATACATTTCTACTTACATATATGGCTGTGCGTTAAAATGGGTAAACCACATCCATGTCATATCTTGCTATTTATAGGATGTTTATTGCTTCATAAATGAATTGTTTTCGTTCATATGATTAAGAGACTGACTTTGAATGTTTGTTAGAACTTATCTATTTATGCTGCAGGCCTTGTTTAAATCTTGATAATAATTATTATTCTTTAGGTACTTTGAATATTGTATTAAAATGTTTATTTTTAAGTAACAAATAGAGGTGATTTTTTTATCGTTTGAATTTTAAAAATAAAAAAAAAACACAAAAAATTTTTAAACGTAAATGATATATCTTTTTGGAGCGATAAATGTATGCTTGAATACATTTTTTAAAATTAAGCATACAAAAACAATTTAAATGTTAAGATTTGTTAAAATTTGCATACTTGCGTTCATGGCACATTTATTCAACAAGTAGACTTGCTTCGTCAGCTGATTATTATTTGTTTTTTTTTCTTTACAAATATTTTATACTTTAGCTGTCAAAGTCCACACATAAAATTTAGTTTTGAATTTTATATATAGAAAATATAAACAAAAAAATTCTCTCCGAACTGCGAATACCTAATGAATAAATATGCCTCGATAAATGATGTTAAAATTTTAATATTAAAACATACCGTTTTTCGGGTTTTTGCACATTTTACCGGTTTGGATAACCGGTTTTTTATTTAATATTTTTGTTTGTAGACAAATTAAAAAAAAACATATTCCATTTAATTTATTTTTTTTTAATTTGAAAATAAATTGTATAACTTTTTTATAATTAAGTATTTTAAATGGAATTAAATTCATTATATAAATTTATTATATTTTAAATATTATTTTAAAGTAAAGAATTCACAGTATGAAAAAACAAAGAAGCAAATTTAGATCGGTCAAATGTTTTTATAAAATGTATATAATAAGTTTAGAATGCTAAGTGCTTAAGCTGGCTTAAGCAAATAGGCGAATGCTTATTATCAAATGTCGAATTCATAATGTACTTAACAAAACTTTTCGTTTAGTTTCAGCCAAGTGTTTTTTCTTAAGCAAAGATTGAATCCAGCCGCAAAACAAACATAATAAAATATAACACTCCCGAAAACAAATCAATCATCACTGGAAAATTTTTTCTCTACAGCTTAGTTAGTGTTTGTGTATTCAAACAAAGCAGAATATGATAACAAATTGTGACAAAGGAATAAAGAAACATTAAGCAAAACAGAATATTAAACAGCAGTGTTAATTAATAATAACGTTTGGGTGATTGTAAATAAAAAACAATTTTTTTAAGCAATTTTTCTTAGTACACTAGAACTCATCTCATTACTGGACATAAAATGTTAAAATCTCTTTGCAAGATTTTCTTTGGTCTAGGTCTACTACGAAAGCATTCAAACATGTTTGAAGGTTCTAATTCAGTTTTAATGTTCCATTTCATTCTTGTTTCAGCTTTATTTAATTAATTTTATTTTGTTTTACTTTATTTCAACGTTGTTTTATTTCAGTTTGGTTCTCTTCTTCAATGTTTTGTCCGTAAATCAAAACACATATTTTTGGAAGTATGTATTTTATAATAAGCAAATAATACAGACTCACTATCTTAAGTTTAATGAGATTATTTGTAGGCATTTTTCTACTTTTTGTGCAGGTTTTCTTCGAATGTAGGTTAAACCAGCATATGCATAATGTAGTTAGGAATTAATGCAAGCTGACATCAGAATCATATTTTTAATACAAAAACTATTCCAGTGTTTTTTTATATTTTTAAGATAAATACATACATATGTATGTATTCGGGTAACCCTATATTATTTTTTTTGTACCTTTATGTATGATTAAAAGTTAAAAGTTTCAATTTCAAATAGGAAAACGAAAAACATGTTGTACATAAAATGTCCTGTAGAATAATATGGGGATTCACCGAATTTAATTACGTACATGCACAAGCCAATACAGCTGTTAGTTATGACGATTTGAAAGGTTTCTCATTTATAGTATTTTATAGCCCTGCATCCCTAGAAGACATTCGATCTCTAATTTAATTTTTTATTACTGAATCTAAAAACACAAATTTACTTATGTACTCCGTTGATATGTACCTGAATCTTGATTGTTATTCTAGTTATTACAATAATTTTTTTTTTCCATATAAACGGTAAGAGAGTTTAATTTTAAAGTATATTTGTTAACGAAAAGAAAGAAAATACTATTAATAAGTAACTAAAAAGTAACAGAAAAAAATTCCATTGATACGAATATATTGCGTTAAAAATTTAATAAAATATGTTATAAACTAGTGCAGAAAAGTATCGTTTCATTTGCATTTTCCAAACCACCATCATCATTCAAAAGAAAAATTTTATTTAGACAATTTGCCCTAGAAACGCTATTCCTTTTAGTTGTAATATATGTATATAAGTATTTATTTATTTTTTAATAACCCTACGTCTAACCGTAATACCTGAAGTAATATTTGCTTGTAAGACATAAACAATTTACAGCCGTATTTACAAAATACATTTCAGGTTTATTTAAGGCTTATTTGACAGATGCTGTACAGAAATTTGTCAAATAAGCCATCAATAAACCTGAAATATGTATTATGACTTCAACAGTCAAATTGTTTGTTCATTTTAAAAACTTGTTCAATAATACTAAATCTAAGTTTAATTTTAATGTTAAACTTAGCTATACTTTTTAATTTTTTTCTTTGATTTCATCGGATTCTAAATAAGGATTTATGTACAATAAATATTTCTATTTTCGACTGCTGTGAGTTTATAGAAATTTTATAAAGTTCTTCTGCAAAAGATGTAACTTGAAACTTGACACGAAATTACAAAGTAGAGCAAGTGAGTTTGGTATCATATTTTGCTTATATATTTTTCGTTCTATACATAATCAGTGCTACTACCCAGCAAAAAAAATTAGAAGTAGTGCAAAGCGAATTACATTTTCAAGACTTCTTAATCAATTGTGTTAAAGCATTTATTTTAAATTACTTCCTAAATGTGAAATAATTTGTCTTGATTGATGTGTTTAAAAATGAATGTAACATCATGTAAAATATCTTAAACAATTCATGCAAACAGACAAATTCAACTCATGAAACATCCGATGCTTCTCATCTAATATGCATGAGTTCTAAATATGTACTTAGAATGGAGTGCAGTTCATTAATGTATTCATGTAAGCACATGATCTGCAATGACACGCTGATGTTAAAATCATTAGTGTTTTCACCTAAATTTAATCACTTTGTCACCAGTTGAACCCCTGCAAATCCACTTTTTTGGCATAGATTTTTTTGCTGGGTATGAATATAAAATAAGATGTAAAAATTCTTAGAATTCAAATACATTATCAGTCATGTAATACAAAGTTAGAAAAAATATTAATATATATATAACGTATTAATTTCAAAACAATGGCATAGAAGGTGTTTTTTTATAGAGGCGGAAAATTTTATATTGAAACAAAACAGAGAGCATTTTTTAATATCCATTCATTTGGGTTTAATAATTAAAGAAGTTTATGGCTTTAATATTTTGATATGGTCTAAGACCTGTGGCTCCAAGACAAGAACGTACGTGTGACTTAACACATCTCCAAAGAAAATAATTTAATATTATTATAAGTATCACATGAACGAGTTTGCCAGTAAAAGATGTTAATTTTTTTAATTTATTCGTCAAGTGTTTCTTCCTCTAAATAGATTGTATGGCTAAAAGTATTAATCTACAATACAAATGCCTTCTAATTTCGGTATAAATTTCTTTTTGTCGCTCATCGTTGACTGTAACGTTCTTGTCATCGTTATCTTTAAGAACATCCCAGCAAAAAAATCTATGACAAAAAAATGGATTTGCAGGGGTTCTATTGGTGACAAAGTGGTTAAATTTAGGTGAAAACACTAATGATTTTAACATTAGCATGTCATTGGAGATCATGTGTTTACATGAATAGATTAATAAACTGCACTGCATTCTAAGTACATATTTAGAACTCATGCATATATGATGAGAAGCATCGGATATTTCATGAGTTGAATTTGTTTGTTTACACGAATTGTTTAAGATATTTAGCATGATGTTACATTCATGTTTAAGCACATCATTTATGACAAATTATTTCAAATTTAGGAAGTCATTTAGAATGAATGCTTTTACACAATTGATTTAGAAGTCTTGAAAATGTAATTCGCTTTGCACTACTTCTAATTTTTTTTACTGGGATATGGAGCAATATTTCAAAGGCGAGTGTTAATAGTTGTAATATTGTTTCGATATTCACTTCAGTGTTATCAAAATGCAATAATTCAATTTTTTGTATATGTGTGTCAGTAAGGAAACTGTTTATGTTTGTTTTTTTTAGCTTTTGAGGAAAGCACTTTTTTAAAACAAGAGTCGATTTTGATACATTGATTGCTTTCTGGCTTTTTTGAATAGAATATCGGTTTTCGTATATTAAGTATATATACGCCACTATTCAAAATGATATTGCTTGTAAAAAATATAAGTAATAAGGTTTAAGTTGTCCAAAATAGTATTATAAATTAAATAAAATAATTTTTCTTCTAATGGTAGTTACAAGCTGCGAGATTGTAACAGTGGTAATGTCTCAATTTAATGTCTAATTAGGCAGTTACTACTTTTTATCGTAATTTTCAAAATAAAATTTAACAATATATAGACAATGCTTTGGCAATAATCTAATCTATCTATGCATAATAAATACCCAAACCAAACTTTCCTCAAACTAAACGGGAACTATCAAATCAGCTATTAAAGAAAACAGTTCTGCCAATGTGTTGTTCCGAGCTTCTATAGGAATACCCTTCAATAATGTCGTTTACACACCAAATGTTGTTACCACAGTGCGTATACGCATTAATTACTCAATCGAAATAAAATAACTCATCCGCCTTCTTGTAACTGTCGGTTGATTCATCGTAATGTTTGATTTTCAACCGTCTTTTTTTGACAAATCACACATGAATTACATCAAACTGCTTTTTAATTTTTCTTCAATATCGTTTTGCAAGTCAACATCAAAAAAATTCACATAACACTAAAGTCCCCAAATTGTTTAGCTGTATTACGAAAAACAGCGTTCTGTGAGAAATATATTTCATTCGATGCGAGGAACTTACGATGCGCATAATCGACGTTCTAAAAACAATATTTTCTCTATCTCTGGCTCAATGTATAGGTTATGTGTATGTGGCTGGTGGAATCATTAGTTAATATTTAAAAAAAAAAAGACAAATAAAAATGTAACCATAAATGCATCCGTTATCGCACCATGTGCTTCCTAAAATTCAAGCACATGGTTTTAGTCAGGATTAGTTTCAGCAAGTTGGCGCTATATGCCATTTAGACCGCGAAACAATGGACTTGTTGAGAAATCATTTCGGTGAACACTTAATTTCTCACTTAGCTATGGCAAATTGGTCACCTAGATTGTGCGATGTCAGATTTTTGGACTGTTTTCTCCTGTGACATGAAAAGTCTGAGGTGTTCAGGAATTAGCTAGTTACGATTGACGCCTTAAATGCCAAGCTTGTGTTACTAGCGAGATATACTCGAATCAGTAGCACTTAATTAATTAATACATTTGTTGTTCTTTTAACCGAGAATAAACATTTTAAAATCACTTTCATATTTATGTGTCTTATTTTACATTACAAATCGATTTGATAAATTATTCGATTTAAGAAACGTTAAAAACGTTAATGCCAGTATTTTATAAGATAACCCATACATTGCAATAAATATACAAACGCTTAAGGCTTCTGTTTATAATACTTTCCACAAACTTTTTGCTTTTAAACTTTTGATAGATCGAAACTTTTCTTACAAATAGGGTTGGGGCTTGGATCATTTACACAAGAATTCACTCCTCATAATAATTGTACAGGTAACAAATAGAAGTTTAAATTGCAACATATGACTTTGAAAAGTTTACATTTAACACACAATACAGCCGTAAATAAAGCAATTAAGTTAATGCCTAAAAAGGTGACCCAGATTTAAATTTCAAACAACCTAATTCACAAAGTTTAACAACAATATGAAAGTTTTATTTAAAACTACCCAATTGTGACAGCAATTCAAGTGTTTTTGTTACCGACACTGCTGCTATCCCGTTTGCTGTCAAAATAACACAAAAATGCCAAAAATTGAAAAATTTTTTTGGTTTAAGCTTTTGTTTGTGAATTTATGTTTGTCTGGAAAAATGAATCAAGAACAAAAAAAATCTGTCAGTCATTAACATTGAGTCATAAAATCATTTGATATGCACAACCATCAACCTTTTTTCTAGCTTCTATCCTCACTTAAATAAAGTTTTAAAAACTAGCAGATTAAATTAGAAAACAAGCAAACAAATGTAGAAAAATAGACAGACACATCTACATACATACGTAAAATACATCTTCATATCCTTAGTATATGATGGTTGATTTGCATGTGTTTGTTGTATATAGTAGTTGTTATTCTTATCTCAAAAGTAAACAAATCCTTGTTGTTATTCTAATGTCAAAAGTAAACAAATCCTTAAAAAAATGAAAGATGAAATATGAAAAACTTTATAATTATACAAAATTGAGGAGAAAAATAGTTTGTTGGAACATTATTAAAAATTGTTTAAAGTTAAGTATTAAAAATGATTTATAATTGTTTGCGATTAACAGATTTATGGAGCGTGTTAGTTTACGAAATGCTGAATATAAACTTTAATTAAGTATTAATAAAACTTTGTAGTCTTAGGAGGCGGAAGAGCTAAAAACAAAACGTACATAAATTAAACAATATTTGAATTCAATATTGTTCCAAAGAAAAGACAAACGACCAAGCCAAGGTCATGTCCTTTTATTTGATAACAAATTATAATTAGGTTTAAGGAGTTACATTTCAAATACGAGATACATTTATAAATTTATTGTTCACCATTTTGTAGTTGTGGCCATCATGAATTTAATTTTTTATAGTGCCTTATTTTGCGCAAGTCCAGTCTTTTCAGATGATACAAATATTGACTCTCTTGATTGTTTAGAAGCTGGAAAAAAATTTATTTTCGTTTTTAAATTTTTGGAATATATATTTTAAAATTTTTTTTTGCCTATAACTTCAAGGATTACAGTCCGATTTATCAAAAAGTTTTCCCGAATATCTCTAGAGGCATATTATATCTACAAATAGTAACAAAGGTACCTATAAATTATTCTATGGCTGAAAAATTTTAATTTTTGTGGTAAAAATATGGGAAAAAACTTAGGCAGTCGTGTTTATTTGCTCATATCTCAGAAAGTTATGGGCCGATTTTGCTGAATTTTAATAGCAACTTATTCTCGGATGTTTCTAAGAGACTGGTACTGTACACAGATCTAAGGAACATGTGTCTGCTTCTAAAAGTTGATTTCAACCAACACACGGAAAGACTGACGAACGGACAGATGGACAGACGGATATTGCTTTATCGACTTCTCTCTTCATAAGCTTTCAGAAAATATATGCTTTATAGGATCGGAAGTATTGTAGACCTTATAAACGAAATGACAAACCTATATATACCCTTGGGCACCACAGTTGAAGAGAAAAAGAAGTTGGCAGCAACAATTTTGTCCGGGCTCAGCTAGAGTTAATTACACAACCACCACCAATAACTGTTGTGAGAGTATATTCACTTGGCCATTTCATTTATAATATATTAAATTCTGTAATCTATACCTTGTATAGATTAAATATATGTATATGGTATATTTAGTCCAAGTTTCTTTTTGAGAATAAATAGCTATGTTTGTCTATTTGTCCGTCGGCTTAAAATACGCTAGACCTCAAAAAAAATCTGAACGGATGAAATCTTACTTTAATATTTCTAATACATCAGAAATAATTGGTATTGAAAATGGATCAAAAAGGAGAGGTCAAGTAAAAAATGTACATCGGACATCGACTGAAATTCGATTTGTCTAAACGCAATGACGTAGAGTGATAAAATTTTATAAGAATTTATTTTTTTAATAAAAACATCTAATATTGCTACATTTAACTGTGCTAAATCTTACATATCCTTCACAAAAGTGTAAAGTGTATAAGCATAAGTTAGTTGTTTGTGAAATAGATTATTAAAAATATTTCTCTCATTTGTACGTACTCGATCTATGCTATTACTCATTAATTGCATGTCATCATGAACATACATACTTAATGTATGTGATCATATGTGTGCGAATAAAGTAAATGAAAGAAAAATTTTGCTGTAGACGCCAGTGTGACAGAACTCAAATTTATCGATCCGATGCCTGCCACAGCGTTTCGTTGCGTATTTTATGATTTTTTTTATTCCTAACGATATTCTAAGTCATGGGAAAGAGAAAATCTTCTAACAAGATGGCGTAACATGCCATACAGCACGTTTGACGAACACTATATTTAATTAAATGTTTGGTAACTTAATTAAATATCTTAAGAAATGGACCAGTAAATTGACCGCATCTTTTATGTGATCTGACACCTTTGAACTTATTTTTGTGGATGTAGATCCAATCTCTGATATATGTTGATAAAACAGCAATAATTGATTGCTTAGAAGTCAACATTCGACGCACTATTGAGAAAGTAATACCGGTTATACTCGAAAAAGTGATAAAAAATTAGACAGCGAGGATGATGTCATAATGCGAAGTCTAAAAAGCCATTTGACAGAAAGTACTTTTTGAAATAATAAAGGCCATAAGATTTGTAAGCTAATAAAGTAAAAATTTTAGTAGTTGTGTTAAATTTGTTGTGTTTTATTTTGAACATAATTTCGACGCCTCCAAAACAACAAAAACGATAATACACATATTTTACCTACAAGGCAACCGACCGGTTTTAGTATTGGAATTAAAGAAAATAGTTTGACCAGTAGAATACAGCGCATTTTAAAAGAATTTGAAAAATTGTTCATAAACCAATTAGATCTAGAAATTTAAAATTTACTCCCTCCATCCTGCTCATTATTAATAGTTTATAAACAAATTCCAATACAACATGACTTCCGAAACAAAATGACCAATACAATGTTTACTTAGTTCCACCAATAAAGATGAATGAAATGTAAGGGAATGACTAGTAGTATAAAGTAAACCGTAAAGAAAATCTAGTCTTGTAAATAAAAACTTTTTACTCCAAAACGCCTGGAAATTTACGCAATTCAAAATTTACGATGGAGTCTTAAGCAAAATGGACAGAACTATGTGCTGCACTTTTTTATTGATGTTGCGTAATTGGCCAATATTTTTAAAATTTTCCCATCCTAAATGCTTTAATTTCACTCATTGATATTAATGATCTTTATCAGTGAATACATAGTTGCGATGGCACAGTAAGATCTCTTGCATTATATTTTTAGAACACTGACCAAAGTCACGGGCAAACAATGGTCATTTTGATATAATTTTTCCATCGCCTAACTATAAATAACCGAATTATTTATGTAGTAATTTTAATATAGTACTGAAGTAGTTACAAAATTGAATGAATAATTTTAAGCAAAAAACTTGAGGAAAAAATTTTATTAAATAAATTATTTGATATTTTCGACTTATACTGTTTTTATATAGGTATTAGTACAAAACCGTTTATAAATGGTAGTTGAACCAGAACGCACCATGTTAACTATATATGAGTCACACGTTAACATCAAGTTTTTTGACGCGTATACTCGTCTAGTTCGTTCTGCGCAAAACATTGCTTTTGTTGCGATAGGGTGATATAAGTGCCTTCAATCTCGTCATGTAGTTGTGCCCACCAATTGAACATCTCACGTACATCACTGATAGGAATTTTGAACAAAGATTTGAATTTATACGCTTACAAGCTTCAGTTGACTCAAAAACTGAAGCCTACTGACCTTACCATTTCAAACGTCGTCAATACGCCGAATGGTTGGTTGAACAGACAAAAGTGTATGGTGACTTTTTAAAAAAAGTTAGCTTCAGCAACGAGATACACTTTAACCTCAGTATATCCGTTAACAAGTATTTAGGCAAATGAAAATATACGACTGATTGTTGAAAAGCCAATGCATCCACAAACAGTGACTGTTTGGTGTGGTTTATGGGCTGATGGCGTTATCGGGTCATACTTGTTCGAAAATCAGGTTGGCCAACCTGTTACTATCACGAATGATATCAAACTTCTTGTTGACAAAAATTGAGGCTATGGACCAGGATGTTATGTTGTTCTAACAGGATGGTGTCACTTGTCGCTCAGCCAAAGAAACAATGGGTTTTTTGCTTGAAAAATTCAAAAGCCGGGTTATCTCAATTCATGGCGATTTTAATTGCCCACCACTATCATGTGATTTGACCGCGTTGGACTACTTTTTTTTGGATATTTATTAAAATATTAAAATATTAAAAAAATTAGAAAGTATAGGTCTATAAGCCAAAAAAAAAAAACACAAAATTCAAAAGCTAAACGATGAAGACACTTTAAAGATATTGAACCTCAATTAGGTCTCAATAACATTGAAAATATGGACTAGCAGTTAAAAGTATACCACTGAAACTGTGGCAAACATTTGGCCGATATTGCGTTTCACACAAAATTTCCATAGATTCTGCTATCATAGTAAAAAAATATTAAGATAATTGTCTAAAAACTTTTTGTTTAATTTACAATTAACATCGTGCGTTTTGATTGCAACAAACATGGATGAAGAACCCTTAAAAGTTTAAATGAAATAAAAGACTTTTTGCTATTTTTGTAGTATTAAATGTACTTAAAATTAAACAAATAAAAACTCAAAAGTATTTTTAAACAGATAAATAGCAAAAAATAATAATTGTGTACTTGAAATGGTTTTATTCATCCCTATAAAATACAAAATGCTTTGCTTAGCAAGAATAAAAAAAAAGAAATAAAAGCATAAAACTTATAATAATATTAAATGATTAAATAAAAACTTTTTTACCCATTAAAAAAGATATAAATAGAATTTAATTTGTTCTCACAGATATTAAAAGTTTTAAATTTAAAAACACAATACACCCTAATTTCTAATCCTTAACAAGAAAAAGTTTATATTTAATTCAAACTTTTTTTGTGGGCTAAAATTTAGTTTTAGTGTGCGTTACAAAAAAAAAAAATAAAAAAAAAGTAAGTGTTAAAGTTTGTGCGTCTTATTTTTTTTTAGTTTATTTCTATCTTGTTTGTTAAAAAAAAGGATATTTAACTCAGCAAAGTTGAAAATGTAAATTTAGATTAGACAATAAAAAAAAATGATTTTTTTTACACAAAAGCCAACACATGAACGTGACATATGAACATCCGGGAAAAAAATCAACAACATCAAATTTTATGCAAATACCATAACTACTAGTTTATGTGTATGTATAAATGCATGTACATATGCAAAGTACCTCAAAGTTAAATTCATACATACAAAAATAAAAAAGCAAAATATTATGCATGATAAACTGACTGACTTAGTTCTACAGACAAACAGAAAAAGAGATAAAAAAATAAATAAAAAAAAAAAATACAGATAAAATTTGTATGCCAAAGATAAATTGTAAATAGTTGGAAGGTTTAACTGAAATCTAAATTAAATAGAAAAAAAATTATTGCAAACAAAATAGCTTTGGGTAGTAGTTTTAGGGTATGGTTTAAAACTTCTGGTTGAATGTTTAAAAAGAAATTGTTTGACTATTCAGTAACTGCTTGATTTGTAAACAAAATAAAGAAAAGGATTTTATGTTGATTTCTAAGATTCTAAGAGTACATTTATAAAAATTTTACTGCCTTTTTTTACACCCATAAAACAGAAAATCACATTCACTGCCAATCGAATGGTTCAGTTCCCGCAATCAAACTTTTCATTTGTGACTATTAAATTTCTATTGCAAGAATCATAATTTAAAACTGCTGACTACATGTTTATATTCCGAAATGAAATTCTGTAGGTATAATCGTAAAATTCTACTATTACAACTAGGGATGCCAATCTCGAAATCCGGATTTACAAATCCAAAAATCCCGAAAAAACCCGTGATCCCAAAAACCCCGGGATCCCAAAAAACTCCGATAATTGAAATTTTACAATCCAGAATCCCGGGATTCACAAAATCAGTCCCTTTTAGCATCTCTAATCACAACTAAACTATGCGATTGGCAACAATTGCGGTACTCACAACTGATACTGTTTTCTGTCTGTAGAAAAAGTAAAACTTAAGCAAATTATGATGTTATTGTTATTATTATTATTTTCGCGGAAATATGCGAAAAACTTTTTTTGTATAAACTTAGTCGGTTGTTCAAAGGTTTCGAGTGCCCACAATTTACACGTCCTTGCAAAAAAAAAAAAAAAAAAAAAATTATCATAATAATCATATAAAGAAGTAGTTTTTCTAAAATATTTGCAACATGAACAACAACATGAATAATCACATATAGAGGTTACCTTTTGGGACGATAACTACGCAAATTCAGTCGTGGGCACAGGTAAAGTAGTTGTAAATAAAACAAAAAGTTTTCAGAGAATTACCTTAATATATATTTAAATATGCAAAAAGAATCTATGGTAATTATAGATACTTCCAAAGTCTGCCATTTACTGATATAGATGCGTTATTTTTCAAAAACCTAAACAAGTGTCTGACATTTTTTTGGCTGGATATCTTGACTATGTGTCTTGGAAACCTACAGAAAAGCCCATATATGGTATACGGATGGTTAGAAACTCTTAACTGATGAGTAGAGATTTTCAAAGAGCCCCGTTGATTAGTAAATATACTACGATATTTAAGGATGGAATTTATGTATAATTTGCATATATAAATGAAATAAATAAAAAAATTCTCTTGAACAGCCAAATGGCCTTAAAGGGTCTAACCATCTGGGCATGCGTATTACAAGTTTTGAGGAACATGCTGGCAATAATCATTTCAACCACCTCGCAAATTATAGAGCGAATCGTCTATATCAAGGCGAATTTATTTATCAGGTGGTGTTGACAACGCAGCTGATCTACTTTTTTATTTGCAAAAATGATGATTGCATTTTCAAATATTATTTATGTTAACATAGATTACTCCTTCCCACGAAAAAAAACACAAACAAAAACCATGTAGTTTTTGACACATCGATGTCGAAAGCAACAATAAAAAACCATGTTGTTTTTTTAATGTTGTATTTGTTGTAGAATTACCACCACCTGATAAATAAATTCGCCTTGGTCTATATCTTAAGGAGGAGCCTTTTTATGGTATATAAGTTTATATGGTATTTTCGGGCTATCTGTCTGCCCTCTTGGATACTGAGGTTTCGTGTCTTTAGATAATTATCTAAGTGGCAACTTCATGCTTAAAGAATTCTAAGCCTATTTAAACTGAAATCTATGGAACTCTTTCTGTTTAATTCAGGATGAAACTTCGGAGCATGTAATCTGTAATTGCCTGGTACTCTTAACTGCATGTTTTTTTATGGTGGGTATTGGCTGTCTCAATGATAATTTTAAATTAATTGTACCAAAGAGTTTTGGAATTTTTTAAAAGCTTTGTTCTGTGTAAATCTCATGGCAATAAAAAATTTTTTTTTTGTATAGTGGTGCATTTAAATTAATTATTTGTATAACATTTCATCAAACGTAGAGATCTTACTGGCCACTGCGAATTATTAAATTAAGACATAAGGCGAGCTGGAAAGGCATTCACTTGAATATCTTTTATTGTGAGTGTTGTGCATAGTCATGTTAAAACCATACGCCAACTGGACACAATTTATAAAATTATTTAAATTATAACTCGTTTATTATTCTATATTTTTTAAAAATAACTTTAAAAAAATTCCCTTAAAAATAGTCACAATAAATTTTATATTCTGAAGTAGTTTCATCTTTAATGGCTTGGCGATGTATATTCGTTAACTGTTTAGTTCATAAATAAAAAATCTAAATTAAAAGTTATATTAACATACGATGGGATGATATATTTGTGGACACCGCGTAATATTTATTGTAATATAGCCAATTCTGTTTCTTTAATAATAGAGAATGAAAATGAAGTGTTAAAACTATTTTTAGATAAAAACATTTAAAAGACTAACGTTGGCATCTTAACATTAAACAATTAAGGACCCATATAGAGTATTAAAAGAAGATGCATTGGCTTTTGCAGGAAGCTAAGTGACACCTCCAACACCCCCATTCGGAGACTATTGTGTTTCTTTAAAAAACAAAAAAAAAAAAATTATGAAAAAGCCAGTATTAGAAATTGGATAATCTAAAAGAGGAAATAATAAAAAATAAAAAATAAAAAATAAAAAGCCTGCGATAAACAGTCATATCTTGCCTTTATTGCCTATTTACTACGTACCCAACCCTAATAATGAATTCTATAATATTTTCTAGTTTGAACTTTGAGGTATAGTGGAGTCGCTTATCTAATTACCTAACCCTGTGATTTTGTATTCTCGGGCAGAAACGGACAACCTGCCCACCGCTTCGTTATTTTCCACATCATCACACAACCAACATTAATGCAGAGTGTTGAGATCCCATCTTCTGATCCTAGCCCTTACTGGAAAATGTCCATTTACAACCCGAATAGTGGCCTTAAGACATACCCTATTTAGGTCCAGGAGTACCTTGAAGTCTGCTTAGTTTACTTTTGGCTATAAAGCACTTGACATTCTGTAATCCTTGCTTAACAACCATGCCATATTAGTTCTAAGTGACAGTCGCGCCCCAATCTACCCAAAATTGTGGCTCATCTGTGCCGATCCAATTGATTGTTACAAAAAATGTCAAGAATAAATAAAAAATAAATTCTAGAGACTGTCCCTATTTACTAGGGTATGGCTGCTGTATTTCATATTAAAACAAACACAAGGTGAAACGTGTAATAAAAAACCAACAAAATTTTCATAAAATGTTCTAGGGAGTGTGGCAAAATGCATTAACGGTTTGCATTACAAAACATCAACAAACAATATGCAATAAAAAATATACATTTTCCACATGTTTCACACACTTGCACATCGTTATAGTTTCATACGCTTGTGTAAGTAAATACAATAAAATAAACAACTATTAATGTAGACATGTATGGGTGTACATATGAATATGAGTATGTATGCTTTAGTTGTTTGTTATTCCATCCAGAATTATTTACTAGTTTTGTAAAGTTTCTCCTAAAATGTTGTGCTTGTTGCCTTCAGGGCATTTGACTGAATTAACATGAAACAACTAAAAATGTGTATGTATGTGTTTTTATGTTTTTTTAAGGTATGACAAGACTGCTAAAAAAATATGTTATTACTTTTGCCAGAGGATATAAATATTTAAATGTTACTTTCTCTCCAGGACACTTCCACAAAATTTTATAGCGCATTTTTATAACCAGTAGTGAAATGTTAAAAAGAGAACTGCGTCTTTGCATTTATAGAACCAAGAGCTTTATATTTTAGTTAAAACCAGGAATATTTTTGGTCTCTGTAAGATTCTGAGATTCTGAGTAAAGTTATGTTAATCATGTTGACTTAAATTCGACCAAAGTTTTTTCTAAGCTTGCGAGCGATTTTTTTTGAATTTTTTTAATAAATTCTCAGAATTATAACTCGCTGTTCTTTCGTTAAGCGTTTAAAATGATAATCGAAATAACCACATGCGACAGCTGCCAAATGTCAGAGTAGCGACTTGCAACAGCTAAGTGCTATTATAGATAATACATATAATATGACCGTCATGATGATGTCGTAAAGGTGCTTGTAACTGTTACAATTTATTGAGTGCAACTAGATCATTTTAGGGACTGATGAGAGTAGTTTTGGACTTACATTTTGTATACATATAAACCTAACTCAGTTTAAGATTTTACACCCCCCAAAGAATCTTACCAATCCAAGAAAAACTTTGTAGCTACGCCAATGTACGATTAACAAAACGACGTCAGTATATTTGTTAAATCCCGTAAATATCAAATGCATTTTAATATTTACATCATCAATACACTTATCCTACTCAAACGCATACAAAGTCACACACACTCAAAACGAACACTCTGGAAATTATATTAATAATTTGACATCATACTCAGCTGTTTATTCTTATGTTTATGAGTATGTTGGTTGGTTTTAGAGAAATAAGGTTAGATTTTTTGTAAAAGCTAGCATATCGGACAAATAAAATAATATTTTTTTTCGTAAAAAATCAAAGGATTTCAATTTATTCTATTTGAAATGAAATTGTTTGCCGTTGATTTAGTTTATTTTCAAATACTTTGCCTCTCATTACGTATTTTATTTTTAAGGAGTTTTTTCTCTTTGGTATTCAAAGTAAAAAGCATATGATGGTTTTAGAGAAATAAGGTTAGATTTTTTGTAAAAGTTAGCATATCGGACAAATAAAATAATATTTTTTTTCGTAAATAAAGAAGCATTTGAAAATCAAAGGATTTCAATATATTCTATTTGCAATGAAATTGTTTGCCGTTGATTTAGTTTATTTTCAAATACTTTGCCTCTCATTACGTATTTTATTTTTAAGGAGTTTTTTCTATTGTGTGGTATTGTTGTCTGTACTCTCTTTGGTATTCAAAGTAAAAAGCATATGATCACTTGCTGTGAAACTGAGGTAAATAAATCAATTTTCCGAACCCGTTCTAAAATTTTTCAATTAATCTAAAAGTCTGATTTTCATACGTCACATTTGGATCAGCTGGTGATCAAATCTTTTGTGACGTTGGTCAAAAATTAGTAACTGTTTTGCTGTTTTAACATGTGAGTTTGTGTGAGTTCATTTCAAAGAGCTTTTTTAAAAGATAATTTTAAATGAAGTAAAAGTGAAATCCATAATTTATTTTTTTTTTTCCGGGCGATTTTTTTGCTCTTTGGGTTTTTAAGTGTGAAAAAAAAACATTCGTAACATGTAACAATACAAAACAAGCTTATCAAATCATTAAATTTTATTATCAGAATTCATGGTTGTCTGAGACGAAGATAATTTTTATCTCAATGGGTACGTATTTAAAAAAAAAACAGAATTGCCATATTAAGGTTGAAGAACCGCCAGAGACAGTTCAAGAGATGTAATACATCCTGAAGGATATACCATAGTTTCGGTTTATAAATCGTCTTCATTATTAGACCTTTTTTCTTTGAGAACACTGTAAATCACAACGTTACAGTTATTGGAGTAAGGTACTTTTTGATAATCATTCACTTTTTTTTCCAAAATGGTGCCAAAGCCACACGCCACGCAATATCATGTAGCTATTGGGAGGCAAGCTTGGAGAGCAATTAATCTAAAATTTTTTAGTAGTCCTTTATTCGACGAGATCCGAGGATTTAACGTTGCGAGACTATAATATAGCTAATAATATAGCTAAATGCATGCCCCAAAAGGCCACATTATAGCTGCCATTGCAAAAAGTTTGCCAAATTTGAAGGTAATGGATGGATCACCTATAACACAGTCATTAGAAACTTTTGCATTAAATAATCTTTAAATAGTTAGTGACAGTATTCAAATAAAGTTCACTTTTGCAAATTTTCTATGTTTTTTTTTTCAATTTAAACGGTCAAAGAATCACCCAATACAAATGATGTGTTGTAGCTAAAAGATTTTAATACGTAGAAATTCTTTAATAATAATTAATTATTAGAGCATTTTGTGATGATTTCTTATGAATTCTATACCAAACAAACAGTTTAAAATTTAATTTTAATTTTCTAAAAATAGAATTTGCAATTTGCCAAAAATTAAAAACGTGCCAAGGAAAATTTGTAAAGGGTAAATAAGATTCGACACAGCCGCATTTATTATTATAAGCTATTTATGTTTACATTTGCTGTTTTGTTGTTATTATTTTCATGCTTTATGAGGGTCATAGAAATGCTAGTTGTTGAGACACGCCAAAATGGTCCAACATGCTTTTATTATTTTAGCTTAAGGACTGAACTTGTACAGAAATTCAAATTTATTTTTATTTTTTCATTTCTGTTTTATTACAAGTATTTAGTTTTATTATATTTTCCTAGTTTTTTATTTTTAAATGTGGCTTCATACATGCTGAATTAATTTTGCAGTTTAAAAATGTAATTAAAAAAAAACTTAAAAAGTCTTAAAGTAAATAGTGTTTCTTTGGTTCAGGAGCGGAATCAAGAGAAGATTTTCTTTGGCAGCCATCAAGCACACAATTCATATAATTTATTAAAAATTTCCTAAACCCCCAAATGAAAAGCTTGTTTTGCGCCTGCCTAAGTATGACTGTAAGTTGTATTTGAATTTTAAATAATTTGGTCTAGTAAATCATTTACAAGTAAATAACTTGTACTCATTTCCTTTAATCGTTAGATTTTTGTCATGACGCCTCTGCCTGCCTGCCATGGAGTTAGTCAGTCAGTCAGTCAGTCAGTCAGTCTGCTTTTGTAGTTAAAATAAAAAATAATTTGTTATTTTTGCAACATTTATTTTGACTTGCTACCTATTTTCAAGTAAATACATTCTCTCATCCAAGTAATTTATTACTTCTACTACAGTTTTATGAGCTTTGTTTTACATATGAATTTTGCAGTTTATATGATTTTCCAGTGTTAAAAAAGAAAAAGTTGTGAGTTGTTCCCAACAAATGTTACTAAGTGTTATTTTACGAATGTTAGTTATTTTCTCAACCAATTAAGTTAATGTGTCATCAAAAAATAAATAACTTTCGACACATCCGTATGAAAAAAACCGAAAATAAGCAGAAACTGCGAGGTGACTGTAGCAAGTAAGTATTAACAGTAGTGGACATAACAATTGTAAAGTATGGCTTAATAATATTCGACTATATATATTCTTTAATACATCAAAATTAACATCCTCCTTCAATATAATGTTTAAACTCATATATTTTCTATATAAATAACTTTAAAGATGAATGTGGAATTTTATGTTTCAATATTTATGTTCAATTCATTAGCGCAGATATTGGCTTAACATGCCTTCATAAAAATAATAAATATGGTTGCAAGAATCATAACATAAAATCAACATTCTTTCTATGGTTGAGTTGTATGATTGTGGTTTCTAGTTTTCATTATTATGTTCGTTTTTCAAGTATGATGGAATTACTGTTGTATGACTTAAAATTATATATCAAATTCTTGGTCTTTTGTAAAATACATTTTAAGAAAGAAAAATCTATACGCACAGTTCTAAGGGTGTATTGGCACTCAACAATTTCCAACATCCGCCTTTGGTCAGAAATTAACCAACAATCGATACAACATGAAATCTGCAAATGCAAAAAAACCTAAATAGGTCACACTTTGCGAAAACCATCAGATGAAAAAGTAAAAACAGCTTTAGAGTGAAACTTTTGTGATTACATCTTGCTATTTTCAACATGATAATTTTGTAAATCATACAATCGAGATTTTCATTGATCGTTAGGAAATAAGTAATAAAACATGATTCAAATAACTATAACAAGTTTCCCATAACAAAATTTTGTTAAAGGGAATATAATATGGTTGTCGTGATCATGTCGAAGCCATGATTTTTCTTTATGTATACTTAAACTCTTATCTCTGATATAAAATACTCTCTATTATATTGTGTGATTCATTATTGTTGAAAATTTTAAATTACCATTGGAATCTGTAAATAAATTTCCGTTAATATGCCTGATGTCATTGTGTTTAAAATTTTTTTGTTGTAAAAAAAAAATCTTAAAAAATCGTCACTTTGGTTTAAACTTCAAAAGGAAATTAATAATGAATAAAAAGCGGCTTAAGTCATATTTTTATCTATTTTTATCTAAAATAACTTTCAACAAGTAAATAAAAATTAAGGACATTAAATCTACAAAAGATTTATTGCTAAATAACAAAAGACACCTTTTTTACTATAATTTTATAAAAAGGAAAACTTTGAAAGACATATATTTTGAATTTGAAAGCATTAGAGAATGTTTATGGAATGAATGACCAAAAAGGATTGTTGTGCAAGCGACTGAATTGAAAATTCTTCCTAAAAAGTTAACATCTGATATCAATGACAACAAACTGCTTAGCGCTTAACATTTTTACGCTCACTACTGTATGTGTAAAAATGAAAAATTACTAACTGTGGTACAAGTTAAGTTATGCTGATGTTAAAAAAGAAACACTTTCTTCCCTAAAGCATATCATAATAAATGGAAGAATTAAAATGGTTTTAGGGAAAAGTTTTGTTACATTTAGTGTTAAAGTAAATTTGTTAGGAGGATATTTAAGAGAATAAAAAACTATTTGCTTAAAGTGTTTGTGTGTAAATTTGTTTGTTCTTTTATTTGAGTAATTGTCAGTTATATCTGCCTTAGTGCTTTACGAATGGGCTTATAGAACAGGTGCCATTAAAAAGCAAATTAAAGTGAATTTTATATAAGTTCTCCAGTGGTATAAAGTTGGTCATAATGTATGTCTGCCTTAGTGCTTTACGAATGGGCTCATAGAACAGGTGCTATTAAAAAGCAAATTAAAGTAAATTTTATAAAGGTCTCCAATGGTATAAGGATGGTTCTAATGGTTTTTTATGTAAAACTTATTATTTAAAGTCAACATTTGAGATAATCATGTTTGACTTGTGTAATTTTTTTCTCGTTTATGTTTTCTTTCAAATAAAATTTTTTTTTATGTGTTACATGCGAAAAGCTCTCAATAAAAAAATTAAAAAAAAATTTTTTTTAACATCGTAAATGATTCAAAAATATTTGTTAATTTTTTTTTGTGTAAAATATTATTAATAAATTATATTTGTGAACTCTTGGCGGAACATTCTAAGTTAAGTTTTTGATTTCTGTTTGGAGAGCTTAATTACAAGCATTGAAACAGCTAGAACTTGATATAAAGTTGATCCAATTAATATAATCATTTGTAGTAGGACACAGGTATAAAAATTTGCCTTTTATTTTTAAAAGCCTTAAAATGTTTCTATCTCTACTTATAACGTTTTCACCTTTTCTTACACCTGTCTATATTTAAACCTTCTGTTTGTAACACATCGAAATAATAATTAAGCACTTCATAAAATATGTACTAATAGTTCTACTTGCTAGTGGTGGTTTAACTCTGTGGTTCGGTCTGTCCGTTGAAAGCACTATATTGCTCGAACAGAAAAATTTTGCCAGAATATCTTCTAGTCATCACAAAAACCACTTAAAAAGTATTAAATTTAAAATAAAGATTGCCATTAAACATAAGTATGTTTTAATTAAATTAGGTACTTGTTGGTTCTCATCGCTTTATGATTTCATTATCGTTTACTAATATGATACCAGAATTGGGTCAGCTGTTTCTTATAGTCTGCCAATTGCTTGCATTTATTACAAGTTTGAGGTGGTTTGTCTGTTAGTGATTTGAGGTCACTGGCAAGACTAAGGCATTGTTAGGCTTAGTTCTCAACATTTTACGATTTCACACATCCTACAGTAATCCGGAGTGCAGCGATCCCATCTAATAATCCTATCTCTCACAGGACAGTGCCCTGTTAAGACCTCAATAATGGCCCTCGGACTTACCGTTTCCAGGCCCAAAATTAAAGTAGAGTCCGCTGAGTTCATCTTGGGCCATAGAAACCATGACGTTATGCAGTCCCTTCTGTTCCTCCACGCCATATTACTCCTGTCGGATACCCACGCTCTAATAGGCCAAAAATAGTAACCTAACGGTGGCCTCACCATGTCCTCTTCGCACGTCGAAACCAGTGCCGATCCACCTCAAGAAAGTTCATCAGCAATTTTATTGCCGACAAAATACATGCATTTATTCCAAATATGAAGAGGTTTGTCTATTAGTGATTCAAGCTCACATGTAAGGCTTACTTGTAAAACATACCTCAAAATATTAAAATCGATACAAAATTGACGCAAATAAGTTCCTGTTAATCACAAAACTCTCTTCAAAATTTCTTGAAGATCGTTCCATAATTAGTATTATGTCTCATTTAATTTTCACTTCCGGAAATCACTTTAATGATCGCACAAATATTTAAAAACTTTCACTGTGTTATACTGACTGATTAATATTTTATATAAGAATTTCTATACAAATTCAACACAAACAGTTTAAGCTGTTAACAACTTAAATTTATTTCATATCTGTATAAATTTAGCTGCAATCTTAGTTGAGGAAATTTTTCAATATAAATATGAACAGAACTACTTACATATGCATATCATTAGAATACAAAAAATTTGAATGAACAAAGTTTTTGATTTATTCTTTATGTGGTGTAAAACTTAAAAAAAAAAATTCTGGCAATTATTTGGCAACTTGACTAATATTCACACTCTATAAATAATCTTAATAATTGTAGGGTTATCATATTGCCCTTTTAAACTACTTCCTATTATTTGTTTTAAATTTTTTTATATACAAACTGAATCTTATATTCAAGCACTTGATTGACCTATTTGTAAAACAATCACGTAGAAACAACATTATTCATATTGCTGGACTAGGAGACGAGTGAGTTGTGGGTTGTGAAACAAGTAGTAATTCCTAGCCAACCACATACATGCCAATACACACATTTGTACATATTTTGCACACATACCGCCAAACAGCACCATATCAAAGTTAACACAACTGTAAACCGATTAATAGCCGCAATGCCTGTAGTTTAAATAAAAAATAAAACAAATATTGCTGTTTTGTTTATTTGTGTTTCTTTAGGATTTCTTTTTGCTGCACAGCATTCTACCATTTGAGAATAAATTAATAATAAAAAAATATTATTTTATGTTGAACAAACAACATTTCAAATAATCCAATTATATACGCTTCTACTCGTTTTGATCTATTAGTGGTCAAATCAAAGAAGAGTAAATAAATTTTTTATTATAAAAATAATACAATTATTAGGGGAAAAAAAATTTCATACACATTTTAAAGCATATGAGTTAAGATTTTACATCTCGAAGCTTATTAAAAAAATTTAAAAAGATAGATTTTTTTTCAACTTTCTAAAGGGTCCTCTAAATAACTTTTTTTTTTTAAATGCTATAAAAAAAAATTAGCTTCGGCTGTGTGTCACGTAGCGCCGTCCTGTTGAAACCAAATGTTGCCAATATCATCCTCTTAAATTTTTAAGAACAAAAATTTGTTCAAGATGGCCTGATAACGATCGCCATTGACTTCGGCCACTCCTTGCTCATTTTCGAAGAAAAATGGCCGAATTATGCCTCTGGACCAAAATCCGCACCAAACAGTGACTCGTTTTTGGTGTATCGGATTTTCAATGTATGCGTGCGGGTTTTCTGTGCCCCAAATGCGACAATTTTGCTTGTTTATATACCCGCCAAGATCAAAATGAGCTTCTTCTGAAAAGATGATTTTTTTGGCAAAATCGGCCAAAGTAATGTCGCAATATTTCCCAGCATTGTTCAAGCGTGTACACAACTATATTCGTTCAGCGAAAAGACAAAACTAATTATATGTCAAATCAGACATGAGCTAAGTGTTACCAATCATGAAATAAGCACTAGATGGCGGACCCTTTATATACATATGTGACCTTCTCCGAGAAAAGGGACCTAGTGTGTCAAAAAAACAGGTTTGGATTCTGGTACCTAAAAGGGTGTAGAATAAGATGAAATGAGTTAAATTTCTGATAAAAATTTATTTACCCCATAAAAACGTATAAAACGAAAATCGATAAAAATGAGAAAAACCTTATTCATAACAAAAAGTTAGCCACAGTTTGTACACTACGTACAACGAGCTGCTTACTTGAATGCCGATTAAGCTTGGCAGCTCGTTGGTACAGAGTTTATCCATAACAAACTTTTATCCGTCTGCCGTCTGCAACTATTTTATGTATATCATCCCTGATTTTGACATTTTTTTGTTATTCCATCCATACTAACAATTTTTAAAATTTAAAAATAAATTATAAAAATAAACGAATAATATATTTTTCGTGCACAAAAATTTTTATTATTTTCTTTATAAGATTTTTTTTGACACAGAACAGTTGTTTTTCACAAGTCGGCAAACTCCTGGCAGCTCGTTAACAAGAGTTTAGCAAATCGTTAGCCAGAGTTTGGCGTGTGTGTTATGAATAAACTTTATGCTAACTTTATGCCATCTTTTTGTTATGAATAAGGCCGTAAATATTTTTTCGGCATGACGTCACCAAAATCGGCATAACTAACTATAGCAAATCGCATCTCCCAACTGAACTGTACACAGTGATTTTTAAATGAGTTTTTCTCAAAACTTAATTTTCACACACTAGGTCCCTTTTCTCGAAGAAGGTCTCTGCATACTGAGAATTGAACAAGAAAAACCTATTAAACCAAAATTTTTTAGAAAAATTCTATAAATAAATGAAGTATTTGCCTAAGATTTCCCAGAAAATATATATTCACAAAACCCTTAAAAACAGAATAAGAGTGTTATATTCTTATGTACTCTTCAGCAAAATATATAAAGATTTAATGTTATATAACATTTTGTTTCGGATATCATCTTGGTTTTAAATTTGTTTATGATACACTTACTGTAGTCTACTAATTAAGCATTTTCATTTAAGTTTCTGTAAAAACACCGAAGCAGTTGTATTTTGGTGATTATATCTTAGTTAGTTTCAAACCGCTACCAAAGCTTTTCACAAGGATAATTTTCAAAACTAAGGTTGTAATTGGTGCCACTAGTGCGTCAAAAGATTAAATCGGAGCTTAAGGAGATTGATATTATAAAATTATTTTTGCAAAATATCTTTTTCTATAACGTTGCCAATAAGTGAGCGTATTTGTCAAAACATTTTTTACAAATAGCCTTTGAGGCATATTATATTTGTAAATAGTCAGAAGCATGTCTATACATTACTCGAGTGCTAATAAATTTTGTTGTAAAAATATGGGCTGAGAAGCTTATTTGCTTATATCACACTGAGTTAGGGAAGATGGAACTGGCTTTTAACAGCAATTCATTTGGAAATATTTGCAGAAGATTAATCCTATAAACAGGTCTGTGTAGCATATGCGGCCTCCTAAACAACTACAACACATGGACACACAAACATTCCCCAATGAACTTTCGTGAGATTTCAAAAAATATATATAAAATGGAATCGTGAATAAATGTTGCAGAAATAATAAACGGAATGACAAAGCCATATATCTGTGGCTTGGAGCTAAAAGGGTTAATGACACTTTTTTGCTCTTTTGAGTTAATCATTGCATTAGATTGGTTTTCTTGCTCTATTTCATTATGGTAAAACAGCTAAAGTCATACTTAACTCAGAGTAGCTTCATAAATAAAATGCTGGCCAATGTCACTATGAAAGCATCTATAAAAGTTAAAGAATTTTCTCAAAAGTAAATATTTTGACATTGGCCCTTTTGGCTCCAAGCCAGAGATATAGCCTTGACATTACAGGTGAAAGATGTAAAAGAAGTTTTTTTTTATAAAAAAATAATTAAAGTATAAAGCGAATTACAATGTTTCATTTGAATTATTTGTAATTCAGCTTAAATTTCAAGTATATAAAAGGACACATTTTTCGATATATTTTTCTTTTGTTCCAACTACTATAGAATTATAATTATTTGTTTTTTTTTAAATTTTAAAAGGCTGCCCTCTTAGAAAAGTCGCAAGCGCCAAAACTAAGATAATGGCAGATTCAGAACCATGAAAGAATTTCTGATTTTTGAGTTAAGCTTAAAAACGCCCATTTCAACTGTAAATGACTAAAAAGCCTTAAGCAAATTGGTCATATATACCACTTTTAGTATGGTTTCTGTTCAAAAGCCCTAACTGACATTTTGGTGAAACTGATCAAAAATGTAGGCGTTTAAAATTATTTTCCTTAATATTTATATTTTTTTATTGGTCAGACTTTTCTTTTTTGTGTATGCAAGTTCTTGCAAACACCGACAAGTTCAAACAAGTTTAATTAACAAGAGAATTTTGTTCTTGGATCTATGAATATGAATATATATAAGTAGATTAGAATAATAGAGAGTAGACATGGAGAAAAAAATTACAAAAGCTGATCGCTCGCTTCCTAATATCGTATATGCTAAAGACATTATGTTTAAAACATCATTTTAATTTTTTTTTTTTGATGGAACATACATTTATATTTTGAAAGTTAATTTAAAAAGAGAAAAAATGTATATGTTATACACAGTTTTAAAAGATTGCATTCAAAACAGTAATTCAGCAAAGGTTGAAGTGGTTGAACTGCAAGTGAAAAACTTTTGCGAATAGAAGGACCATAAATCTCACCACAAGCTCAAGGCAACAGTCTCTGTTATACGAAATTAAGCCTTAACGATTTCTCGTAGAATACTAATTAAAAGAAAATTATACCTTATAAACTCCAAGCAAGGCCAGGTAGACAAAAAATTCAAAATTTCCTTTGCACCTTTTCGCGCCACCTTTTTATAAAACCAAGTACACCATTTGATTTGTTAACAATTGATGAACAAAATGGTGACGTAGCAAAATACTAAGATCAAGAAAATTTAATTGCATAAATTGTTGTTAATTTAATTCTATTAGGTTTATCAATATCCAACTGATAGTCTTCAGGATTATAAAGAGATCGAGAAATTTAAATGTTATTAGCGTATTATAATATATTAGAGTCCTCAAAGACCGAGCGGAGATTAATTAAATATGGCCAATAACACTACGTTGCAAAATATCAGGAGACAGTTCAATAGTATTATTCCGAACTTAACTTGTTTAGTTCTACCAGATAAGTTAGAATATAAACATTTTATTTGTATATCTGAAACTCTCCTAAATGACAATTTGTTAGGGAAAAGATCATGGTTTACATTACTTTACTAAAATCTGTGTAAATAGCATCGCTTTGCCTGTTGTTTATAAAACGGTCTTTTGTTATTAATTTTTATTTTGCTTTTGTTTTTAAAAATGTTTTCATTTTTATTTTGAAATTTTTAATTTCATTGTACATTTCGATTTTACTAAGATTTTGTTGTGTGCCAATACTAGGCAAAAATGTCATAAGTCCATTTTCTCTACTTAATTGCAAAAATTAAAAAAAAGTGTATAGAAATGATACCTAAATTTTTTTTTTTTTTTTTCATTCATTATCATTTATTTTCATTCTATTCCATACAAATAATTGCCTCGCGCCTTAAAGGCATTGTAGAGGCGAGTTGGCCAATAAAACAAAAGAAATTAAAATAAAAAATTTACATGAAATATATATGTATACATATTATGTATATGAAAATACTAAGAGTTATTATGTTATATGTAGGCAATTTATAATAATAATAAAAAAAAGAAAAGATTTTTTAATTATTTAAAATAAATGTTCATTAATATTATGCAAAATATATTCTTTTAACAATTTTTTAAAAACTGATATTCTTGACTCATTTTTTAAGTTTTGTGGCAAGTTATTGTACTCGCGACTACCCATAAATTCAATCCGCTGTTTAGTTAGTTCCAATCTGCACAACACTATTCTTAAATTTCCATTATTTCTCGTACTTATATAATGGTGACTCCTTGGAAACCGTAATGTGTGATGTCCAATATTATTCATACACTTAAAAACATACAATAAGAGTTGTAATTTATAAATGCCATGTATAGGCAAAATTGTTTGACATATATCAGTATATAAAGAAATCGTTGGATAAAATACCGGAAGATTATACACTACTTTAAGAGCTTTGTTTTGCATTCGTTGGAGAGACTTTAAACTACTACTTTTCTTATGACCATAAGCAATTGCCAAATAATTAAGGTGACTTTGAATTGTAGCATTGTAAATTAAAAGTTTTGTTACCACATCAAATTTATTTTTAAATTTGTATAAAACACCAGTAGTTTGAGCAATTTTCATTTTCAAATATTGTATATGATTATCCCAAGAAAGATTGTTTTGAATATTTATTCCCAAGTATTTTAACGAACTTACTTCAAAAATTTCTTTACCATCTACAAAAATGGAAAAGATATCATTAGAACGACTCGGCCTAAATCTAATTAATTGTGTTTTATTAGCATTTAATATGAGTTTATTAATTCGAGCAAACTCACATATTAAGGCAGCATCACGTTCCATATAAGCTTTGACAACTTTCTCATGCTTGTATGGATAGAACAAGCAAATATCATCAGCATACATAAAACTTTTCCCAGCAAGACCAAGATTATGCAAATCATTAATAAAAATTGTAAATAATAATGGACCAATAACACTACCTTGAGGCACTCCAAATAAAACAGGACATAGAGAGCTTTTATTACTACCAATCTGCACAAACTGTTTCCTGTTCGTTAAATAACTTCCTAACAGATCATTACTTCTTCCAAGAATACCATAGAACTTCAGCTTACTTAGCAAAATATCGTGATCTATAAGATCAAACGCCTTACTCAAATCATAAAACATAGCAGCCACACCACTGTGTCCATCATCTAAACTTTTGCAAATAAAATTTATAACATTAACTACAGCTTCTTCAGTACCACAACCTTTTCTAAAACCATATTGAAAATCACTAAGCATCTTGTTTGAAAACATATACGATGAAATTTGATTATAAATTATTCTTTCAAAAACATTATCAATTATTGACAATACGGCAATAGGTCTATACATATCAATGGTTGATGCATTTTTCACTTTAGGAATAGGAGTAATCTTATGAATTTTTAAAATATCTGGATAAGAGCCTATATTAATCATATTGTTAAAGATTTTCACAAAATATGGTGACAATTCAGTTACACATCGCCGAAGCATATTTGACGAAACATTGTCATGACCAGAGCTTTTATTTAATTCCAAATTTAAAATAACATCTTTCATTTCCTCCTGTGTAGTATAATTGAAATTAAAAATCGTATGACATTGAGTTAAAGTTCCAAACGAGTTAAAAAAATCTGTTTGCAAATATTGGATTTGTGATCTTAAATTTACTATTGATTGAATAAAATAGCTATTTAAAACTTCAGCTTTTTGTAAGTCATTAGAAATCTCAATACCGTTAGCATCTCTTACTTTTATAAGTTTATCAGAAGTTCTGCATAATGTTTCATTAATAAATTTCCACGTCTTCCTTCGATCATGCTTAACATTTTCTAAATTATTTTTAAAGTAGTCGTTCATACACAGTTTACAAGATTTTTTAATTATACGACTAATACCTTTTAATCTTTCTTTAATCTCAGCATCACAAGGTTTTCTTTTTCTTAACTTTAAAAGCTTCTTTTTATACACTATTAACTTTTGTAAATTACCATTAATCCAAGGTGCAATTTTCTTCTTGTAACTCCCTTTAATAATCTTCTTATCTGTAAAATTTTCAATAGCGTTACGCAAACAGGAAACTAAAGCAAAAGTATCATTAGATGGATCACCAGATTCACATAATAGCGGCAATTGAACTTGTATACAATTTTTAACACGGTCAAAATCACAATAATAAAAAATGTTTTCGAAGTAATATTCGTTGCTAGTTTGGAAATTAAATCGGCAAGAAATTATATTATGGTCAGAAATGTTACATACAACAGATTCTACTAAAATATGTATACAAATGTTAGCATAAACATGATCAATAGATGCACCACTGACAGGTCTTGTTATCATATTATGACAATTAGTGAAATAAAAATTAGTAAGCAAATTTAGAAGTTCCTTTGAATATTGCTGATTCATAAGGTCAATGTTAGAATCACCAACAAAAATACAAGGATTTCGGCCATGAAGACAAAGTAAGTTTTCCAAATATGTTAAAAATCTGTTTTGGTCACATTTTTGTGATCTATAAAAAGTTGAAATTTTTATGGGTTTACCATCTATTTTTACATCATCTAACGACAGCATAACTACATCAACAAAGTTAGAGCTTTCACACATTTCAACGGTATACTTAAAACTATTCCGCACAAAAAGAGAAGTACCACCATAACCATCAGGTCTACAACAGTGTACAGCATTATAACCAGGAACGTTATATAATTGAACCAAATCATTATGAAACCAAGTTTCCTGCACAGCGATAATGCTAGGTAGTCGCGGTAAATTTACAATTAAGTTTTTAAATTTAATTAGTTTGTTAATTGACGATATACTACGCATATTTATCGAGACAATATTAAAAAGTGTACTTGATAAACTGTTAAAGTAATTTTCAAATGTTATTAAATTATCAAAATATTGATTACTTATCATAAAAATCTATTAATAAAGAAAAATGTATATAAAACAAAAGTAATTAAACAAAAAAAAAAAAAAAGAAATACAATTAAAAAATAAATAATAATACTTGTATACTTATTATGGAGATACATATACATCTTCATCAGCTTCAATAACAGAATTTTGCGATCTACGATTTCTTGGTCCATTCGTTGTAGCCTCCAGCAAAAGGTTATCAACATCTTCCTTGGATTTAATAAATTTTGGTTTAGATAACTCACTTCTTTTGCAAAAAATTTTTCCACCAGCAGCATAAACCGCACGGTAACCAACCTTTGTGAGACTTTTTGCATAATTTAAAAGATTTAATGACTCTCGACTCAAGAAATCATTTACAAATACTTTTGATTCCTTCTCATTTAACTTAGACTTAATTGACATAAATTTATCTTTCGATTTTTTTGAATTAAATCTCACTACCATTACTTTCTTTTCATCCTTCTTATCAACAGATCCATTCTTCTTCTTAATAAAATACGCGTCTTCAACACTATCTGCTTGAAACTCAACACCGGCTTCACTAGAAAGCTTAAGGATAGTATCAATTGCAGACTGATCCTTCAATGCAACTATACCACTAATTATGCAGTCATTTTTAACTCTTTGATCATTTAAAAATTTAATAGAGCTTTTTAATGTTTAATTAATATAATTTTTTAAAGATTTGTTGAAATTTTTCTATTATATTTAATGTTAAGTCACGACAAATACAAAAACGTAAAAGCTAAATATCTCAAAACTTCTAAAATCCAATTTTTAAACATAAAATCATATAAAGTTAGTATCAATATTAAAGCGTTAAAGGAAATTTAAAGAATTTATCCTTTCACGTTATATTAAATGTTTAATCAGTGATTTCATCTCAACCATAAAAATTCATTAATACACTTTCATCTCTAGTAGTTTTTCTTCTTAACTGGGCTTAAATGCTCATTGTTAGAACTTTCCTACTTTTGTTTTACTTAATGGTAATTTTATTTAGAACTTTTAAAACTTGTTTCTAATTCATTAGTTGTTTGTTTTTTCTGAATCTTTTATGTTGTATTCACTAGATACTTAATCGTTTTTTTTTTTTTTTTTTTTTTTGAAATACGTTTGTATGTATGTATGCATGTATATACTTGTAGAATTTTTTGTTGTTGCACTGCATCTTGTCCCATTAAAAATTTTCTTCACTAGCAATAAACTCTCAGTGTACCTTTTGCACTAATTAAAGTTGTATGCATCACTTAAAGTTGGTTTAGTTGGGCTTCGGTTTTTTTTATTGCCTCCTGGTACAATTTATTTTCACTCTATATGGCACAAATGGAAGAAAGTTGATGAGAAATAAAGAGGAAGAGTAAGAGACCAGCATTTATTTTGTAACATCTTTTACACAGCTATAGCTGATAACATATGGATTACACAGAGAAAAAAGTTAATTTAATAATACTGCTACATACGATAAAGTGTTATCTCAATGACTAAAACAGTTATCGTTAAAATATTTTATCAGCAGATGGATAAATGAATGTAGAACCAATTTGCATCGATTCGATTTCTAAAAAATTTAACATACTATAATTTCGCGCATAGGGGTCAATTTGTATATAAAAAGTTTATGAAAATTTCTGCTTATACTTATAAATTAATATACTATTAAATTTAAAAGCTATTTAAGTAAAGGGGCTTTTTTCTTAATTGATAATGTATTTAATTTATTTGTTAGCTGTCCAATTTTTTCCGCTTAAATTAAATTTTCTTTCTCTTTTCTTTTCAGTGTACATTTGCATAGTCTAATGGTATGTTACATTCATCTATTTTAACATCCATTCTTTACTATTTATACTTTACTTATCTATACTTAACTTGTGCTACAATAATTTGCAATTTAAATATCGGCAACAGAAACAGCGAAATCAACACCAGCAATAACAACAATGGTTACACTATTTATTATGCAGCTGTAGTTGTTCAACATATTTTACAATTTTAATACCAGAAATCTGTTTTTGATTAATGAACCAGAAGAAGAAGAAGAATAAGAAGAAGAAGAAGAAGAAGAAAAAAATAAAAAAAACATAAATATGAGGAAGAGAATAGATAATAGAATACGGAAAAATAAAGTGGAAATTTTTAGAGATTTTTTTATAGAACAAATAATATTAATTTGACGTACATATGTTTAGTAATAATAAATTTTATAAATATAAATTAAAATATTTTTGTATGAAGGTATACATATAGTACTATACTGTTATCAAAACCTTTATGTGCACGTCTTAATTGCAATTATAGTTATTGTAATAAGATTGTTTTTCTTATAAACAAAGAGTTAGTTTCTGTTTAAGAATTTACGTGCTCTTGCAAGGATGTCTTGTGTAACACGAGTTTTTGTAAGTTCATTGCATAACGTTGCCACCTTTTTTATTGCTGAAATAAAAACATATTAATACGTAAATATTGCACAGAAAAATTAAAAAATCGTAATTGATACGAAAATATTTGGCAAAAATAAAATAATAAAATGTTTAAAATGAAAGCAGAAAGTAGTCGCTGTAATTGCGTGTTTCTTTTGTTGTAGCATTAAAAAGTAAAAAAATCTTTTTTATCAATTTGTGCGTAAAAAAGGTGGGTTTAATATATATTTTATTGCAATGAGCCTACGTCTAAACGTAAAATAATTACAGTATTAAGGGTTTAAATAACAAGGGGTCCTAGCACCTTTTTTTTAAATTGAGTTAACATATGAAATTAGTATGTGAAGGTCAAAGAAGTTTATACCCTAGACAGACGACAGCGTTAATTTGCATTAAAAGTCTTAATTCAAATTAACTATTGAATTATCCCCATTCCAATGTGTATTAGATTTCACGTAAATGCACTAAATCAAATTGAATTTATACTGCATTTAGCAATTTCAATATGGCAACACGGTCGGCAATCAATCAAAAAATTAAAAAATCAAAAATGTAAAATAAAAATAGATTCGATATGTTGACATTTTTTACATATTTTTTGGATACCTTTCTGTTTAGGCGAAAGTTTTCCCTAATACTGGTATCGTCCATCGTAAGCACGTCACTCTCCCAAAAAGTGCTGTTACGGTCCTTTAAAACAAATACCACATACCTACATACATACATATGTATGTATGTATGAATTATAACCTTCATAAAAAGATTCCATTAAACCTACGAATTTCCACAATTCCCTTTCTCTTATTTCAGAGTGTCCTTCTGCCATCCCAACTTGTAGGAACATGTGATTGCTAGTGCATTTACAATTTTTAAAATTTTTACTAAATTCAGTAGCAGTCGTCTGTCGCAGCAAAATTTTAATGTGCATTAGTAAGATTTTATTGCAAATTAACTCTGTCGTCTGTCTATGGTATTAGAGCACAAGAGGTGAATGTGACACTCTGATCCGGTAGCGACGTATGACTTAAAATTCTATCACTCGTTATTAAAATACCTGTTTCGCTTGAAGCCCTTGTGCTCTAACAAATTATATATTTAAACTTCTTTTTTCATATGAACTAAGTGGTTGGAACTCATAAAAGCTTTTAGCTAAAATATAGCGAGTAGTAATGACACTTGTTATCAAAGCACTTACTCATTTGTAAGTATAGAAAATACAAAAATGTGTCATCTAAAGATCCAACGGAATCTTTTTGGTATAGAAAGGGCAGTACGGGTACCCCCATATAAAGTAATTATTATTTTTCTATATCTTCAAATCTCAGTAGTGAGGCACATTAAATTTAATATTTATAAGTTTAAGATTTAACTGAATATTAAAAAAAAAAAAATCCGAAGGTCCCTCTCATAATAAGTAATTAATAATTAATCTTGCTGAATTGTTTGCAATTAAATGACTTTGGGTACGGATTATGTGTGACTTAAGAGAAACAAATCATGAGATTTGCTAGTATCTACTTAAAACCCATAAAACAATGACGAAACCAACAATTGAAGAAGACCAGAAGCTCGTTTTGTTGGTCAATCCAACCTGTTAGGCTATTACTAATTCGTACATAACTTCTGAGGCGCACCGATGCGCGGCAAATATTTTTGTTGTTTTGTTTGTTCAGCCTTATAAATGAAATTAAAGTCACTGCTTTTTAAGCCCAACCAATAACTTTTTGTCCATTTTAACTGAGTTTGTCAGTTTGGATTCCGAAAAATTCATGGCACCATAGACAGATCTTATCAGACAGGCTTTTGAGGACAAACACTATTGCTCATCACTCTTCATAGAAATTTCTCAAGCCTTTGATAGAATTTGGCACGATGGGCTTCTTTATAAAATAGGCTCTTTGTCACCCTAAAATAGCCACAAATCACTGTGAAATTTTTTACTGGATCGTTCACTTGATGTAAAAATATAAAAACCATATCTCAAACTTAAGGAAAATTGCAGCAGGAGCCTCCAAAGGCAGTAACTTGGTACTCTTCTGTATATAACTTATATTTATATGCCCACTAATAACTTTATACACACGTCAACTTTTTGAGACGACACAGTTTTCATAAATATACATAAAAATCTAGTAATTGTAACTAGTTGTCTGCAGGATAAAATTAAAGAATTCAAGAATTCAAAAAATGGCTCAACCAAAGGACAATAAAAGAAAAACTAAGCAAAGTGGCCACATTTCACTTTCACCTTGGAAAATAAAAACTTTCCTAATCTAAAGATAAATAACATCACTATCCTAGAGCAAAATTATATAAAAAATATTGGTATACACCTTGATCGACTCCTTACCTGGTCTTAACATATCGAATTCAAATCTATAAAACTTCAAATACTACAACTTCAGTGACTTCTTTGTTCTCATTCTGCTCAACCTAAACAACAATGTTCCACTCTACAAAACTATCATTAAGCTAATATGCACCTGTGGTATCTTCTGCTTCTAATATAGAGAAATTACAAGGACGGCAAAACAAAATATTGCGACTTATTATTGGAGACATGTAGTGTACTAGTAACGCGAATATTGACAAGGACCCAAATATTCCATTTGTTGGCGACGAAATAATTACCTTCTGCTCAAAATATGTACGAAAACTGGAAATTTATCTAAGTATTCTTGCACAGAATCTATTGTATTATAATGGATATACTCACCTCAAGAGGTTCGATACATAAGCCCTCGCGGACCCGCTAGAATGATGATCTCCATGCAATGAAAATTGAAGCCTCTATTGCAACGGAAATGAACCCAGAAGATTTTAATACTTATTGTCATTTTCTTAAAATAGAAAGATCCAGTAACGGAATTACAAGTTTTGTAAAAAAAAAAACTGCGAAAATACATTTTTTGTCATTTCCAATATAAAAATTAAATACAAAAGCACATCCACAAATAATTTTTAGTACAAATTTAAGCGAAACATTTCAATAATTACTTGAGCTTGATGGTTGGTTGTATGGTTGGTTTATTACTTTTTCAAAATCACTTTAGGTAAATAAATATGATTTAATTTCGCTAAATTTTTTAGCTATTTTCTTCATATTTTTTTATATTTTCTATTACAATGTTTAATTTTAGCGCCTCATTACAAAAGCACTGCTACCTATTTGACATTTATTTTTTGCCTTGTGATGTAGAACTTTATGCACTTTAAGCGACTACTTTCATTTCTTACGGTACTCGAACATTATTTTGAATTCTTAATGAATCTATGAAATGACCGACTTTAGCCCCAATGAGCAAATTATATTTGATTGCCTTTTGCTTAGAATTCGAACGAACGTATTCCCTTAATACCTTTAAAGAGACAATCAATATACAAGAATTAAATATAACGGTATTTATAAATAAAAATCCCTTAAACCTAAATTATTTCTGCGGACGTAAAATTTATACCAAAATCTCCAAAGTTAAAATGAATGTTACCTCTCTGGTTAATAATAAACATTGTACAAAGATATATTAACTTATTTTATGTATAAATAAAATATAATATTTAATGTTTAATACCAACAAAAAAGGCTAAATTATAAAAACTGCCAAGTACAGCAAAGAAGAATCCTTTGGTATTATTTAATTTAAGTTGTGCTCGACATCACAACTACATAAAAGGCAAAAAAAAATGTTACTTCTACGCATAAACTGCTACGTACAGTTTTTTGTCCTTTTACAAGTTAAATTAACGCTTAACCTAGTTAGTTTCCCCATTTATTTTGCTGTATTTTGCTATTTTTTCCTTCAACAAATTGCAAAGGGACTTACGTTTTATTTTCTCATGTACTTGTGTCCATCTAAATGCACACAGAAATATGTGTCCATTTTTTGAAATAATTAATACTTAATTTAACCCAAAACTGCGTCCATATAATAGGATTAATAATTAATTGTTAAGAATGTTTAAATTAACTGGGTTGAATCCTAAGTAATTTACTCTAGTTATAAATATAGTGCCTGCAAAACTTTAACTTTAACTATTTCCAAGTTGAACTTTTACTAAAGACTATTTATAAGCAAAAAAAAATTATGGGAAATTTTCCATAGATAGAGAAACTGTTAAAAAACTACAAAGAAATAAAATTTAGGAAAATAGGGAAACAATACTTGTTATTTGCATATTTTGAAAAAATCATGATAGTGCTGCTTTAGTATCTGAAGTGAAAAAGAATGGACTTTTGTAAAAGACATTGATAAACTATTTCTTTGCATTGTATAGTAAGAAACAAAACTGCTGCAATGCATACAACGGATGTCATGAATACAAACTTTTAGTTTGAATGATCAGCAATGGCTACTGCAAACAACATCTATTATAAATTGATAACAATGGAGTATTCTGTTGTCGGATACTGTTTTCTATTGGCAGATAGGATTTTAGGGCGTTTTAGAAAGAAAATTAGAAAAGTCGATACTGTGATTAAGCCAAACCAGTACCTCAGAATTTGGAAAAGCCTAATGAATCAAAGTTGCTGTTAACAGAGATTGTTTCATATGTGTTTAAAGCAATAGATTTTTTTTTTGTATTTAAGGTCTGCCTTAAATATAATGGTTCGTAACTTGAGAAAAGAAGAAGAAGGGTTGAAGTTTCATACAGGGAAGGGATATAAATATTAAAAGTAATTAAGTTTGAAAAATTGGAAGATGTGGACAAACTCCTTGAAAAGCATTATGGTGTGGACTGGCGAGAAAAATATATTTTAAACTTTTTAGGTCATTGTTTTGGATAGCAGTGGTGATGCTGCGGAAGAAGACATACGATAAAGAAAATTCAAATGTTGAAGAAAATAAAGATAAATGAGCTATAACTTTTTTACGTTTAATGCTGAATCCAGTTTTCTTTTCAATTTCAATTTTTAGTTTCATTACAAGACTAGCAGAACCCGGATCGCTCTGCTAGCCCCAACAAAGTTTTTGCATTGTATTCATTAGGTGATGTATTTTAATATTATCTGACACCATTTGTTAAGTATACAAAAGTTTTCATAAATAGACTTCATTGTTATGAGGTGTTTTCCCCCTTTTTCAATCTTTACCATTTTTAGTTCTAATTAGGAAATTTTTATCAGTAGCTCGTACTAAGCTTAAACCAAGTAGAGATTACAGTTCTCCTTAAATAACATTTAATGTGTTGTTTGGAATTGGGGGTGATATATATATCACCATGTCCTTTATTCTTATCCTATCGATTGTAGATTGAATTTTAAAATGTTTATAAATATGTCTTATACCAGTATTAACTACTCTAACGTTTATTTTTCCTAAAAATATTATATAAGTTGTAATGTAATGTCTATATATATATTGAGTAATTGGTGGACTTTTTAAATAAAAAAATGATTTTAAGAATACCTTACACACAGCCTGTCTCATTTCAGCATCGACCCTTTCTGTTACATACAAAATTATTTACTTTACTTTTGCGGTGATGGTGGGTATACAAATAGGTAAATTATGAAAATTTAAATAAACACGTGTAAGTCATTAGGAAAATTTTTATTTTTGAGTTATAAAATATGTGATGTAATCAAAATAATAAATGTAATAAACAAGATTTACATGCGATTTGTTTACATTTTTTTTACTTCAACTAATTTATTACAAATACTTTAAAGGTGGCATGAGTTTCTTGTTTTCAAAACAAGATTATATTACACCGCGTATCAGCATTTTGTGGACAGAAATAATTCGACAAGCTCATTAATTTACCGACTACATTTTGCTGATTTAAATTTTTTTAAGGATACAGAATAATATTAATATTTATTGTTTAGATACAGAATAATTTTTTTTAAATATAAATATGTAGATTATACATATAGATACAATATGAAAGAAAACATTACCAATATATAGGCAATATTTCTATTGTCTATACAATGATCATTTATTAAATTTTTAAAGAGTTTTTTAGTTAGATTTAAGAGCACCTCAGTGCTTGACTGTTAAGAATGCTTGCCTTTCTGCGTAACAGTAACTAAGAGCCAATATATATTCATTAAAGATCAAAGCATAAACTCAAACGAGAATAATGAAATAATATCTTTTATTTCTTTAGATACTTCAGCGGTTGAAAAGCCTTTGTGGGTATTTGCTTCCTTCAATTGTTAATTTTCAACTGTTTTAAAGAGAATAAATTTAAACAAATGCTTACCTCAGCAAGGTATATTGTAAGACATTCTAATCATTAAAATTTTAAAAGAAATGCAAGATGGATAAAATATTCCCAATCATGTCCTTGATGATACAGCTTTTTCTAAGAAAATATATAGAAAAAAATGATATATATTGCGTCTTTTGTTGCGGAACGTAAAGGTGCCTATTCTAAATTTTTCGTGAGGTCGATGGCTCTTAAAATTAGTCATACTTAGGCCAAAATATAGGTTATACTACTATAAATTATTGATCGCCCTTTTTATGCCCGCCACCAAAAAAATGGTGAGAGTATTTTGAAATAAATATTTTAGACCCCATAAAGTATATATTTTCTGAGTCCTAGTTTCATTTTATTACGATCTAGCTATGTGCGTTTGTTGAAAGCACAATAGAGCTCGAACCAAAAAAGCTATTGTTGTTGGTAAAATTTTTCCAGAAAATTTCTTATATACAAGTTTTGTTTGGTTTTGAAAATGGGCCAAAGCGGAATATTAGGAAGATAGTTATAGCTCGAATTGCAAGAGTAGGTAAAAAAAACCATGTCCTTTCAACATCGGACAAAATGCAATTGCGTCTAGAATCATAAACGCACTAACCCATTTCCATCCTCTGTTCACACTTGCGAACACAAAACTTACTGATTTTGATCGGTAGTTTTTCGTGCTTTACTGAACTGTTATGTTAAAATTTTTTACGCAAAAGTGTTGTATATATTCTTTGCTTACATAAATAAGAAATAATAATTTTGTCAAAATATATTTTCATGCTATTCGAGATTTTTCTACACCACCATTTTTAGAAGTTTTTAATTTAACCCATCATGTATATTTATTGTACAAGAATTAGACTTGTAACTATGCAGTTTTTACAGCAACAAATAAACAAAATAAAATCAAAGCAAAAAACTAGGAAAAATTTTAACACAGTTGTTGTACTTAACAGCAAATATTGCTGTTCGCAAGCGCGAATGTTGGCTGCTATTCTATAATTAAAAAAAAATTCTATACATTTCAATAACAATAATAATTTGGATCTTAAGCTAACCAAGGAAAATAAATTTTAACTTCCTGTGAGATTAATTGGCTTATTATGTGTTTATTCCTCAGGTTAGACCTTTGACAGACATGGTTAACTCAAAATACATGCAGTTTGGCATATGGAGTTCCGATTTGTCGATCGATGAAAAAATAGTTCCTTGTTTCGGACGCCACTCTTGTAAAACATACATAATAAACAAACCGACTCGACTTGGTAACATATTGTGGCGTATTTGCTCTTCAAATGGGTATTTGTATAACTGTATACCACATGCGGATGCCAGTGATAATTATGATTGCCAAATCGGGTTAGGTGCAGATGTTGTATTAAGACTATTACAAAATGTTGAAACCCCAAATTATCATAGAGTTTTTTTCGATAACTTTTTCACGTCATACCAACTAATGTCTTTGCTTAGCGAAAGACAACTTTGTGCAACTGGAATTCTCCGCAACAATAAAATTGGAAGGGCACCTTTAAAAACAGGAAATGAAATGAACCGTGGTATATATATTTTCTGAGTTAAAATAATATTTTTTTTTCTGAAAATTGCTTAAATCTATGCATTCGGAAAGAAGTTATAGATCAAAATGTACGAAAATTTATACCACACAGTGTATTTGTCGATATATATAAAATTTAAAACCTAATAAAACTGACAAAATTCGATGCATGATTTTGAAATTTTGCAAACATAGCTTTTTGAAAGGGTTTGTATTAACGGAAAATAAATGTGACATGCCCACTTTTACGCCCACCTTCCATAGAACGTTTTATCTCAAATTCGTGTAATTTCTCTATGGACAAAGTTTTTGGAAGAATAAAGGACTATATTGAAATATCTAAGTTGTATTTATTAGAAGAAACTATATTGATATGCCTACTTCTCATTGCAAGACTTAATTTACGAAAAATTTTTAATAGCAAATCAAAGTTACAGGAAGAAAGTGATACTTATTAAAGAGATTATTTCATAGCGATTCCCAAAACTAAAATATTGTTAAAAAAAAAATGATTCAGTAGTATCATTTCTAAATTAGAAATTATTAATGTTTCATTTTAAAACTAGTTTTAAAGAAATAAATTAATAGCAAATCAAAGTTACACAAAGAAAGTGATACATATTTAAGTATATAGAGATTATTCCATAGCGATTACTGTTAATAACAAAATAATAAATTGTGTGCTATAAAAGTACATACAATTGGTGGTGGGTACAGACGAATAAAGTGCTCTTCATTATTTTTGTTAATTACCTTGCAAGATTACATAAAGTCAAAATTATATTGTGAACAAGTGAAATTGTTTTTAATACATTTTATATCGGCAATTTGCATTGATGCTGCTGTTATGGTTGGTCAAATTTATTGTTTCGTAGGATAATTGATTAAAGCGGGAATAAAGTTTTAGTATTGCAAGGGAAACCCCAAAATATTTGCCACTTAAAAAAAAAATTTACATGCTTTAAATTTTTTTTTCTTTTAAATACAAACTATTTTAATTCAAAAATATTGTTCAACGTATGTAGCACTATATTTACCTTTACACACTTGTTTAAATTACCACTCTTTGTAAAGAAGATGTACATGATGACATGCCATGAATCAACGACAGCAAAGACTGAGCAAATGAAAATGTTTATACTTTTATATTTACACTTTTTTGAAGGGTATAGAAGATTTAGCCGAATTAAGCACTCTTACTTGATTTTAAGTGTTTTAATAATTGTTTAAAAAAATACTTCTTAAATTAAACTCATCAATCGAGTATGAAAAACTTTAATTATGCGAAAGTAATAGAAAAAATAAACTATAAAAATTTACGCACACAAGCGTGAACTTTCGAAATGTCGTTAAATATTATTTTTGTAATCTTTTTGATGTGTAGTTTTTTCCTGTGCAACCACCAACATCCTTACACGCCTGAGTTAATATTTGTGTGTCGTTAAATGTTTTGTTTTTCAGCAGCAGGGCAACTGGAAATATTCGAAAAAAAAAACAAGAAATCAATGGATATTAGTTATAAAAATAGCCTAACAATATTGGTGTGACGAATAAATTTTATTAGTTTTTTATATTTATATCTTGGAATTTTCTTGAAAGTAATAACATTTGAAAGATTTTCAACTTTAGATAAACATATTCAGGTAGACCTTAAATTTAAATTAGAGATTTTTTTTTTATATTTTCGAATTTTCAAGCCGTTTGATTTAATGTCTGCTTATATTTAAGATTTTTTGTTTTATCTTGGAACTGTTGTTTTTATATAATCTTATGGGTTTTCTTTTGGCCAATTTGCGTTTTGTTTTTGCTCAACCTTAACGTATGATTTTCTATTAAAGGCTATAATACACGGCATGTTTTTTACATCTGACTTTAAAATTTGTGAGACATATGTAAATATACATGTCTGTCAAAATTGTACTTTTATGCTCGGCGCACAATTGGGACGAACGACGAATTTCGCCCAACACGACGAACTCTTCGGTAAAAATTCGTTGTGCAAATTCGTCGTGTGAAGCACAACAACGACGAAAAAGTAACATCTTTTATAGTTGATAAAATTGTTTACTGTTTGTGCAAAGAAACAATAAAAATAATCCAAGAATTAAATTTTTTGTGAAACCCAACAAAACAATAAATATAATTTCTGTAATAATAAAAACTTGTTTACGTATAAGCAAACGTTTGCAAAGAATGTCGTGGGTACGTGCATTAAACAATAATACAAATTTTGTTTGTGTATAACAGCTAATAGTGTGACCATATGAAAAAAATATCACTTAATGAACTTAAACATTTGCAAAAACACAAATAAAAACAAATTTTTGTACTTAACTTTTTTATACTTATTTAAATGTTTTAAAATAAAAAATAAAACAATTTTTAAAGTAAAAACTAACTTTATTTTCTTAAAAAGCTGAGAAGTAAACCACAATTTAATAAAAAATGGTCACCTTGTATCAATTTGTTCGTCGTTCGCCGGCGTAAGAAATAGAAATAAATCTAATGCAGAGTTCGCCGCGTATAGCGAACTTCGACTGACGCCACAATTGTATGCTTCTCATATACACAAATGTGTTTTATTTTTGATGACGAATATTCGCGACAAAAAATTCGTCGTTCGTCTTAATTGTGCGCCTAGCATTACAAGCAATTACTGCTTTACTGCAGAGATTCTGAGCTCTAATTGAAATTTTATCGGATGTTTGAACACATGTTTTTTACAGAAGTAATATTTTAAAGGTAACATACGACATGTTCGTATTTATCAGTGTGGAATTTGTCAAGTTAGATGTAAAAAATATGCCATGTATTAGCTGCTTAAGCAAATCGATTACGTGTACACTCTTAGTAATAATAATAATACGTTTTAACCAGCTGTACTTATTTATATTAATACGTACTAAGCAGCACGTCCATTTATCAGTTGGTATATAAATACAAAACATTGATGAACAAATGTTTTGCAAAAAATAGAATTTTAAATTTTTATTTTAAAACATTAAAAGAAAAATTTCTTTATTCATTATAATATCTGGATATGTACATAGTTCTCTTTTTTATGTCTCCACAAAATGGAATAATAAAAAAAATATTATAATAAATACAGTGATTTAAATTGCATCGAAAATATTTTTATAGCAAAAAAAGAATATTCTATGAAAGTAGATATTGATGAAAATTGATTCAATAAAAAAATACCTTAATAATCAAGTTATTCGAGTGTGTAAGTGTAGTACTACAGTGCAGTGCTACATTCATACACAGCAACATGCTTAATGCAGATGCAGCAAATGCTTTTACTCAAAAAAAAAAAAAAAAAAATATATTTCTGCATTAAAAGCTACTTTTATAAAATCTTTATTTCCTGTAAAATGTACAAGAAGAAAGGCGGATAAAAGAATAAGTATGTATTTTAAGGTTTTAAGTATTTCAAGTGTCTTTTGCATATTTACTTTTTGTTTTTTGTAAAAACAATGAAAAAACCGCAAATACTATTAGTCTATAAAGGAAATAGCTTTTATGTAAAAAAAAAGAAAACTAAAAAGAAAGATATTTTTAAATTGAATGAATAAAGTATGGAGACATTTTTTATACACTTTGATACAGATACGTCTCTTATATCCTTAATAGTTAACGGTTAAGTGCCCATATTATTTCTGATGCCTTTATTTGATACGCGTATTGATTGGGTTAAGGAAAAATATTTCCGCATTTTTCTTATAAAAACATAAAAAAAATTTAAATTAAATAAGCTAACTATGGGCACATATTATTTTGTTTGATATAGAAAAGAGTTTCTCCATATGTGTCTTATTTCCTTAATACTTTTTAAAGTGTAAATCAGACCCGCGACATCAGATATTATTTTCTTGAACCCATTATTTAAAAGCCCCATTAAAGTGGTTAAAGAAAAATATTATTCCCAGCTTTCTTTCTTTATTGTGTGCTTTTTTTTCACGCAAAGAAAAGCCATGGTTACAACATGATAACGACGATCATATTATATTCTCTGTAACAATATTTGGTTGTCGAAAACAAGCAATAGTTATTTTTGTTTCATTTCATCATATATTTGGTCACGATAATCAAGCATTTGTTTGAATTGTATCATTAATTGTTTACTTTTTGTAAAAATTTCGACATGGTTGTTGTTTCAAAATTTTTGTAAAAATTTAAATAAAAAATTGCAATTAAAATGGTAAGTATAATCGATATAATTAATAACATCAAAAGGCGATAATTTGCCGTAGAATATAGCAAAGATTGATGCAATTCAATCATAGTATGTTGCTCTTTGATTATGATTACCACAACAATGGTTTTCTTTGCGTATTGATTGAGTATTGAGTGTAATGAAGAGATATTTTAAATTACTACCATACTATTAATAAATGACCCATATATAAAAGTATTGTACACCATTTTGTTGTTGTGGAAATTATAGTTTTAAAATTTTTATAGAGTATTTTATTTTGCTTTTCAAAGTCATTGATTTATTATCATACTGATTGTCTATAAGCTGAAAAAAGTCAACACTTTTTTGTAAATTTTATAGAAAAAAAGACCGAAAAAGTTGTGTTTTACTGCTTATATCTCAGTAACTTGCAGACAAACTTCTTAGTTTTTCTCAGGAATAATTTTCCAGACTACGGCTGGCACCTTGGAGTCACTAGCGTGGTTGATACATTTATAAAATATAAATTATAAATTATCCAAGGGCTTGAAAATATCAATTAATTAATATTTATTTATTAATTAAAAATATGCTTATAAATCGGCAAGTTGTAAAGCAATTGTACGGGTTTCTATTAATGATTTATTCCCGATTATTTGTAAAAGATTAATACCACATACAGATCTATGGAGCCTGTGTGGATTTCTAAAAGTTGATTTCAACAACTCAAGGACGGACAGATGGACATTGATTAAAAATTAAAATCAATTCACAACTTTCCAAATAAGCTGTATGAAGTAAATTTCTTACAATATTCTACTTCTGTGACAGGGTATGCATCTTATGCAGTTTGGAATAAGTATTGAAGCAGTCACTATAGCCATCGAGAACAAGAGGCGAATAGTCTGGCTAATGAGCTGTTATATGGCGCACGATCATGCAGGGGACGCACCTAACTCCATCACTAGGAAGGCGATGTCTTACGCGAACGAAAGGAACATCCCTCTCATAATTTGCGCTGATGCCAACGCGCACCATACCGTCTGGGGTAGCTCGGATACCAACCAAAGGGGTGAGTCACTCCTCCTCACCAATACGTTTAGGATATATAAAATGGTTTGAATAAATACTTATTTAAAAGGTGTACAATAAACTTTTCTATGGTCTAATATTCATATTTTGAAGCCTGTTATCATCTAAATCTTTAGAGCGTACATATAGTAATATTTTTCTAATTTTCTTGTTAGGCCGAGGCCACGCAATGAGCGGAAAAGCGGTGAGTGGCAAAAAAATCAAATTTTATGGAATACTACTGAAGTGGCCATGCAATGAGTGGCATTTCTGAGCGGCTAAGCGGCGCCTTAGACAGAAAAGCGAATAGAATCAGAGCAGGGAAACCTCTCACAACAATTGAGTACATCCCAGTAAAAAAAATTTGGAAGAATTGCCAAGCGAATTACATTTTAAAAACTTCTAAATTAATTATGTAAAATCAATAATTCTAAGTTACTCCCTTTATGCGAAGCAAATTTTCATAAATTATGTGCTTAAAAATGAATGCAACATCATGCAAAATATCTTATACAATTCATGTAAAAAAACAAAATTAAATAATATAACAGCAAATGCTTTTCACATAAATGCATGAGATCGGTGCACTTGTTTAAATATAGTGCAGTTCATTAAGATATTCATTTAAACACATGATCTCCAATGACAAGCTAATGTTAAAATCATTAGTGCTTTCACCTAAATTTAGTCACTTCGTCACCAGTTGAACCCCTGCAAATTCACTTTTTTGTCAAAGATTTTCTTGCTGGGATTATATGACTTTTTTAGGGAATCGTTATAGACTTGACGCAAATCATTTAAAAAGTATTTATAATATTTAGGATTTAAATGTGTAGGGTCATGAGAATGTCAGCTAACCCTTCAAAAATATGACATATAAATACTAAAAAAGGCATGCTAAGCTCTACACAAATTTTCTGAGCAGCTGAAATGCAAAACTCGTTCACTACAAAAATCAAAAAACAAGATGACAATTGATTCTGATAGTTCTTTTGGCTTCTTATGAGACGAAATATACTGATCCTATCAATGTATGTCTCTTTCCATTTTTTTCATGACCTATAATTGCAATAAGTAACAAAACTGGTTTGTTATATTTTTCAGTTATTTTCAAAATTATCTCGCTTCATGTTTCGTAGTTGTTGTTTTACTGTTTCTAGTACGCCAAGATAAATATCATCCTGTTTACGGAGTCTCCAAGATATAAATTTTATTAGTTTTACCTAATGTTAATCGTTAAAACCCTAATTGCTAAAACGTTTCTACTGTGTCATTTGCCACAATTAATATTGTAATTTACAACAACTTATTAAAATGGTATTTCCTTACCACACAATTGTTTATTAAAGAAAATTTTATTACACAATTTTTTATTACAAAATTAAATGAACATTTCCTTTACACGTAAAAAGTCTTTAAGTTCCCCAAAATACACTATTCATAAGACAAATTTATTATACACAAGACAATCATGTGCATTGTTTTTTATACACAAATCCTTATTGATAACTTTTAAACACTGTTAAGTTAATAAGAGAGCAACTGATGTTAATTGTAAGAGTCTCTGTAAGTAACACATTAACATTATGTCTCTTTTGCTGTTTCTGCCAACTGTACACAATAAAGTGCTTCTATTAGTGTAAGCTAACAGTATTTCTACTTCAGGAGAATACAAATTTAAAAAGCAGAACAGGATTTTAAATAAAATATCCTGTTTGTTTTTAACATCAACAGTTATCTTTCAACTGTTGCGGTAAATACAAGGATATCAGTGTTTGTTAGCGAATAAATAAAGAAATTACGTTAAAAATTATAATAAATAATAAAATATAAAATTACAGATATGAAAAATATACCACAAAATTTGCTTTATAAAATACAGGACCTAATTCGTTTGTATGTGAATAAATAAATTATTGTGTTTAATTTAAAATGGAAACCGTGGGTCTAATTTTGTTTGCGAAAATTTATGTATGTGTGTGTTTATACATCGATATAAATAATTCGATTTTATAATTAGTAATTTTGTGCGCAAAAATAAATATATTTAAAAATTGCTATTGTAAAGGCAAATGCGCTTATGTTTGTGTGTTCATATCAAAAGCTTTTAAATTAGCCTCATACATATGTATTGCATTAGCCAATGTGATGCATGAAACAATTATCATGTTTAACGGAAATTAAACGAACATGTAAGTGTTAAATACTTTATTTGTAAATAAAGTTAAATATTTAATTGCATAATTTAAACAGAAATTCGAACAACGATTCAATTGAAAATGTATGTTGAAACTATATTCGTTTGTATTTAATTGCTGTCATTTGTATGTAGTTTGATCATTTAAGTGTGTGTGTGTGTGTTTTTTTGTAAATTTTTGTAATTGGCTTAAAACAAAGATTGGCGTGTCCTTATAAAATTAAAATTAAAAAAACTAAAATTAATTTATATATTTGCCTTTTGAGATTCGTATTTCTCACTTAAGTTTTAAATAAAAAGACTTAATTATGATTAAAAATATTAATCATTTTTTAGGTTGCGAACATAAATCAATCAAATTCTATTAGAGTGGTGTTGGATCGATGTAACTGTGAGTGCAAAGTGTATATGTTTATAAGTTTGTCATTAAGTTTATCGTTTTTACAAAACTAATTTGTCGTCCCATTAAATACAAAACTATTTTCGGTTCTTATAAAAAGATAGATCGATTCAGCTATATCAATACGTATGTATGTCTGTCGCACAATGGCTTATTTAAATGCAAAAATCAAAACACCATTCACCTTAAATAACAACGGCATACATATGTATAAATTTTTGAAAGATAGCTGTCTACAATAGGGCGCTGAACTTAAGTAATTTTTGATGTTTTTTGCTATTTAGAATAATAATTGTTAAGAAATTTATATTATTAGGAAATAGGTTAAAGTTTTGTTGCCATTATTACAACTTGCAATTAGTTAAAAGCTGGATTTTGTCGGACCGATAAATGGCTTTGCATTATAAAGCCTTCATTTATTATTTTTTTATCTATTAAATATTATTATTATTAATAATAACAATAAAAAATGATAGTTGTAATAATGCGAAGCTATTTACACAAAATCTTACCTTTAACTAAAGGCAAGTTGTAATAATGTCCCTAAATATTTTAATTTTTGTGCCAAAAAGGGGTAATTTCTTAAGTCGAAAATAACACTACGATTACAAGCCGGAAATTTGGAATGACCCTTAGGCAAATGTTCAACTAGTTCAAAAAACTTTATAGGAAGTTATAGCGAAGACACTTCTGTGGTTTTCATGGGCAACCGCGTATGTTCATTTTATACGATTTTAAGTTAATAATGCCATATTGCTTGGTTTTAAACGGCCTTAACTTGGTTTTAAAAATTTATCACATAAGATGGACCCATTCCGATTATTTTAATTGCATAACAACATAACCTCTATATATATTCAAAAATCGTTCAGCACTAACACGGTTATGTAGCTCTCCTGAAAAATTTGATTTTAAGACATACGTGGTTGCCCATGAAAACCACAGACTTATTGCTTATATTTTTTCAACGAAAAATATCATTTGGAATAAAAAATTATTTTAACTTATAATTTAAATAAATATACAAGAACCGTTACGGTCATTAAATTATACAGAATTGAGTTCTTATAAAAGTATTTTAAAAGTAAGTAAATTTAAAAAAAAAAAAAATAATTCAAAAATTGAAATGGGCTTTTCCAAATTATAGAGGCTTAACACAATAGTTAATCATTTGATACGATTTTGTTTTAATCAATGTGTATAATTTTATAAGGTAGTACTTGAAGCTGGCTATAAATTGCGGTCCTTAATATCAAACTTCAATTGTAAAAAATGTAAACAGTAAGGTATTCGGCAAACTGAACCCGCTTGATGAGTTCTTATTCCAATTCACTTTACACTAACAAAGTATTCACCAATAAAACACATTTGCAATTGTACAAATTTTGCAATAAGAAAGGAACAAGATCACGAATTGGGATATTGTCAAATATTTATATGTATAGAGTAGTTTTTTTTTTTAATACAATAAAAATTACAGGTATATTACTCAGTACTACTAGATTTTTCATATATTTGGCCAAATTTTTGAAGATTTGAAGATTTCATTTTGTAAGGAAAATAAATTAGATTCTGCTAGAAATTTCGAAAATATCATGTAGTCACATTGCTTCTCCAGTTTTTTAAATTAAAAGTTTACAAGGGATTGTTTACAATGTTTTCTTATAAGCTGAAAAAGATTATGCCCAGTTTTTTTATCTTTTAAACTTCTGTGATTTAAAATATATATTGTTTAGTTTCGATTTTTGGTTGTGTAATGCTAATATGTAATCTTACCAATATAATAAATGTGAATGTTTGTATGTTTGGAAGTTGGTATGTTTGGATATTTGTTGCTAATATAAAAAGTAAAATTATTAAAAATTTTTTTATTTAAATACTTAGCAAAAAAAGTCATGCAAAAAAATAGTGAATGCATGAGTTCAACACATGATGAATTGGCTCAATTTAGGTGAAACATGCATTATTTTAACATTAACGTGCCATTGGAGAGCATGTACCTATATGAATAACTAATAAGTGCATGGAAGATATGCACGGAAGATGAAAAGGAAACTTTTTTTCATGAGTTAATGATGTCTGCTTATATGAACAATTCAAGATTTTTTGCTAACTATTTTGTATTTAGAGAAACCATTCTTAATGCCTCCTTTTGAAGTCATACCAAATTTTTTACATTGAACTAGTGCAAAATTTTTTTGCTAGGTAATTGTAAAGTATATTTTAAATTGTTATTCCAAATTTCAGTATTACACCGAATGTTCACCAGATGGATCTGATTTTATAATTTATGGACAGACATGGATATCATCGGAAATTATTCAATATTATAAATTATACGAAACGTTAGTTCATGTGCCCTATCTTGGCAGAAGAAATAGCATTTTTATGCTTAAAGAGATATGATAGCACCTAAAGTCCAATAATAAAAATAAAATGCAATATTTATTTTAACACCTCCACTTTATACAGTCAACGACATTAATTAATGCGATAATAATGGTGTCGTAGTAAAAAAAGCACTTCTACATTTATAAATAAAAATACGTATTTTTTAAATAGTTGTTGGAAGGCATGTTCCGTATAGGTATGGAATAAAATATCCGTCAGGTGACACCAAAAGCTCACATGACAGGACATTGCTCTTATCATGAAAGTTTCCAGGACATTTTTAAAGAGACGTGGCTTAATCTCACCGACGAAGTGATGGATTGAAGCTCCAAAAGCTTTTTAGAAAAATGTCGCATGGCGTAAAATTGCACGATCATGGTGGCTAGTTGATATCAGAATTTCTTAAGTTTATTATTTCTGGAAATCGTTGCTGCTATAAATGGATTGTTTTATGCTCGGTATGTCAGGTGGCGCCATTCCTCATACAAACGTTTACATGTTTGTGTGAGGAATGCCGCTAACAGTCACTGCAATTTCGGCATCGCCTTAAAAAAAGTAAGGCCAAATTACGCAGTCATACAAAAAGCTGTACTAGACATGTTGTCCAGATCCATTCTATCCAGTTAAGGCCACAAGAACTTCGTTGACATGTTTCTGCAAGGAATGCTGCTTACAGTCACTGCAATTTCGCCCTCATCTTAGAAAATTAGGGCCAAATAACTCCACCAGACCATAATCCGCAACAGGCAGTTGGTCTTTTTAAGTGCTTTTGTTTCTAGTGAATTGCATGAGGATTTTCTGAGCCTCTTATTCGACAATTTTGTGTATTCACCAAGCCATACTGATGGAAATGTACCTCATCGGAGAAGATAAGTTTTTTTCGAAAAATGGGAATTTACTTTACTTTGTTCCATTACCCATTGTTCGAATAGCCTTCATGTTATGCTGGTTTGAGCTCGTAAGCAAACCGAGTTTGGTACGCATGTATTTAGGTGGAGGACTTTTTCCAAAGTTTATAGTGCTTTGTAAAATTTGAATTTGTTGAGGACATCACTAAATTGCTGTTTTCCCATATTCGGCGTCACTCTCATTTACGACAGAAATGTTTTAAAGAGATCGACTGGTACGTAGACGCACAGAAGTCCTTTTGTTCATAAGAGATTCAGCTTCTACGAATTGTTGGGCCACTCTCAAGTGATTGACACATTAGTTGCACTTTCTCAAAGGACATTTTTTTGAAGTATGCCAGGGGCTTTAGTATAACTGTCCAATTTTTTTCAATAAGAAAATATAAAAAATGACACTAAGACAGCATGAAGTATTGAATACAACTTCTACAGTATAGATTTTGGTATTAAAAATTTTTTTTTTTACTAAGAAGATAAGGACGAGATAAATAGAGAGAGTGTTCATGAATATTCACAAGCAAGAATGAACAAAATAAAGGTTACGCCATGTGCATGATTTTCCATGAGGTGATGCAGATTATCTCCCAATAGCCAATCGAAATTTTGTATCATTTTTGTATTTTAATACTCACAATTTCCTTTTATTTTTTAATTCGCAAAAAAAAAAATTAATTTACATAAAGATAAGTAACACAGTAATAATTTCAGTGATTATAAAAGTTATGCAATTTGAGATACAAAATTAACAACTGGGACAAAGAAAGAGTTTTGCACAACACGGTGAATTTTTCGGCATTTATATAACCACTATGTTACATACAATTCAGTATACATTTAACCGGTTACATATGTATATGCGGTGGTAAATTAGACTTAATTCGTTTATTTATGAGAATTTCAAGCTTTATGTTATGAGAAGGTTTAAATGCGAATTCATATTTTTATGGAGTTTTTATTCTCAAATGAATAAAAAACTTTAATACATGTATTAAATAGAATCTAATACGAATCAATTTATTGTATAAGTTCTTACAATTTATTTTGAATTTCTTTTCCTGGAGTGCTTCATTGTATACGATGCAGTCGTTTGTTGTTGCATCAATTTAAAGCTAAAATACGCTACCCTATATATATATTTCTTTTATTTTAAAAATTATTAAGGCTTAAATACCTTTTTTAATCATTATTATTTAATCCCATTCCAATGTAAAACCTTAGAAAGAAGAAATACTCATATTTCCGAAATTTACTTAAATAGATATTTTGTAATAAAAGACTTGAACAAAAATAATTAAATACCTCTCGTATCTTGTAATATTATCAGCTTATTTAATTTCAAATTCATTGTTTAATTTTATAGATTCTTATAAAAATATTTAAGTGTAAGTATGGAAACTTTATTTGCTCAAATGGCGCTAGTTTTAATGACTAGAAAATATACTTTTTCCCTTTAATATTATCTTTCTCTTTTGCTTTCCTTCCAATTCTTATCCTCAAATAAATGTTCGTAACAAATAAAATGCTGCAAGCATTTTAAAAGAAATTTTTTGTTATATTTTTCATTTTTAATTTACAAGGATGAATACATGACAAAAATATTTTGCATGTAAAATTTTTTTTGTGATTCTATTATCTCGTGGGATACCAACGTTAGTCAATAACCTCCAAGGCAGATTTTGAAGAAGTAATGAATGATTAACTTACTAAGTGATTGATATCCCCTCTAGTGTTGAATAGAAAACAATGTTGTCTTTTGAAATTCAAAAATAATAAAACTGCTAAATTATCCCCTAAATTTGCATTTTTTTTGGCGTTTTTAATAGTATTGATGACCCATACGCTTTATATTTAAATATTCCATTAAGAAAAAATTTTATGCTTAAAAAAATGTTTCGCTTCTTGAAATCTTCTTCTTTGATGTCCTAATTATATGCAGCATATTTTATATTCCTAAATACATTTGCCTTCAGGCAAAATATTTCATTTTGACTGGCAAATGCCTTTTCAACGCTCATAAAAAATATTTTTAATTTGTCTTTTTTTCTAATACTGACATAAATCAGTTTAATACCAAGTTTTTGTATAGTGGTATGAGCACACTTTATCTTGAATTTGATAGAAAAAATTTTAACAAAAAAAAAATGTTTTAAGTGAAAAATAGAGGTGTGGTCTAAAAAAAGTCAATAATTAAATTCTATATCTTAATATTTCTGTGGAAGTATGAAAAAATGGTTATGTCTGTTTTTATTATATTTAAGGAAATTATTTAAATCATTGTGTTGATTTTTATAAATAAAATAATTTTTAGAATAAGGGCTATTAAAGAAATTTCCTCCTATATTAACTAAGGAGCCTAATGGTTTTCGTAAATTTAGTTAAATTCCTTTTTGCCACAAAAAATTTATTGCAAAATAATCAAGTAAATGTCTCCTTCAAAGGGCTCGTAGAGGCATTATTTTTATATGTGCCAGGGTTTAGATTTTCATACAACTTAAAATTGATTAATACCAATAATATTTATTTGGTTGTTGGGTTTAAGCTGGTTTATATGCATTTCACTGGTGTAATGGCAGATCAGCAGTAAACCTTTTACCCAAATTATAATATAAATGTTATAAGTTTTATTTTCAATTTTTGTTAATGAGAACAGATCAACACTTCAATGTAAAGAATTTAAAAGTTACAAATCCTGAATTCAAGCAACGAAATAAATGTAGATGTTATGATTGAGCTGGTAAAAAGTGATTATTTTATTACATGTTTTTTCCCACTGTTCTTATTTAAAGTTCAAATTAAAGGCATATTTTTTTGCTTAGTTAAAAACATAAAAGAACACATAATAGACTTATTATATTTTTCATAGAAAGTGTAAAATATATATTGGCTTGTCATTCCGAGTAACACTTCTACAATAGTCATTTCCGACTCCATAATATACATATTTTCTAAAAGATTTTGAATAGGAGAGTTAATTGAGCAGTGTCCGTCAGTCAGTATTTATAAGCCCCTCGATATTGGGAACACATGTGTTAAACTAACTGAGATAAAAACACCAACGTGCAATTGCTTCTATATTTTTCCTAAACTTTACAAATGAAAATCAAAAGGCTTGACTAGCGTAATACTAGGCGGTTGTCACTAATTCAAAATGGTGGTCAATGAGTTTATACATGGGAATTTTAAAATTTACCATATTGAATCCCTACATTATTGATCGTATCATTATTGGAAAGGGCTTGACTAATAGAATTGAATAAACTATAAAAAAACGTATAAAATCCAAGATGACGTCTGAAACAATATGGCGGAAATTTTTTTAACCCCATAAATATGGGTATCAGATGGACTGAGAACTGAGTAAGAACTTAAAATCAAAGATAACATCGGAATTCAGTATTCTTACTTGTTTATAATGATATTGTAATATTTTTTGCTTGTGGCCTTTCCTAAAAAAAGAGAGCAAAATTCAAGGGCTGATTCTTTTCGAGAATTGAAGTCAACTTAGTTGTATTTCGTATAACAACTCTCAAAATAAGCAAACAAATTTAACTACTAAAAAATCTTCTCTTTACTAAAATATGTTAATTTTATTACACTTTCGCTAACCAGTCATTGCTTTTCGTTAAAGTACGTATTAAAGTTGCTATAGTTTTCTTTGTTAAGGAATTAATTACATACTTAATAAGCTTTACGTACACATTAAACTGTATGATAAAATTGTTTTCCCATAGAAATAATTCACTTGAAAGGCCTTAATAAATGAGAAATAATACTATTATACTTATATTTTAAATCAATTAAAGCTAAGCCGTTAAATACGTATTAAAGCAGACACATTTAATCCTCTTAAATAAATATAAATACATCAAACACAACTTATCAGACATCATTTTATAAATATTTACAAATTCATATTTCGTAGAAGAACAATAAAAGACTTAAATAGGCTTTAGCACACTTCCTTTTGAAAGGTTAGGGGCTCAACAGAAATATGTCGTAAATAAGAATATCCTTAAGTCTTGTAGAATTATAAAATGAAAAGAGGTATTTGCTACTCATTCAAATGTTTAACAAAACGCTAATTCAAATATTTATAAGACTCGTAAATATTTACATAAATTTACTTAATATTCGTGCAATTAAAAGGGTCATTTTGACACTTGAAATTATGCAAATTTAGTTCTTTCTTTTCATCGCCTGCGGACGAGGAGTCATAACAATGTTTGGGTTTAATTTTCAGTTAGTAAATGTATGGAAACCTAATTTAACTGTTGTTGGAATAAATAAATATTTTAGATATTATCGTTGTTTAAATAGGGGCATATTTAAATGGTATTTTGTTTATGAGTTATTAAGTTAAATGCTTAAAAAAATTAATGATAATTTTTAAGGGCACAGTGATGTGCAATTTAATAGCGTTGAAGAGATTTGAATTGGGATAAAATAACGTTTTTTCTAGACGAAGAAACTATATAGCAATATATTTTTTAACTGTATGAAACATCTCAGTGAAGGACTAACATTTTTTTCATAAAGCAAATCTTGTTTTGGAATATACTAGTTCCTTCTAACTTAGACTTGTTACATATATGTCCTTTTTGCATATATCAAACTATCGATTTTAACATCTTGTTGTCATAAGGGTTCAACTGGATAAGTTAAGGCTGGATTAGCCGACCGGAATGTAATGTTTCCTTAACTAAACGGAACGGCTGATCGTTTTTGTAGTTTGTAAAACAGTTCGAGCAGTTATAGTAATGTTTTGTGATGTAGCTGTAACGTCCGAACCTGTTAAAAATAGAAAATCATTACGTTTCTACGTGGTATCTTTTAAGAGGGATGTCAACTTGTTGATTTTTGAAGTCACTTAAATGGAAAATTCTTTGTTAAAAACAAACAAGAAACTAATATAAAAAATTTTCTAAAAAATCGGAATTATACTTATACATATATATGTATATATAAATAAAGTGTGTACATAATATTATTATTATTTCATAATGAAAATGGGCAATCAATTTTTTTACCTACAAAAAGTTTTTAGCCATACCTTAATTGTAAAGAAGACGAGCGATCAAATTTTATTTAAAGGATTTTTTATTTCTTTTACATTTGTTTAAAATGATTGATCTACAATTTTCTATATTTACTTGTTAAATAAAGAAAAAATTATTTTTATTTTTATTAAAAGTACAGTTAAATCTCAGCTCAGAAAGAAAATATTTTTGGATGCTTTACGTAAAATGCCACTTAAAAATATAAAATTATCAATAGTTTTTTTCTCATAAACCTTACTGACAAGTAAATGTTTAGTTTGGAAAATTTTTTACTCATTGTGAACATAAATATTGTTGACTTCAAATAGAAAAGGCTTTAAATCAAACAATTATAACTTTACAGGAAAAGGTAAGAACATAATAGAAACTATATTATAATAATATTTTTGTATAATTGTTTTTAAATGCGTTATTTTTTACATAATTTCATTAATCTTTTGTGTCGAGATGAAAGGACATACTTCAGGGTCTATTTTATATAACAAACCATAAGTTAAACAAATTTAGTTCATGTTTAAATGCATTCGTTAATACTATAAATTATTGCAGATATTTTCCACATATAAAATTTTTTTGGTAAATTATATTTCTTAGAACGACATAATAAAAAATGATATTGTAAGTTAATTAAGAGAGAGGGATAACGAAGACAATTTGAATAATGTAGGGTAATAGAATTGCTCGCACTCACTAACCAACTGAAAACCTAATATTGTTTTTATCTACATTTATACACATTTTTGATTAAAATTAATGGTGATTTTATTCTATATAAAAAGGGAGAACTTTTGCAATTTTTCCGTATTTAAATATTTGTTGTCATTTTCAATTATTTTTTATATCTTTGTAGATGTAATACAAGCATACAAGACAAAGTTACAAATTTTTTCAATTAAAAATTCTTTCCTGTTTTAATTAATATTTTCATGAGAACGATAAAGTCTGAGTAGACAAACATCTCTATCTATATACAATACATACATACATATATTATATACCTATGTTTGTATGTTTAAGTTAAAGTTTACCCATACCTATACTCAAACCCACAAATAATTAGTTACTAACTGAGTATTTATTAGGTCTGTTAGTAATGTATTTTAAAACTGTAACAACTTTTTGTTGCAAGTTTATTTTAAATTAAACCAAAATTTCTTTTTCTCTAAAACAAAAATCCCATTAAAGAGCTTATGTCTATTTCATAAAACTAAATGTATACATTACTACAAATGTAGGCTATTTTTTTTTTCTATGTGGTTAATAAAAGGCATTCCCTTTAAAGTCTTTATAAATACAAAGGTTTCGAAAAGGTAAAATGAAGCAATTTCATCGTTGTTAGCACCAGTAAAATGAGGAAAAAAAAGTAATATATTGATACTACAATGTATCACGTGCAGACCACTCTATAAATGTCTGACAATAAAAATTGATATTAGTGGTAGAAGCCACTTCATATTTTATATGTACACACATATACACATATACATACCTTTTGTAGAAGTTGATGTGCGGTCTATATAAGTTGTATGTTTGTGTTTGCTCTTTAAAGCCTTTTATTATTTGGAGGCATAAAACCCATATTTAGTGTTGCCGACGCACTGTGACGCCTGTAGAACAAGTGAGGTTGCAAAAATCTAAAATTTCGTTTGCCTCTAAAAAGTATTGAATAAATCCATTTTACGGAAAACTGTCCAATGATTTAAGATATGCCACTTTTATTACAATCAGAATTTTGGTTTAGAAGATATAGCCCTTCAAAGTGGATTAAGTTTTAGTGTTAAAAAACAGACAGACAGTATCTCGAAGTAGTAGACAATGGATCATCATTCCTTTTAATTACATTGATAGATTTATTTATAAAGAAAAGAATAAAAATTAATTATTTTAATTAATTCGTTAGTTATTGTTAACGTAAATAATTTGTGTTTTTATTCTGTAATGCTTACCTGAGATGCTCTGTCAAAATCTGCTCCCTAAATTAAGGTACTAATTCAGGATGTATAAATAATGATACGCAACTACTACTACTGCTACTACTACTACTACTCCTACTACTACTACAACTATTACTAATACTACTACTACTACTACTACTACTACTACTACTACTACTACTACTACTACTACTACTACTACTACTACTACTACTACTACTACTACTACTACTACTACTACTACTACTACTACTACTATTACTACTACTACTACTACTACCATTACTAATACCAATACTAATACTACTACTACTACTACTACTACTAATACTCCTACTACTACTGCTACTGCGTTAGGGTAACTTACAGGTAGGCACAAGGCTTTTTTGAACAAAATTACATAACTAAGATCTGATGTTTCCTCCTCCTACTACTACTACTACTACTACTACTACTACTACTAATACTACTACTACTACTACTACTGCGTTAGCGTAACTTATAGGTAGGCACAAGGCTTTTTTGAACAAAATTACATAACTAAGATCTGATGTTTCTTTAGACTTGAAAATTCAACGACCGTCATTAAAACATCATTGTTGACCAGTGATGTTTCAGTTTACAACAAATCGTCGGAACTCATAAGAACCACAGTGAAGGACATTTAAGAACAAATAAACAGGAATAAAACTACAAAGTGTGAAATAAGTGTAGGAAAATACATTGAATGTAGTTACGACTTCCACCTGATCATGGTTGACTGAAAAGTCGTTAACAAACTGACAAATACACCTCAACATTGTCATGCCCAAATTATAAAAAGGTAATTATGAATATGCCATCTTACCGTTGCACGCAAGAATAAGGTGTATAAGTTCTTGGCAAAATTAGCGTCTACGCTCGATTGTTTTATAAAAAAACCTTAAGCAAATACAAGGAAAGGATCAGAAAGAATCGAAAAACGGATGCGATTTTCAAATAAATTGGACTAAAGATAGAATGCCATAAATACGGAGGCGGAAACTTAAATGAGGGAAATAATTCAAGGGGATTTTTTTTTGAAATGATAAGGCTGTAACTCAGATCACTAAAACAAACAATGAAATGGTTAAGATATTGGGAACAGTATTTTAAACTGAAAAAAAAGTTGGATTCTGAAGAAGCAGAATTATATCCATAAAACAATGAAATATTGTCGCATTGTCTTATAAAAAAAAAAATTACTGAACACTTTTAAATCATTAGGGGTGACACAAATGTTAGAAGCACATGTTAGAAGCATACTGCGGCATGTAAAATCACGAAAAGAGCTGAAAAACAATTATAGTTCAGAAATTATTAGTCTTTTAGATATTCTTTCTTTTACGGATTGTTAGCAATATGTTATAATAGGTTGAAGTTTTTATTTTTTTTAAAACAAAATTTTTTTGATAACATTCCATGAACTAAAAATTTATAAAATATTGGTTGTTGGGTTTAATCTGGTCTATATGCATTTCACTGGTGCTTATACCAGATTCAAGCACCAGTGAAATGCATATAGACCAGATTAAACCCAACAACCAAATAAAATATTAAAAAATTAGTTGGGAGCATATCCCGAATAATCAAGTAAATAATTTATGAAATATTTAAATTAAAAATTTATATCAGAACAAAATTTTTTAAATATTATTTTTATTTATTTTAGAAAAATAAAAATTGTAATATAAAGATTATGTTTCTAATAAATTTTCAAATATATTGGAAAATTTTTCAGTAAGGTGTAGCATAAAAACTTCATGCTTATATATTATCAACTGACATTTAAGAAATTTTAAATAGAAACTTTTAATGATTCTATTTATAACCAACTGAAAAATATTTCATATTAAACCCCCAACCCGCCGATCGGATAAAATTTGGTGATATCCATTAGTATGGTAGTGTATGAATGTAAAATTTATGCTAATTTTCGCGGTTAGCCGCGTGAATTGTGACCCGGAATATTAAAAAATATGCCACAATGGGCTTAGATAATTTTCAATATACATATGTCTTTGGCGAACCATCGAATTAAAGGCATTAAAACAAGCTTTAAGATGGCTATAATTTTTGATTTTATTTTCAAAGTCTTAAAGTAAAATTCAATGAATTTTTCTTTACGGTAACCTTTCTCAAAAACCAGTTTTTTTTTTAATCAATATGAAATCATATACATAACATTGAGAACATTTTGCTAAGCTCTTTAATATATAACGAATGCTTTTTAACCCTGGCAACACTTAATTTTGTTCTTCTAAAAGTGTTGTAACATAAAAAACTTTGATTTATCGCAATATTAATGTACTACTATGCCAACATCATCATATCTTTGAATGTTTTTACAAATTGCTTAGTATTTCAAAAAAGTTGAAAAAAAAACTAAATTCGTGAGCATAAAAAATGGGAAAACAGCAAAACACATTTTACGTGTTCAGATAGATACCTTCTTGTTATAACGTTTGTGCACATACTTACACGTAATAAAAGTTCGATACCTTCATACAATCTAGGTTTTCTATACATACATTGCGGTTTTACATTAACACTCACATGTATTTGTGTTGAAATATTTTTTAGTACACAAGTACCAATTTGCTTCGAGAAAAAGAAATCTCTTTGTTGTTATAAACCCAACTCAATGTGTATTGGTATTTTATTATAGTATTAAATATGTGGTTGTCTAGATTAGATGTCCATTTGCGATAAGGGTGTTTAAGTCGAATATACTGTATATGTGATTTTTAAATTTCAGTGATTTTAACAAGACAGCTGTCAAAATCAATCAAAAGCAAAAAATTAAATAAATTTAGGCCGATTGGATTGGCGCATATGTAAGTATGGATATCACCACTTGGTGAACACTAAAAGATTGGGGTCTAAAATTTCGTCCGTTTTTTTTTTTTTGGCAACAAATTTGAAGAAGGTAAAGCCTTACATTATTGCTTGTGTATATAATAGACATGAAAGCAGTTTCAGTATCCTTTTAAGGAAATTCTCGTCATTTCAACTAAATTTTTCTAAAGGGATAATTTTCAAGTTTATACGTTGTAATGTACGAAATTTTATGTTTTAAGCTTTAATAAACTTTTAAATCTGCAAAAGTTGATTAAAGTTTAGCATAATGTATAACATATAATTCATCTTATTATAAAACTTTAATATAATCTTTAAATTGAAGCCAGAACCTCTCAAAACCACATTTCTTTGTATTTGCACGTCAAACATATACACTTTTAAACTGCTTTAAAATGTTAATGATTGAATTGTAGGAAAAAACTTATCATTAAATGATTTGAGTAAGTTCTTTTTATACAATAGACCTTCCATTAAAAATCCCTTTATATTTCCATTAAATCCCACAAGTATTTAAGATTTCATACACCAGAGATTGTTTCTGTCAAAAACAATAACTTTTCCTTCCGCCCAAATATGAATGCGTACGTGTTGTCAAGTTAGAATGTAAACAAGAGAGAAGATTAAAATGTTTTTTTTTTGCGATAATATTTTAAGCTGAAAGGTTTCATATTAAACGAAAATTTAATAAGAGAAATTTATTAAGTTTTAAAGTAATCTTTAAAAAAGCTTCTTATTGCATAAAAACCGAAAATTTAATGGGAATATTGGCATTTTTGTAGACAGTCAGGAGGTGGCACTTTTGTCAGCTCATACACTACCAAATATAAATTAGTCATCCACTGCAGGAAATAACTGTCATGCCATCTGGTCGACGTTGTACAAGCACATAGGGGCTACTATGATAACGAGCGTGAGGATGGTCTTATCAGCACGGATTTTCTATCGATACTTATCTTCAATGCAAATGCAGTCGCAGTCCCGTTTGGGATTATCAAATGCAAGATCTCTAGAATCTTTTTAAAAATGCCGAAAATAGGTTGGTGTAGACTGAATATATATAGAGTGGCCAAGCTTAGGTGGCCTCTTTTGATTACAGGCGTACATCGTAACTTACGAGCCAAGGTTGGATAAACATCTTTAGGTTGTTGGCAATATTGACGGATAAGATAAATATAAACATAAATTAAGATACACATGTAAACTGACTCGGAATTTCCTCCAGCGGCCATTGTCACATCTGTCTGGATTTCCATCTTCCTGCCATTGCTGTCAAGAGACACAGCAACCAAGGCAAACATATACTTGATGTTCTCTATGAGATATCTGATATTAGATTCAACGATCGGCTGAGATAGCTCACAGCGACGGGGTTGATCTGGTACACCTCTATTAAACTTCTAAAATATACAAAATCTGATGAGTTATGTGTTATTGTCAAAAGGATGTCACTAAAACTTTAGTTAACTTCCACGATAACCAACCAACCAAGAGAATAAAAAAAAATTTTAATAAAAAAAAAATTATTGTAATTTGTTAATGGGTAGAAATTTAATTAAAATTATTAGATACAAATTAAATTTTGCCAGTTTTACAAGTGTGTTAAAAATATTTTATGCACGTGACGTGTCCATAAGTAAAATATGTTTTTAATGTCGCTTTTATCAAATCAGTTTCCGCAGCATTTGTTGTGTCATCTTTTTGTAATTTTAAGCCTTATACCCTTAAATATCATATTGATTTTTAAAGGTCATTGTTTATGTTCCACAACAAAATAAACACAAAAAATAAAATCTGAAAAGAAAACAAAACCAACAACAATAAATTAGACTATAAATTTTTGTATATTCATAGTTATTGACGAACATTTTTTTTACTTTTAATGATTTATTGTTTGGTGGGTAATAAATTGGATTTAGGATTTTCATATAAAAAGGAATTTCTTGTTAAAACTTTATGATTTAATCTTTATATATACAGGATTTTTAGGTTTATGTATGCATGTGCGAGTGAATGTTTATTTCAAATTTTATGATTGTCATAATTTTAACCAAATTCAATAAAAGAAACATTTATTTTGTATTTTTAATGCAATTTCCGATTATTAATAACTTAGGGTGATGAAGCACACATGATTTTCGTTGTTGTTAGATTCTGTTGTTTTTCGTTTGAAGTTTAAAGATATACTTTTTGAGAGGAAATGATAAATTTGGAAATTTGATAAAAAGTTTTGAATAAAGGTATACAAATTTTTATTGCATTTAAATGAGATTTGTAAAGGATAGAATTAATATTAAAATAATTCCGAATATAAATAACCTAAGAATATTTGCTTGTTTATTTCGTTCACAGTTTTTTATTAGAAAAAAATTAGCACAAATTTTATTTAAATTTATCGAAAATTCTATGAATTTTAATAACGCATTGATTCTTTTAAAAAGTAATGGGCTTTTTTTTCCCAAATAAAGAACTACTAAAAAAAAAATATAAACAAATTTATTTTTTTTTAAATATACCAATTTCGCTTTTCTAGATGGACGAACGAACACAGGTAGATCATTCTAAAATGAAAGCAGGAAACGCCATGTTACATCTCCAGTACATGATGGGCATGGCTTTAAACATTATGAAACTATTGTGGGAGAGCTATATACATATGTAGGGAGAGTATCACATCAGATTACTACTATAACCTGACCATTTTCGGTCTACACTGCCGACTGGTGATTGTAGACAAACCTTATCGCACAGTCCTCTGTAATCGGTATACCCGAAAGCACTAAGTGAGTTTGCTATTTCGACTTTTTATGTTCTACAATCAACACTGTTATCCAGCTTATCGTACTTTAATTAAAATCGAGTGCCTTTACTGAACCTCTGTCAAAATCCAGTCTACAAATGTTTTCGTTTATAGAGTTTACCTGTTAAAAGTCCTTTGCCCATACTCACCCAGAGTATTTCTGGTTTCTCTTTTACAGAATGAAGTCGTATTTAGAGATATATCCACGTGTCTCTTAACACACATCCGCACAGTTGTTGAGCTTTAGAACACACTCAAGCACTAAAGAGGAGTTCACATCCACTCAGCGCCCGAGTTTTATAGCCGACTGGTAGTAATGGAAATTTACTTGTCCTTCTGTCAAATCTAGCGACTTTAATTTAAATTAGAGGGATATTTAACGATTTTTGCTGACCCAGCCTTTGAACCACTAAAGCTCTACTTTTTGTAAGTGCATCTAAAACATCATACATAAAAAGAAGAATAAAAATTGTGATAAATTCTTTGAAGTTTAAAGTTTTTCATGAGGTGGTATATTCTCGAATAGAAAAGACGGTTCAAACTCATGGTAAACTGAAAAAATTATGAAACTCTTTATTTCTCTTTTTCTCAATCTCTTAGTGGTTCTGTCTACATTGGTGTTTGCCTGGATTGCTGCTCATCGTGATATAACTTGACTGCAGGTTTTTACAAACCAATGGCTTTAATAGAGTAATCTTTTTGTTTTGAAATACATGAATGAATGAATGAATATTGAAATACAAAGGCAAAAATGAAACTGAATTTTTCCTTTAAAACAAAACCAAAAATATAATGACCAGCTCATACATGACCCAGGCAGAAGAAGTAAACATTCAAGCTAGTTGCAAGACCTCGAATAAAAGTTTATAATAAGTTTGTATGGGTTTTGGATTAACTATGGGAATACAAATAAAGGGTTTTAAAAGGGCTCTTTAAGCTGAAAGTCCATACCACGCTTTCTACGCTTTTTCGCGATGTACGCCACTCTCAAAAAAGTTTAATCAATGTAGTTATATATTGCGATTTTGAGGTCACATTTAGCGGGATTTGTTGAAAAAAATGTTGCCATCATGATTTTGGTTTTAAAATTAGATGACACTTGTGACAATGTATTTTCTCCCCTCCGTCCGCTATATATTAGTCCACATCTTTTTAAGCAAGTACATTACTTAGATATTACTTCTTCTGTTAAAGACTATACACTTTTTCATCTTATGCTAACTATTATACACAAACTAAATGAAAATATATACTAAATATTAAAAGCACATTGAAGTGAAAGACTAATAAACACACTAACACATTTCAGAGAGAGCAAATTAAAATTAATTAAATGGAAAAATGTGAAATAAAACAAAAAGTTATGTACGTTGAAAATGTGCTAAAAGACAATGTTTATTTTAATATCCCTGCAGATAATATTGGACTACGTGGTCCATTAAAGCTGATATGGATTACTTATAATATGTTCCCAAGTAATGCAGTCATGCACCATATCATTTTCAAACAAAAGTTTGTAGTTAAACGTCAAGTGTTCGTGTTTTACTGATTACGTAAAGAGTTTCAAAAAAGGATAATATAAAAGGTATAATGAGTAGTTGAAAAGAATAGTTTTAAGACTACTCCGATGGGTTATATGGTCCAGTCGTAGGACATTGTAATGGTTAATCAACCGTGTTTTATTAATACATTTGGGTGACCTTTGAACTAGTCGTAATTTATTACGGAGTATACTTTACATGCATGTATAGTCTAGTCGCGTTATCCGCAGGGATGTACTACAAGATGATGACACACAAACATAAACAATTTACACACTCACATAGACAAAGAAATATAATAAATAGAAAAATATTTATTTTTCTTAATTTTTGCTAACATTTTGCTAATGATCACAATAACAATAAATGCAAGTTCAAGTAATGTATTATTGTCATACATTTTTTAAAAATAAATCTTTTAACATATTAAATTCTGGCAAATATATTTAAAGCCTTTAACTATGAAGTAAAATATATGTTTAAATTGATGGAATTTAATGATTGTATAATTTGAATACACTAACACCTATCGTAGTCTTAAAGTTTCCTGTAAACTTCGAACGTAATAAATATTTTGAAAATAGTTAAATATGAATAAATGTGAATTGATGAATGCAAATAAAATTCTTTCTGTACATAAATTATTGAACCTGTTTTAGATTAAAGAACCCGGAAAGAAAATATATTTTTATATATTTATTTTTAACATATATCAATAAATAGGTACATAATTTTTTAATTTTATTTTAAATATTATAAGTGTTCGAAAAAGTCAAATCAAATACAATATTACACATTTATGAACTGGTGTCATAACCGAACATCATATTTTCAATAGTAAAGAGTGTGCATCCTAGACCTAGTCGCAAAGAAATTTTACCCTAAAAAAATCAAGATCAAACGAAGTGAAAAAGTTCAAATAACTACTAACAGGATAAGGTTCTAATCCAACGCAATATATCGGTCTGCAAGATATATTGACTTTAGTCCCATCTGCAATAAAGATTTTGTTCTCTGTGATATTTATTGGGAACAAAATTTATTTCTTAATTATGTAAATATTTTTAATCTGCTGATTGCAATTTTTTTTAAACATTAATTCACAGAAAAAAATAAATATGGATTTTAATTACGAAATTAATATTATTAATTAAAAAATTGTTTAATTTTGCTCCAATCATCAAAATGATACTATTAATTTAATGAAACTTAATAGTTTTAATTGAAAAAATATTGAGAAAAATATCAATTAAAACAGTATTAAAAAATTAATTAAAATTTTCAATAATTTTCAAAAATGATTTTAATTAATTTAATCATGTCTTTATTTGAGATTTAGGTTTTATAATATTAAAGCATTTATTATATCAATAATATAATTTATTAAACCTGTATAAAAAAAAATACCAAAAAAAATATACACATACTATACCATATCAAAAGCCGGATTTCCAAAAATAATTTTTAGCATCAACGACCTAGATATAAAGGAACATTAACCGGTAAAAAGGCTTGATCAGGCAAAGTGAAGAAATTCAACTAACTTACCTATTAAAATGAGAATTCTGAGGAATATAAAGGCACACAATAAATATGTAATGAATTTTGGCATACCTACAATGAAACCGAAACCATTTATTATATTTAAAGCAGAACATGTTATATACATACGTATGTGTACTTACCAGAACTTTCTCTTGCAGATTGGCGACAATTTTTCATTATTTCGCTCCTTGAGTAACAATTATATTAAATCTATTCTTAAAATTGAATTTTTTAAGTAAATGTCATTTAAAATTATATATTTTATTTTTTTAAATTGTTTTCAACTGACAGAAATCTTTTTGTTTTTTGAAAATATTTAATATCAATTAAAAAATTTAATTAAATTAATGAAAACTATAATTAGAATTCAAAAACAAATTAAAAATTCAATTAATTAAACAAATTTTAGCAAGTGTTTTTTGTGTAACCCCCCTATTTTACAAAATTTTATTAAACCTTTTCTTCAAAATGAATTTTTGATAAAAAAAAAAATAATTTTTTTTTTTGTTTAATATTTTTTCAGCTGACAGAAATCTATGAGTTTTTTGAAAAAATTTAATATCAATTGAAAAAGTTATTGTAATTAAGTAATTAAAAATTTAATTCAAATCTAAGAACAAATCAAGTAGTCAATTATTTAAATAATTTCAAGCAATAATATTTTCTGTGTACCCTTTATATATAATCAAAAATTAGAAATCTATTTTACATACCCAAAACTGTTAAATGTATTATTGTAGTAACCAAAGTAAAGATAAAAGTAATTTTTTTGCTTTTACTTAAAAATAATTTACTAAATTTGACTACTCTCAATGCATAATTCCAGCTTATTTTTCTAGAACTTATTATTCACCCCTCGTTACCATAAGGAGTTAAAGAAAATAAAAAAAGTGCTGTGATAGCATTAAAAATTGCCTTAGTTTTTTTCCAAAAAAAAAAAAAAAAATTACTACACAAGAATGCGTTTTTTTACTCTAGAGTAATATAAATCATTGACAATCTTATAGCACAGACGATAGATTTTGTTAAATTGTGTATAAAATAAACTTACAAAATTGCTAAAAACAATTTTTTTGGTAAATCGGTATAAAATATAATAATAAAAATCTCAGCTGAAAATAAAACATTTTTTGAAGATTTACTACTTTTTAAGATTTACGCCCTAAAAATAATTGAAGTAGATAATAATATTAAGAATATAAATTTTAAAAATATGTCTATATAGACATAGACGTTCATGCATACATAGGTTAGGTTGAAAAGGAGGGGCATTAAAAGCCCAAACCCATGACATGTATGCACTTGGCATGCTGTGCGCCATGCATACATACAATTTTATTTAAAAGCTTTTTTATGGGAAAAATGTATACAAATTTGTGTCTCCAAATGTGTGTATGTTGATTTTTATATTTGAAATAATATGAAAGTATTTTAAACAATAAACAACATGTTGTTTAACACAATTTATCTATTTGAAGATAAATATTTAATTTCTTCAAATTGTATCTCTTTTTACAAACTATTAAATAATTAAGTGTGTGTGTGTGTGTGTTAAGTAATTGCTTGTCAAAATATGGACAAATTTAAATAAAATTTTTTACAATCAATAACACTGCACAACAATATGGCATCTGTTGTGTGATGATTGAATTTTATCACTTGAGATGTACTAATTTGAGGTCGCTCAGTTTTTTTGTAACATCTTTTGTTTGCGAGATATTCAATAGCTTTCACGAAATGATCCAAATCGTTTTTATTTCATTTATGAGGAGAATATATTTCAACAATACCGTTTATATATGACAGCGTAAGTGATTGAGGTTTACAAAAATTACTGTGGTCACACACTGGAAATGAAGGACAAGTCCTGGATTCCGCAGACAGTATAAAACACGTGCATTAAGTTTATATGTTGTGGACAAATATGAAAGGAATAGGTTTAGGTACCACAACTTTATGATATTGACTGAACCCTTGAACAACTACTAGGATTGTTATTTTTTTTAAAAGAAAATAACTGGCATTAACCAAAAAAATTGATCCAAATAGGAATATTATTCCATACGGTCGTCACATAGATGTGTAGTGATATTTCACAAGCTCTTGCTTCACAGCAGATGCCTAAGCATATTGAGTTTGAAACTAACAGTAGTGATAGGCGACTTTTTATGTATTATAAAAGCGCCAAAACTGTTCAACCAAGATAATTTGAATGATCTTGTCATAGAAAATTTTTAGCTTCTAGGCTAAAACACAGAAACTTAGTAACAAAAGAAACAAAAGTTTCTTATTACCGCACAAGACAACAAAACCTTCTCAAATATTATGCTGACAAAAAAGATTTTGTATTTCGTTTATAATACAATGGATTAATGGCTGCAGTGGGACTTCCAAATTACGTTTCCAGTAAGTGAAATCTATTCATAGACTTATCAAAACGCAGTCTAAAACGTGCTTTCTTACACAATTTGAATCATTTAGGGTGGGTTCCTTTTGCACATTCCACAAAAGTAAAAGAAGAATATATAAACTATTGGTCTTGTTTTAGCCAAAGTTAAAAATGTAGAACACAATTGGCTCATGTGTGTTGATTTAAAAATGGTAGACATTCTTTTAGACCAGTAAGGTGCTAATACAAAATATCCATGTTTTCCTTGCTTGTGCGATAGTAGAGCAAAATATCAATATTGAATTAAAAAGACTGACCTCCTAGGGAAGCGCTAGTAGTCGGACAATAGAACATGATCAACCCTCCTTTAGTATAAGGGAATCGTAGTATTTTTCCTCCGTGACATACAAAAATAAAACTTATATAACAATTTGTGAAAGATTTTGACCAAAAGGGAATTTGTTTCCTTTTCCTATCCAAAACTGAGTGAAGAAACGATAGAAGGCGAAATTTTTGACGGGCCATAAATAAGATCATCAATAAATGACCAAAATTTTACAGGCACAATGACAGAGATCAAGAAAACGGCATGAAATGAGTTTGTTTGCGTTTTTAATTTTCTTTTTTTGCGAAATAAGAAAAGTTCTGAATTTTGTAAATACGTCAACCAATTGATGAATCGCTTTTAAAGGCTGGGATGTAACATGAATTGCAAGTTACATTTGCTTCACAACCATCTGGACTATTTGCTAATCTTGAGGCCCAAGTATAGAACAAGGCGAACTATTCCACCGAGACTTCTATATCATCAAGCAATACTATCATAACTACTGCACCAGATATTTGATAAGGCTGGGATGTAACATGAACTGCAAGTTACATTTGCTTCACAACCATCTGGACTATTTGCTAATCTTGAGGCCCAAGTATAGAACAAGGCGAAAGATTCCACCAGGACTTCCATATCATCGAGCAATACTATCAAAACTACTGCGACAGACATTTGATGACTGACTATTGTTAGAGTATTCTGAATAGCTCTCTGCCTTCAGCTTTAGCAAGAAAATCAAATAAACCAGTTTTTTTCATTATAAGAATTAAATTAATTAGAATTGTCTTTAAATTTATAGTGTTTTGTTAGAAGAAAACATCCGTGACATATTATTTTACTATAGCTGATACAGTAACTGCAAGCAAGGAATTGAAAACGTAATCGAAAATTTGACATAACCCTGTCATCGGTAATGCTGTTGTGCAGTGTAATTAAAATAAATTTTACGAAATTTATAACATATTTATTAAAACTTATTTTCATCTTCCTTAAATTGGAAATTTATTTACCTTTTACACATCCATACCTCTATACAGATTTATTGATGCATAAATAAAATAATATTTGCATAAAAGTTAAAGAGAATGATGTAAATTGTAGTTGTGTTTGTTGAGAAAGTTGTAAACTAGTTTTCTCTTGCATTAATTTGCATACTTTTCTTATAAATTGAAACTTTTATGCATATCGTACGCCAACAAAGTATAAAACCTTAATGCAATTTCAGACAAAGATCCGTATAAATATACGAACATTGCATTGTATGTGAGTTTATTTTTTAAATAATCTATAGACTACATATGTAATTTACAACAAATAGTCAATAGTCAACTGTATTAGATTTTTAATATAAAGGGCGGTTAATTTTAAGGGCCGGTGTTGATTTTGAATAAAACACAAATTATTGTCATTTCTTTTTATTACGACAATATGGTTCAATTATGTATGGAACAAAATATCGAACTCGGCGGCACACTTTTATATTCACAAAAACACACATAAAAATATAAGCATATGAGATTAAATGTTTCAAATTAAATTTTTGTATCCAGCCACCAAAGAAAGTTTAAATGAAAATTGAAGAAAATTTGTAAAATTAAAATGTGAATATGTAAGTGGTATGTAATTCGTCGCCCGGTGTTTAAACGCTGCGCCAAATATGCATTTTGTGTAAACCGATGTTGGATTTTAACATAATTTTTCTTAATCAGTAATTCTCACAGTCTAATACAATTTAGTTTTGATGATAGGAAAAAGAAGAGCTCTTAACAGTTCTTTATAATAGAAAAATATGTTGAAAAATATTAGCGTCTACTGCATATAGAGCAGTGATCAATTTCAAAACATTGTTCAAAAATTTCGTTCTATACACCATTTAATGACGTATAAAGGAAAAAGGATACGCTTTAGACTAGACGATATGGCCAACAAGTAAGAGCACTATATTCAGCTGTGCCGAATCTTTTATACCCACCACAAATTTTGTGTACATTTAAAGCACAATATTTATTATTTTGTTAATCGCTATAGAATAATCTCTTTATAATAAAATATGTATCACTTTCTTTGTAGAGGGTGGTTAAATTTTAAGGGCCCATGTTGAAGGTGAACCACACCTAAACTTCAACTTTTGAATTGTAAAAAATATTTAAATGTCTGCAAAGCAGGTCTGTATGAAATGTGAAAACATCTGTGAATACCATTTTAGTTCGTTGAATGGGAAACATTGCTGTTTTTCACGATAACGTGGCAAAAGAGCAAGCAACCTCGACTCATCATCGTGCCCAACAATTGAGCATCAACAGTGTCATTGAAAATTTGGACTATCGGATCGTGATGTGCCGCCTAGGTTGGGGGGCCATTTGGCCGATATTTTGTTCCATACATAATTGCAGCATACAAATATTATCATTCTAAAAATAAATGATAATAATTTCATAATAATTTTTTTCAAAACTTCGGTATGCTAGAAAAATGTTTTCGTAAATTTAGTCTTTCAATGAAAGTGGCCGTTAAAATACGCGTGTCAATAAAGTTTCTGCTAATAAACATAACTTAGATATTTCAATATAGTCCTTTAGTATTCCAAAATTTTTATTCATAGAGAAATTACATGAATTAATGAATAAGAGGAAAGTTATATCTACGAAATAGTGCTAGTTTATTTTTGTAATCCTTTGTTCTCCTGAACTTATGCTCTATTAAAAATGGGAATTTAGGAAAATTTTGACCTAGGTAAAAAAAAATTATCTCAACATTATAAACAATTTATTTTCATGTACTAGTGGCTAACAAATTTTAAAATTATACAAAACTTATTTCGTTTGAAAATCTTTTAAAAGCAAAATGTTATAGAAGTTTAAAAATCGAAATCTTACTAATAAATATCCCGTTTTAGAAAAATGCTGAGAATGTATATTTTGAATCACCGTGTGATAATAATATAAAAATATGTATCACTTTCTTTGTAGAAAGTGGTTAAATTGTAAGGGCCACATTTAACAGGCCAATTTTAATAGAGCATAACTTCAGGAGAACATAAGCATAAGTTGTTAGCATGCCATCTAGTAGTTGCTAGTAGAGTCATCTATCTTATCATCTTTATCTTATATTTAGCTACAGTACAATAAATGGCGCAGTGTAAGATGAATAAATACTAATATATATATGACTAATATATTTTTAAAAAAATTTAAAGAAAAAAGTGTGCATGGCACATCTATTTTCCGTTATTACAAAGACTTTGACCAAAAAGCCATGTTTGCAAAATTTCAGAATCGTACATATAGTTTTGTCAGTTTTATTACGTTTTAAATTTAAAATAAACACTGTGCGGTATAAATTTTCGTACATTTTTATCTATAACTCTTTTCCTAATTCATAGATTTAAGCGATTTTCAGGGAAAAATATTCTAAGTTTTAGTTTTATTGGTTGTTGGGTTTAAGCTGGTCTATATGCATTTCACTGGTGCTTATGCCAGATCATCAGTAGACCTTTAAACCATAAAATTTATCAAAAAGTTTAAAATTATTACAAGTTTTATTTAAAATTTTTCATAAACAATATGAGAATTTTAAATAAATCAAGAAACAAAAACAAAAACTTCCTAATAAACCCAACCAACAATTTTATTCAATTTGCATTATTTTATTATTCTAATCCCTTATATATTTGGCTAACACATTGGTTAACACAAAATATACATTAAGGGCAACCGAATAATAAACTTTTTAATAAATTTTATGGTTTAAAAGTCTACTGATGATCTGGCATAAGCACCAGTGAAATGCATATAGACCAGCTTAAACCCAACAACCAATAAAACTAAAACTTTAAAAATTATTGGGAGAATATCCTAAACAATTAGTAAATTTTTTACGGAAAAATATTCTTTTAACTCGATAAATATATATTCGAAGTTTCATGACTCTACGTTTATGCGTCTGGACACAATTCAATTTTATTCGATATGCGAAAGACACTGTTTTTTCGACCTACTCTTGCTTTACGAGCTAAAACTCTCTTCCTAATATTCCGATTTAGCCCATTTTCAATACCAAACAAACCTTGTCTATAAGAAAGATTCCGGCAAAATTTGAGCCCCCTACTTTTTTCGGTGCGACCTCTATCGTGCTTTCAACAGACGGACAGACGGACGGACATAGCTAGATCGTCATAAAATCAAACCACGATTCAAAATATATATATACTTTATGGGGTCTAAAATTAATATTTCGATGTGTTACAAACGGAATGACAAAATGAATATACCCCCACCATTTTTTTGGTGGCGGGTATAAAAACAGATTGAGGACTTGAAAAATGTCGGGTCGAAAATCTAAGGCATATTGAGCCCTTAAATCAGCTGGCCACGATATGTGTGTTTGGTTTGTTAGTAGTTCCTGCCTTGTTGTACATTGTGTATTTTTACTGGTGCGATACAAGGGTTGTAAACTCACTGTTCAACAGCCAGACACATGAAATAGCGGCACTAAGTACTAGCAATTAGTTTAGTAACGGAGATTATCGTCAATATTATCAATAATTTTTTACCATCTCTTAAAATTTGTATATTATTTATTTTTACAGATCGAATTTTAACGAAAATTATCTACACATGAAATCTTGTGGAGTAGTTTCTAAAATTCTAGAGTTTCTGAATAAAGTAAAAAGGTCATGCTGTAATTCCTTTACAATCCACACACTTTTCTATTCAATTCTATATGTCAAGGTGTGTAAATTTCATATTATAAACCGCAATTATCAATAAATCTTTTGTCGTAATGTTTTAAATAATTTGATATTTATTTAATTCCTTATTTAATGTAATTTAACATCTTTTAGAAGGAAGGACTTACTGAAAAAAAGTTTTTTTTGTAAAAACATAAAATATATTTTTATATTCTTATAATCTTTTTCTAAATATAATATTTTGATAAGTTTTGTTTTTTTAGTTTTTTTTTATAAACAATTGTTCATTTTCAGAAATTTACCCTTTCAATTTTATTTATTATTTTTGTGCAATTTTCATACTAAGCAGATAATATTATGTTGTACATAATATTACATTAAAACCGCTAACACACATACATATGCATACATGCATGTGTCTACATATGTCCCTAGGGGACAATGACATAAAACTTCTGTATGTTCTTTGGAAATGAAATAAATAAATTTCCTTTATGGATAATAAAATATTCCTCTATGACATTAAGGACTGTAATGCATGGGTCTCAATTCAACTATTTTTCATGCATGCATAAAAGCAACTCACTTACACGCACATGCACATACATTTGTTCATATGGAAAAGATTTGAATGCGTGTGTGCAAATAATAAATTTTGCTAAAAGAAACAGAGCAGAATATTTTAATTTCAAATATTAATAAGAAAATATATAAAATAGTTCATATAATTTTTATTTCACTTAAAAATTAAATTAAAAAGAAATGTGTTAGTTGAATATACACACATATAAATATTGTTTACAATTTTTTCAAATTTGCATAAGTTATACACATGTTTTGTTATTTATGAATATACTAATGCATTTATTTTTTGATGTTTTTCTTTGCATCTGTCTAACAAGATTCGTTTCTTTATGTAGTTACTTTCTGCTTCTATGGTGGCAAAGTTTAGACAATATAAACTCTATTGACATGCAAACTCATATGCATAATATCTTGCTATACGCATTTTATAGAATTTTATGTTTATTTTCTTTCTGGCGTATAAAGGAATGAAGTGTGGAAAATAAGATAAGAATTACATACAAGGATTTTAAGGACATACAGTAAGATATTTTATTATTTTTATATTGATTTCTTATTCTTAAAATTGTAAATTAATTCTCTGTTTGCAGAATATATGTAATATTATAATTATTTTAAAAAGGTTTTTTAAATTTTTTTTTTTAATTTAAATAAATTTCTATCTTAAGTCTGTTTTTAAATGAAACAGGTTTTATTTATACACTTCACCTGTAGTGCCCAAGGTCATTTATGAAATTCTCAATTCATTTCAATTTCTACAATATTAATTTCCGCTCCCATAAAGTATATTAAAGCTTATCAATACTAGAGTCAAATAAAATGTCAGTATGTCCTTCCGTCCATGTATTGGTTAAAATCAACTTTTAGAAGCAACCAATGTTTTGTAAATATCCAAGAGTTAAAAAAAAATTCTAATATATGAGCAATCAAACACGACAGTCTCGATTTTTTCCCCATATTTTTACCACAAAAATCAATATTTTTTGACCCCAAGAATAATTTTATTACACCTCTGTCACTAAATGTGTTTATGATATGCCTCTTGAGATATTCGAGAAAAGTTGGACAAATCGGTTACTTATCGGCAAAGTTATAGGCAAAAATGTTTAAAAAAGTATATAAATTTCTAAAATTTACTAACGAAATTCAATTTTTTTTAGCTTCTATACAATCGAGAGAGCCAATATGGGCATAAAATAAAAGTGCCTGACTTGCACAATATAATTCACTATATAAAAATTAAAATCCAACATACCCACCACTACAAAATGGCGACAATTAAATTTATATATGGATCAAATCTGGTATTTCAAAATATTACTCCTTGAACCCCCCTAAATATTGATGTCGAACGAAAGCACTTGACCAGTTAATACAGCCAACTGTGAAAAAGTAAATATCCAGGATGGCGTCCTAAATAAAACAGCGGATATATGGATCAATTATAGTAATAACGGCTTTGTCACTTTAAACCCTCTCAATATTAGTATCAAATGAATGGACTTGACAGTAAACTATTAAACTATCGTAAAATCTACGATGGCGTCTAAAATAAATTTTTTTTTTCTTAAACCTATCAATATGCGTATCAGGGCTTGACTTGTAGACTACAGTAACCTGTGTGAAAATTCAAAATCACAAATGGCAACGAAAATAATAAAGAACAAGTAAAAGCGCTATATTCGGCCGTGCCGAATCTTATATACCCTTCACAACGTGTAGTCATGCAATAACAGTAAATTCACGTATGTATGTTAAAAAAAAACAAAAAAAAAATAAAAAATAAAAAAAAAATTTAAAAAAAAAAATTTAAAAAAAAAAAATTTAAAAAAAAAATTAAAAAAAAAAAAATTATTATATACATATATAATATATATAAAACAAAAAAAAAATAAAAAAAAAATTAAAAAAAAAAAATCAAAAAAAATAATAATAAAAATATATATAATATATTAAATAAAAAATAAAAAAAAAATAAAAAAAAAATTAAAAAAAAAATTTTAAAAAAATTTAAAAAAAATTTTTTTTGCCTAAGCTGGGATTCGATGCCACGTTTTCTCTAACCAGTATACACGTTTGTATGTATGTATGTTGTTGTTGTAATGTTTTTTTTATGAAAAGAAAATCGAGGTGGTCGTGGGTTTTTGCTCATATCTCAGTTGTTTATGTACCGATGTTTCTGATTTTCAATACCGATCTACTCCCGAATATTTCTGATATTTTAATACCTTACCCGGGTCCAACCTATGTCGGGGGGCTTCAAAAAGTTGATTTCAACATACACACGGACAGACGGTCAGACGGACAGACGGACAGACGGACAGACGGACAGACGGTCAGGGCTTAATCGACTCCTCTATTCATAAGCTTTCAGAAAATATATACTTTATGGGGTCGGAAATGAAAATTGTAGAAATTTCACACGGAATGACAAACCTATATATACCCTTTTTCACTGTGTGAAGGGTATAAAAATGGCGTATAAAATGAAATCAAGGCTAAGCTACGATGTACATGAGGTGAAGGATATTATCAAATTCAGCACGGTCGAATATAGCACTCTCTCATGTTTTTCTTTAAACTTGGTTTTAAATTTACACAGGAAAAGTTTTATTACAGTCTTATTTCGTATATACGTACCTAATATCGGTTTTCAAATTGCGAAAGACAAAACAAAACGAATTTCAAGTATGTACGTGTAAGTATGAAACAATTTTTATTTCTTTCTCGTTATCTCGAACACAATAAGAAAGAATAGGAAAACTTTCTGCAAAAAAAACTGGGTCTATGTAAACACTAGCTAGGCCTACAGTCAAACGTTGTATTCGTAGTAAATCTTCGATTTCATTCCCTAACAGCGCTGTGTTTTGCACGAACAAATGTAAGTGGTGTTTTGTGTTATTTTTATTTTTTATTACACTCTCCATCATCATCATCTTTCAATTTATGTGCATTCGCTGTTGCTGTTATTGTTGAAAAATAATATAAAAAAGACATAAATTTTTTTTATTTAAAATTGTTTTATTTGTATAATAAAGGTTTGAAATTTATTTAAACCGGAATATAAACTTTATTAAAGAATCTGTTTTCTTTGAAGATGCTAAAAATTTTTGTATTGGTTTTTCTTCCATTTGACATTTCTAATTAACGTGGCAATGCTTTGTAGCGTAATGAATATTTTTTATGACTCAATTTCCAATTTCTTCCTTTACGTTTATAGAAATTTTTTCATATTTCGGAATTTAAATATTAAATCCTTATCATTTCAAGGTCAGTAAAAAAAATGTGTAATTTTTTTTTACAAAGATAACAGTAAATTAGAACTTTTAATAGCACAGTCACAAATACTTTTTGTAATAAATTTATTAACTTTAAATCAAGCTTGCAGTTTACACCCGACACCATATATCCAATTTAAAACTTAAGAAATCAATAAAAACAAAATCAATTGATCAATAAAAATGTAAGTAGTGAATGTAAAGAAAAGGAAATATTTCATTAACGACGAAAAATTAACGTTGAAATAAGAGAAAAGATTAAATAGAACATTAAAGCTGAAGTAGAACATTCAAAACATGTCTGAGTGTTTTGCTAGTGGACCTAGACCAAAGACAAACTTGTATAGAGAAAAACATTTGCGTTTAATTTTTAATTAATTCTAATGAGGTGAGTTTACATGTATTAAAAAAATTTCTTATAATAAAGTGTTTTCATGTCAAACTGCCATAAATGACTGTTTTATATTTTTTATGTTTTTGTTTTTGTCTTATTGTACTCGATGTGTTTGTTTTGATATTCAACGTTCTTTGAAAAAGCTAACACTAACGAAATTGTACAAGAACACTTTTCAAGTGATGATTAGTTAATTTTAATGCGAGTAATATTTTGTTATTTTTCCCATTTGTGTTTACACCGAACTATAGTGATTGGAAGAAATGTAAATGGGAAAAGATAACTTTTGAAACATGTTGCGCAGCTTCTTAATATTGGCGTGTGTAGTTGATACAAGTAAGTTTTTTTTTTTAATTTAGAGATAAAACCATAAATAACTTATCACTCAAAAATATGAAGCTCATGATAAAAATATTACTAATACATGCTCATGTTTTTTGTTTTGTTTTTAGGCTTACGTAAATAGTGTATAAAACGGCGATAAAAACTCATAGTCATTAAATACTCACGGAAATAATGAAATCATTACTTAATTTTTAATAACAAAACTTATCCAAATTTTTTATACAGAGGTGTACTCTCATATTAGAGTTTAATTTTTTTTATTTGTTCTTAAGGAATTCCGAATGAAAAAGAAATAACATCTAAATAAACTGAAAATTTAGATTTCACGCAAAACATTGGATGAGATTATTAAAACAAGTGTTAAATGTGAAAAAGGAAAAAATAAATTAGAAAAAACAAATAAAAAATTTTATTTAACATTAATTATTTATATGTGTATACGAAGAATGTGCCATCCATCAAAGAAGATATAAATTTTAAATAAATTAATAAAAATTTTCTTTAATATAAATCACCAAAAAGTAACAATTAAACATCAAAAAATATCTATAAAAATGGAATTCTTAAAAAAACACAAAATAAAATCAGGATAATTATAAATTTTCCGACAATAATTGAAGAAAATTTTTAAAGATCTATTTATGAAAAGAATATCTTGTCAAATGAAATATGCACTTTTATAACAAGAACATCACTTAAAGACAAGTTTGCTATTGATTTTTTAGGCTTTACCAATATTTTGCTGAACTAAGTACCTTTTCCATCTAACTTGGTGTAGGGTATTAAATATGTATGTCTAATACTTATTAACCTAAAACCTAACAGAAAATACTTAAAAGAAAACCCAATCACTTTACAAACCAATCGAAACATTAAATAAACACTTGATAATGATGTTTGAGTTAACATTAATAATTGTGTTTTTATTTTAAAGGGATGAAAGTTAAATTTCCTTCAAAAATTTTTGTTTTATTGCCAATACATTGTATTTTTCATGGCAATAAAGAGCTAGATATTTATTTAAAAATTTTTTGCTGTTGTTTTTGTATTTATTCAACGTTCCTGCTTTATGTGCATTCATTTCATGTTGTTGTTAAATATTTTTATGACTTTTTATTGTATTTGTTTTCTCTCAAGTTTTTATTTTTTTTATGGAAATTCTATTCTATTCTTTAAGGCGAAAAATATGAAATTACAGTAAATTTAATAAAAATTAATTTAAGTGTCAGAAACAAAAACAATCATATATTAATTTTACGAGTATTTTTAACCAGTGTTGTAACAACAACAATTCAATTTTATATAGCCAAACTGTAGCGTTCTTTTAAATTGAGCAATTTATAAAAAAATTTGTTCAAAGAAACAAAAATACATAATTCTGTTTAAATTATTTTTTATTATTGTTAAAAATATTGCAGAAACAATTGTCAGTAGGACATTCAACACTCGGTAGTATAAATTGTTTATACTTGTATTAATATAACAGTATTCAGTTAATATTTTCTTCTGCTGTTTTATTCTCTAAAAGAATATTAATTTTCCAAATATAAAAAATTTACTAATTATTTAGGATATTCTGTTAATATTTCAAAATTTTTATGTATTGGAATTAGAAAAAAAAAATTAATAGGGAATAAAAGTGGTTTGTTCGGTTTTGAAGAATTTTTATTTTTATTTCTTGTTTTATTTAAAATTCTTATATTGTTTATAGAAAATTTTAAATAAAGCTTGTAACATTTGTAAACTGTTTCAAAAATTTTGTCTGGTATAAGCACCAATAAAATGCATATAGACCAGTTTAAACCCAACAACCAATAAACAAAAGTTTATTAATTTTTGTATTAAGTTTTTAAGTTTGAATTTAATAGAAATTATTTTTGTTGTGTTATTTTTTAATCTTGAGTTCAGTTATTTAATTAAAAATTATTTTATTTCATCTAATATTTCACTACCATTTTTTTAGAGAAAATTTTTTTAGAAAAAATTAACAATATACTTAATAATTAAATTTATTAAATTATTTTAACAAATAAATAATAAAAACTATCCATGAAGAAGCTACCCAATATGGTTCAGGCAAATAAAAAACATCGTTGTGGTAATAATAATCTAAGAGCAACATACAATGATTAAATTGTATGATTTTGGCTAGACATATAATGATTGTCAGTTATCATTATTGTATTTTACTAGCCAAACCCGGCGCTCGTTGCTACGCCCCATAATAAATCAAAATGCCTTCTGAATTTTAATTGAATATCAAGTGCAAAAACCTAAATATTATAATTTTTTATGGGCGTGGCATTTCCCACTTTTCTAATCACGAAATTGTTAAGTCATAACCTCAAAATTACAATTGATTTTATAGAAGTGGCCCTGCCCACTTTTCTAATCACGAAATTGTAAAGTCATAACAGCTCAATATGTGTGCAAAGTTTCAGAATAATCGGTCTAGTGCAAGTACCTCAAAATAATACCTATTTTTTATGGGCGTGGCACTGCCCACTTTTCTAATCACGAAATTATTTAGTCATGGCAGCTCGATATGTGTGAAAACTTTCAAAAAAAATCGGTCTGGTGCAAGTACCTCAAAATTATAACCTTTTTTTATGGGCGTGGCCCTGCCCACATTTCTAATCACAAAATTGTATGGTTATGACAGCTTAGTATGTGTGCAAAGTTTCAGAAAAATCGGTCCAGTGCAACTAGCTCAAAATTAAATTTTTTAGGGGCGTGGCCCCGCCCACTTTTCTTATAACAAAATTATTTAGTCATGACAGCTCGATATGTGTGCAAAGTTTCAGAAAAATCGGTCAAGTGCAAGTAGCTAAAACTGATAACTAATTTTTATGGGCGTGGCCCCGCCCACTTTTTTTCCACCCATAAACACTCCCTGGTATGTGTACAACAACTTGCCAAAGTTTGAGTCCCATCGGATTTACAGTTTCGGAGTCTATAGCTAACACACACACACACACACACACACACATATTAAAAGTATCATGGAATAATACTGTGTATGGTTATAGTTGAAAACAAAATTTTTTTTCTAAGGTAAATTATTGTCTTTTGCTGTTAGTTACATACTTTGATTGTGCTTGCTTTTTTAATTGCAATTATCAATATTTGTTTTACGTTTGTGTATTTAAGAATTTATTCAGCAAGAAGAAGAACAGTTTAAATCAAATTATTATTTAGAAAAATCATAGCTTAATGGCATTGTAATCATGCTGTTGTCTCACTTATTATTTAATAATTATTTCTAATTTTAAATGCATTTGAATACAGTGTTATTTTTGCCATAATAATTTTTTTAAATCACAATATTTTTAAACGACAATCAGACTAAAATTTATACGAAAATTAAACATTAAGTGATAGATTAATTTTCTTATTTTTATTGTCGAACTTTTTTAACAAAGACTTTATTAATTTTATTTTGGCTCTAGTTCATTTTAATATTAAATTTCTAATCATTAAATGAAGAAATCAATTTTTATTTGTGATAATGAAAGAATATATTGGAAAAGTAAGTTTCATCATCAGCACTCTTTGATCGGAATGTCTTAGTGTTGGCTGTACATATCATCTATTTAACTCACAAGTTTATACGAAAATTGATTTTGTAAATTAAACCTCAAATACAAATTCATTTTTTGCTGTAGTGAGTGAGAACGAAATTTACCAAACTTAAGCTTTTTCCCTTTTTTTATTCTTTTCAATTATCACATTTGTTATAAATAACATTTAACATATAAATTTCATATAATTGACTAAATATTTTTTCTTCTAAATTTTTGTTTTAACTACTCTGTTGACTCATTCCAGTTCTGTCTAAAAATCTAAAAATTCAACGCAATAAAAAATAAATACTTTTTGAAGACAGTGGAAGCGGGAACGAGACAAGAGAAATACAAAAACTAAAATACAAAATTTTTGTAAAGGAATTATTTCAAAGAAACTGGCGACAAATTTATTAAATTTTCAATCAGCCGCCTGTAAAAGAATTGAGTAAAATGTTCAACTGTTCATTTTGTTAAACTGTTTGTGTTTTATTCAATTTACAGACTGAAGGCAAGCATTTTTAAAGAGACAATCGATGAATACATATGTATGTAAGTCAAGTGTTATTATTGAAGACAAATGCCAAATATGTCATTTTTATTGGTCTTGTTTATTTCTATGTCAGCAATTTGTTTCGCATTTCAATAAAAACGAAATAACGGTTGGTTGGACATGTTGTATTTTGTTGCTGCGACGCCTTATGTTTCTTCCCTCTTCTTATTTATATAATTGACATTTATTGAATGGAAAATTTAAAGTAAATACTTTCGCTTAAGAAATCTATGCATAAAACATTTACTGATTACAATATATAGGCGTTAAACTGAAGAGTCTTAAAATAAAAAATTCGACATTCTGTAAACTTTAATGTATTTAATATCTTGTTTTATTAATAAATATACATGTGCATGTCTTTTACATGTTTTGTAATAAGAAAATACACTTTAAATACAATTAATTTTTTGAAATGGGAGCTACAACTAGACAAGAAAAGCAGACAAATGGTTAGAAACCATTGAATAATAATACCACTATACATATGGTGTAAAATTTTGTTCTGAAATGACAATTTTTGTTTAAATATTATCAAAGAACTTTTAATTCGTGTTAAGTAACAAAAAGGAAATAATTTTAAACAAAATATTAAAAATAAAACAAAACATTTAAGTTGAAAAATTAATATATAATATTTAAGGAGCAAAACAAATAATATTAAAATTTTTTTTCATTCTGCAAAAATGTTCGTTTCCTATCCCTGTATGAATTCAATACAATACATTAATGAAAACTACCAACGTCAAGCATACAATACTGTCAATAAGCACAAAAATTGTACCAATTAACAAATTAACGAGGTTTGTGATTCGAAATATTTGTTCAATTCACAACCTCGTATTCTTTCTGTATGTTCTATTGAAATACGGTTTTGGTTTATTTAATTGTGAACAAAATTTCCGTTGTGTCGGATTCATCATCATGTTGTTAAACGTAAATTGATATTAAACCTCAAATAAATAAAAATCAGGAAGTAGAAAGTTGATCAAATCTTACTCCTGCAGAGCTATTCTATTCTATTGATTCAGTGGAAACTACCAACAACAAGCAACAACACATAAAAAATAGTACTAAAGTTATTTGAATTACAACTAGTGTTGTGAGTTAAATTGATAAATAATCACTTCAAAATATCATAAAACGAGAATTGAACCCATGGTTGTAATGGTTGTTTTCATTCCACATTATCCTTGAATAAAAAAATTCAACTAGTTTCAAGTGCATTGGCGAGATAAGCCCATTCTTATAGATGCAATACCCCACCCCAGAATTGTTTTTCTCCACCTCAAGAATTTTAACATATTTACTTTACTTTATTTAAGCTTTAGCAACCATAAAAAAAAAATTACCAGCTACGTCAATAGTCAAGTGGCATAATGTACCGCTGGTAATTTATAAACAATCTCCCTAATGATCCAATTACCAATCCTTCCCTCTAACTTCAGGTGCTATGTCGCTTATATTGAATGTTGCTTTGTTTTTGTCAATAAATTTTTAACGAGACTCATTCGATGAAATTCACATGGGATTATTAAAACTTAGCATTAATGCAAAATAATATTGCAAATCCTACTGAAGAATTTTGGATGGCATTGCTGGATGTAAATATTTAAAGAAAAAAATTTTTTTTTGAAATTTTTTGAAAAGTAAATTTTTAAATTAGATATGTTTTTTAATATCATACTTTTAATATATAATTAAAGAACAAGTAACAGTATATATTCTTATATACCCTTCACAAAGTGTAGTCATACAATAACAATTGTTTGTATCACCATTCATCTCAAATAAAATACGTAGATGTAAAAAACATTAAAAAAAAAAAAAAAAAATTACAAAAAAAAAATATTTTAAAAATAAAAAAAAAATTACAAAAAAAAAATTACAAAAAAAAAATTACAAAAAAAAATTTAAAAAAAATTAAAAAAATATTTAAAAAATTTTTAAAATTTTTTTTAAAAAAACATGCGATTGAGGTACCTCAAAAAATTAATTTTTTGTAAATGTTAAATGTCGTTTGTAAGACTATTACGGTCAACTTCTGCTTACTTTCGGGCTCATACGCATAAAATCACATTTCGTCTCTTCTCAGAATGTCTTACAATTTTTTTAATATTTCTTGCTAACACTTTAAACGTGCCTTTTTTGAGCAATTGCCAAATTATGTTGTTTCAAATGCTAACAAATCTTTTTTACAGCCAAATATTTATTCAATATTGAATGTAAACTGGTTGTAATAATAATTAAAATTGCCTCAATGTCACAATAAATTACATGATAATCTTGCGGTATCATTTCATGCACAGCATCGATATTTTGCGGAGCAACGATCGATTTTGGATGACCTTCACGAAATTCTTCGTTAAGCAGAATACGGCTGCGATTGAAATCAGTTAATCATCATTGAGATTAGTTAATCAACTATAAGACTGGTCCATAATGGTGCTTAATCGCTTAAAAACGAATTAAGTTCATCGATGCAATGTCTTTGATTTAATCCGCGTCGAAAGTTATATAAAATAATCGCATAAAAATATTCAGCATTAAATTACTTTTTTTGGCAAGCATGAATTTTGCAAGTTACTGTAAACAACACAAAAATGGTTCGTATGTGAAAACGTTCTGAGTACGCATATTGTCAAAAAAGTTAGGTTTTACTATAGGATGGTCAGTTGCCAGATTGTGTTTTCCCAATCCCGAAATATATATATAGGCAATCCTCGCATATTTCTTGTGCTAGTAACTGCTGGAATCAACGAAATTTTGGATAAATTGGTTCTTATAAATTTTTCCTAATAACTTTTTCTGTCTATAAATAATTACAAATCCTGTTTTTTTTATCTTAATAAAGTCAATTGTATTTTTACGAGTAAGTCCCTTTATGAGTAAGTCTGTTCTACATTACAAAAGATTTTTGTCAACCTTCTGTGTCGTACTATTACAACATTTTGTTTATTCTGATGGACATATTCATTTTTTTTATTTTTCTTATTGCATAAAATATTTACGATAAGAGTCAGAGAATAATAAATACTAAAACTTGTATTACTTGCCAGTAAGAGTATGTTTGTGTTTGGGTTAATTAAGATGATTGTTCTATTTTCTAGGGATATTATTTATGACAAAAACAGATTTTATACTCATTTCTGTTAGAGAATGCGTAGTCACCCAAAAAATGGTGTTAAATCTAGTACTAAAATGACTTTTATGTAGACAAATACACAAAAAGAAAATTAAAGTAGAGCAGCTTACCTTAATTTATAGTGCGTGACTTGAATATTTTTGTTTGTGAGTTTAAAGAAGCCAGCCCTAATAAGCAAAAAAGGTAGATTTTTATTTGAGATGAAACAGAGATCAATTAGACCAACAAAGAATTTATTTAAAGTTGTATTGTTGTGCATACATTTATCGAAAAGGCATTACAAATACTTAACAAATGTTAAATAGATTTAAAGGGTTATAGCTGTGTAAGTTGTTGATATACGTATCAGAAAACGACATGTATGTACGTAGATTTTGTTGAATAAGGCATGTTTAAAAATTCTTTTTCATAAAGGATGGTCCAACCATAATACACTATGTTAATTGTGATTCTCACCTTTAACTAATTTTTTTATCCAATTTATTTTGACGTTTCTTTGTTTCAGTGTTTGACAAATTCAACCGTGAAGCCTTTTACGAAAATTCGAATTGGTTTCCTACACTTCCTGAATTTCGGCCCAAATTGCTGCCAGCCGATTCTGTAGGAAAGGACTTGTTTATGCTCGTCCAGTTCGTTCTGCAGAAACATTGCTATTGTTCGCAGCAGTATGGCAGACAGCCTAGTCATCGTGTCCAACAATTGAACATCAATATTGTCATTGAAAATATGGACCATCGGACAGAAGAATATCATCTAAGTCATGGCGAGCACTTAGAGAATATCATAATAAAAATTATTAATTTAATTCTTTGAAAACTTTTGGCTTTATTTACAATTAATATCGTAAGCAACGTACTGACCAACTGAACTGAGATTTAAACAAATTACTCTTGTTTGCAAACACCAATATTTTTTGTGAAAGAAATTAAATTTATAAAAAAAAATTTGTAATGTTGTTTATGTATTTCGTTATCATATATTCTTCTCTTATAAGGGAGTGCTATATGCTGGTGTTTCGTATTTCCCCGGGAACACTTATACAGGTGGCGGTGGCAGCCCAGCTGATTATTTTTTTGTGTGATAATGTTTGTCAAACTTCATATATAAACAATAGATTTCAGTGCCAAACTCAAATTATAAAAAAAGAGGGACAAAAAATTCTCTTCTTTACGCTATTACGTTATGTTGTTACACCATGGTATTTCCTACTTTATAAAATTTTTTTATTGTATTGAATTTCGTTGATTCGTTGGTGATTTTATGTGTTCTAAATTTTATAAGCAGTATGCCTTGTATGAGAACTGTTAGCTAAAAAAGTATGCCAAAGATTTTCTGCTAAAGAATTCAACTTAAAAATAAAAACAAAACAGTTTTACAATCTTGCAAAAATTTTGAATTTCAAGAAAACCCTTATAAGGAAACAGGGAGTTAAAGTAGGCATGTCACTTCCATTTTTCATTATTGCAGTAATATTGGCTAGTGTGCAATTTCAGCAATGACAGAATGAAGATTTATTTTTGAAGCAAAATAAGATTTAGAGTTCATTTTAACAAAATTAAGATTTTTGAAATTTATTTAGTTGTTTAACACTGTGACAGCTTTTAATTGATTAATTGTATTTACCGATTTGAGCTTAACGTTATCGCAATCAAATCAAGAACAATTTTTTTTAGAGAATAACAAATTGTTTAAGATGAATTCACCCATATGTTTGGGAAAAATTTTATCCAGAGAATATATTTTTAATAAAAAGTTTTCGTAAATTTGTTCGAATATTATTAAAATATATAAAAAGATTGATACTGAAATTGAAGTAGATTAAGAAAATTTGTAATTAAATAAACATTTATTTTTTAGGGGATGAATTCTATGAATTCTAATGGTTACGTCTATTTCGCCATATATATGCCTAATGTGAACACATGTAACATATGAAAAAAAATTTAAGTAAATCGATTGAAGTTCAGAGGTGTTCGAAAAAAGTAATTTCTCTTTCTTAAAAACAAAGACGTCAAACTACATATAAAAAAAAATTTATCCGGAAAAAAATATGTTCGAAATACATAGGTCCATTCAGCTTTAAATAACATAATGGTCTTTAGCACAAAAAAGGTATTAGTCCACTTTGTTAAGTCAATGTACGTACATATGTATGTAAGTAGAAATTTAAAATTTAAAGATTAAAAAAAAAGCGATTTATAAAAATTTACAAAATTGTACTTTACAGCTTTCTTATCTGATCTGATTATAAACAGTATTAACAAAGTTTCTACTAGCTGGTCTAATAAAACTTTTTCGAATTAAATTAATGACAGTGAGGTGCAAAATTTTACTTGACGAACTTGACGAACAGATAATTAGTTTTATCCTTCCGCTTAACGAATATGGTTGTGTATACGCTTGAACAACGCTGGGAAAGTGGGCCTGCGATCAACGTATAGAAGATGCCGATTTTGCCAAAAAAATCATCTTTTCAGATGAAGCTCATTTTGATCTTGGCGGGTATGTAAACAAGCAAAATTTTCACCGATACATCCAAAACGAGTCACTGTTTGGTGCGGGTTTTGGTCCAGAGGCATAATTGGGCCATTTTTCTTCGAAAATGAGCAAGGAGTGGCCGTTATCGGGCATGTTGAACGAATTTTTGCTTACAAAAATTGAAGAGGAGGATATTAGCAAAATTTGTTTCAACAGGACGGCGCTACGTGCCACACAGCCGAAGCTACACATTTTTTTTTGGCATTTAAAAAAAAAGTTATTTGGCGGACCTTTTATCTTAAACCTTCACTATATTCTAACTAAAAAACTATTTTCACTAATTTATATAATAGGTCCTGACATAAGTTTTTGCTTGTTATTTTAAAATCAGAAGTATACAAAGTCGATCTCGACTTAGATTAAACGTCAATTATTTTTTTACAACTCCTATTATAAAAAACTTTAACATTTTTTTTCTAAAATTAAGATTTTTATTTCAACACATGAAGTTTTTTGACGAAAATTTCTGGCACCACTCCTTATGACGTTTGCAATTTTATATATGTATGCCAAAAAAACTTTGTGCGGGTTTTATTTTCGTAAATTTGTTTCTGTAACTCTTTTTGAAATGCATGGATTGGGGCAATCTCTAAGGAAACATATTGTTTTCATTAATTAATATGAAAGCAGGACTCATTAAATATACCATTTATGAGATGTACAATGAGTACTTCCATGTGTTACAAACAATTTTTTTGGTGGTGGGTATAAAAAGAAAATATAACAACATTACAGTTGGCAAAGCCCAAACGTTAATAGTGTATGCACGAACACTTCTAAAATAATAGTAATATTTGATCTCGGTATTTATTGTAATTCCAATAAATTCCGAAATTAATATATTTTTGACATTTTAAATAAATTCCGGAACCGAAACTTCTTATTTTAAATTTATGCTTATATATTTTAATAGTAACAAAACTAAAAAATTTTGCTGGATTACTTGCTAGGTTATGTATTTGTAAATATGCTAAAATACATATGTATGTACATATGCTTAATGAATTTTATCCACATTTTATAAAACAAAAAAAGTTGTCAAATGACTTTAAGTGTAAATAGTTAGACATAAAGTTAAAACATACCGGTCAGAGTTTAACTAACTAATATAGTTATTTCCTACATTGTAACAATATATTAAGTTAATCATAGACTAAAACATTTAATCATTTTTTCTTCTTTCAAATTTAACATTAAACAAACTTAATTTACTTATTCTAAGCTGTGTATCCTTCTTCCGATGAATAGGATAAATAATTAAAATAACTTTCAATAAAACAATTGTTCATGCGTGTAGTATAAATGTGACTTAGATGTTGGGTTAAACATCCACTTGGTCCCAGAACATGCAATGAAATTAGATCATTACAATCTAATTTGCCATCTTTGTTACAGTCTCTTTTGTAGCGATTGTAGTATTGTCGTACTGCGGTGGCTGAACAGGTGGCATCATTAATACACGTTAGATAGTCTGAAAATTGAAACAATCATTTTTATGTGGTTATTCATTTTCTTACAATTATTTATTTCACTCACCTTGATCCTCATTTTCAACACTGCCACCAGATATTGTTGGTTTACCGCTATCAATCCAATAGAATTTTGATATTCTAAATAAGCCACATGGATTTCCTGAAGCACAAAATGTTGCTTGACATTCGTTTATCGTCATGCATAGGCATCTAATGCAGGAACCCGAATCGGAATTTTCAGCATTATCTTTAACATTTTCGCTATTATCATCGACTATATAATCATATATATTTTCATCTTTGTCTTCAATCCTTTTGCTCGCTGTCTTGATTATGTCTTTATTATTATTATAATTTTCATTAGTATCATTATTCGTATCAGTTGGATCCGAGTTGGTATATAATGTATCGTCGCCTTCCGGCAATGATGCTTCGTCGTCCACATTTTCGCCAGTGTTTACAGTGTCTTTTATTACCTTCACATATTTCGCATCATAGTCATTAATCCATGTTGTTGTGTCTTCATTAGAAAATAAAAAAAAATTGAGTAAAGTTAGATATTTTTTAGAAACTAATTAACGAATTTTATAAGAAATCAATATCAACTCAATAAAGAGTACTAAAGAAAAATCTAATTTGGCAGAACATTTGTAAAACTGTTTTTGTAAATGATGAGGCTCACTTTCATCTGAGTGGTGCAGTAAATAGAGAAAACTGTCGATTCTGGTACAAAGAAAATCCAAAAATTATTCATGAAAAACCATTATATTCACCTAAATTGACAGTCTGGTGTGGTTTTTGGTCTGTTGGAATCATAGGTTCGTACTTCTTTCGAAATGAAGCTGGTACCAACGTTACTGCCAATGGAGAGCGGTAAAGATCGATGATAACCAATTTTGACAACATTTGGTTCCACCAAGATAGGGCTACGTGCCATTCGATTATTTCAGAAATTGTGATAATGAATGGCTTCCAAGAAGTTGTGATTTAACACCAGACTATTTCTTGTGGGGTTTAGTATTTGAAGCATTGGTTTCTCAAAATAAACCAGACTCCCTTTAAGCTTTACAAGGCAATATTGAACGTGCTATTCATGCTCGAAAATTATGTTCATCGAATTCCTTTCTGCAGAAGAAGTCGTGGAGGCCATTGAATGACGTTTTATTTAGAAATTAATTGTAGCGATTGTACTTTACATTAAATGAAAAACTTTTGAATTTCCTTAATACTAAGTGTGTTTTTTTTAAAGAAATTATATTAGCCTTATTTGAAAACCTTTTATTATGCTATTTGTTAATCCTGATCTTTAAAATAAAAATTCCAGACTAGAGTAATAGAGTAAATAAAAGAGATATATAATACATCTGTGAACTTCTCACAGAACAACCAACGTTGACATAAGAAAATTTAAATGTTTGCTAATCATAAAAGTTAAATCTTCAAGACGTTCTGCTGACAGCAATCGGCGTCTTTGTATGTGGAATATTCTAAAAGATATCAAGTACAAAATAGAGTTAACTATACCCAGCAAAAAAAATTGGAAGTAAAGATAAGCGAATTACATTTTCAAGACTTCTAAATCAATGGTATAAAAGCATTTATTCTAAATGACCTCCTAAATTAGAAATAATTTTTCATAAATGATGTGCTTAAAAATGAATGCAACATATTGCAAAATATCATAAACAACTTATGTTAATAAACAAAATCAACTTATGAAACATCGGACGCTTTTCTCCAAATATGTGAGTTCTATGTACTTATTAGAATGAAGTGCAGTTCAATAATATATTCATGTAAACACATGATCTCCAATGGCACGCTAATGTTAAAATTATATTGTTTTCACCTAATTTTTATCACTTCGTCACCAGTGGAACACCTGCAATATCACTTTTTTGTCACAGATTTATTTATTTTTTTTAAACATTTGTTTGACTTTTTCTTGTTTATCTATACGAATGGTACCTTCTGAGTCATGGTTTCAGTTTAGTAAGATCTTGCTATTTTCGTCCGTCTGTCCGCCTCTTGAAAGCAAGATAGAGCTCGAACCGAAAAGTGAAGAAATAAAATTTTGCCAGAATATTTCTTATACACAAGGTTTGTTTGGTGTTGAATCGGTATATTAGGAAGAAAGTTTTAGCTCATAATGCAAGAGTAGATCAAACAACAACGTCCTTTCTACATCCAATAAAATGCGATTCTGTTTAAACGCGTTAACGTAAAGCGATGAAACTTCGAAGGTATACTTCCAGAGTAAAAAAAAATTAACCCTTTATGTTAAATTCATATAATTTCTTAATGGAATTAGGAAAAATAAAGATATCAGTTTAATTTATTAGCGAAAACTCCCATTTTCCTCATAATCTACTGATAATGAAGTTTAAATGCTTATTGAAACGGCAGAACGAGATATATGATGATGCAAATTTTGCATATATATCTTTCTGGTCAATGGTATTATAATGTTAGATGTTAAACGCCCACCTCCCATATAACGTGTTGTCTTAAATTCATTGAATTTCACTATTAACAAATATGTTTGAAGAATAAAAGGCATTATATAAAATATCTTAGTTAAGTTCATTACACATGTATTCTGTTATCAATGAAATTCAAAAGCAGATTTAGCATTAGATTTGGACAGAATGAGATTTATTAGATGATGGAATTTTGGATATATATATAGATATCTGGTGAATTTTAGTATAATGCCGGAAAATAAAGGAGTAGGGGCGCACTTTAGCGCCCACAACCACATAAAATTTAAAAAAAAAAATATACAATGGATCATCTTAGTTGAATTGGAACATTAATTATATTATTTAAAAAGTAGAAGGTGCCATGCTTACATAAAGCTAATATTATAATTAAACTGCGTCTGGATATAAAATTCTGTTCTATTTTTGTAAAAATACAACATTGTAGTAGAAAATATTCGGTAGTATCATTTCTAAAGTAGAAATACTTGGCTTTCATTGTAGGACTAAATTTAGCAAAAAAAAAGGAAAAGATATTTTAGTTTAAAGAGATTATTCCATTCCGATTACTGTTAAAACAAAATAATAACTTTTGTGCTATAAAAGTACACCAAATTGTTGGTGGGTATCTAAAGTTCGGTACTGCTGAACTTACTTGTTGGCGTTTACGTCTAGTAATTGCTACTTAGGATTTTTGCTATAAAGTGTGTGTTTTTCCCTTGTTGTTCTATGAACCATTCAATTTTAAAATTTCAAAAATTTTAAGTTTTTACTCCATTTATTTTAAAGCTTTCTAGTTTGTTGCTCCTCATGATTGATATAATTTAACACTATGACATTTGTTATCAATTAAATCCAACAACAGATATTCAAAACATAATTATTTTAAAAGTATTTTGTTCTTTATTGAAGTAATAATATTATAAAGTAAAATTTAAAACGGTTTAAAATATATTAAAAATTAAATCTATATTTACCATAATTTATTCATACATGTAAAATCTTTTTTCTATTTGTAGACACATTTATTAAATGCTTTTCAAATATTTATGTATATATATAAATACATATACTTACATATGTATAAAAAACTATTCTCACTACAAATTTAAAGTTATTTTAATTTACTCATATATTTGCTATTTAATTTTTATTTAGCATCTAGCACTTAGAATCAAGTTATGTATATTAACATGAAATTAAAATTTTAGGGATTTCGATGAATCTAGTTACTAAGTAAAAATTAATTTAAAAAAAAAGTGAAACAAGAAACTTGAAGTGGGAAAAAGTTTGACTGTCAATATGGTACTTAAATGATCAAACAAAATTATGACGAAGCGTAATTTTCAATACTAACAATACTAACAGACAGATAGCCACAGACAACAGTTGTCATTGGCTGCAATCACTACCGTATGGCCAAACATCGTACTATATTTAGGACGACAGCAAAATTTGAATAAGCTTATGAGTAATAGTTAGCGCTGGTGGTTGCCTGCTGCAATTGAGAATCTAACAAAAATAAATAAACTGTCTTTTTGCTATATTCGGCCGTTCGAATCTTATATCTGTGGCTTAGAGCTAAAAGGGCCAATGTCAAAATATTTACTTTTGAGAAAACTTGAATTGAACTTTAGCTTTTTTATATGCTTTCATAGTGACAATGGCCAGCATTTTATTTATGAAGCTGATCTGGGTTATGTATGACTTTAGCTGTTTTAGCAGATTGAAATAGAGCAAGAAAACAAATCTAATGCAATGATTAACTCAAAAGAGCAAAAAAGTGACATTGGCCCTTTTAGATCAAAGCCACAGATATACCCTTCACAACGTGTAGTCATGCAATAGCAATTGTTTGTATCACCATTCATTTCATTAATATGAAATACGTACATACATACATAAAAAAGAATAAAAATAAATAAAATAATATAAAAAAAATGTTTGTCTTAACTGCGATTTTATCTTACGTTCATCCAGTTTGTATTGGTGTGAAAATTCGAGGTGGTCTAGGTTTTTTCATCATATCTCAGTTTTTGTAAAGAACTTTTTGTGATTTTCAATACCGATCTGCTCTCGAATATTGCTGATATGTTGGTACCTTACACGGGTCTTGGAAATGTCTGGGGACTTCAAAAAGTTGATTTCAACATACACACGGACAGACGGACATTGCTTAATTGACTCCCCTATTCATAAGCTTTCAGAAGATATATACTTTATGGGGTCGGAAATGAAAATTGTAGAAATTTCACACGGAATGACAAACCTATATACATATTCCCTTACACTCACTGTAAAGGGTATAAAAATGTCGTGTGCAGTAAAATATTAGAATCTGTTCTTTTTGACAAATTATAATTATATTTTAAATATTATTTTATATAAATTTTAGAGTGTTACACAGCAAACGCCATAATGATTGTTTTGCATAACAAATTTAGGTAAATGTTTATCTTTCGTATGATTTTGCAGGTGTTCCACTGGTGACGAAGTGATAAAAATTAGGTGAAAACAATAATGATTTTAACATTAGCGTGCCATTGGAGATCATGTGTTTACATGAATAAATTAATGAACTGCACTCCATTCTAACAAGTACATAAATCTCACATATTTGGTGAAAAGGGTCCAATGTTTCATAAGTTGGTTTTATTTATTAACATTAATTGTTAAAGATATTTTGCATGATGTTGCATTCATTTTTAAGCACGTCATTTATGAGAAATTACTTCGCATTTAGGGAATTATTTACAATTAATTGTTTTACCCTATTAAATGTAATTCACTTTGCACTACTTTAATTTGTTTGCTGGGCAAACCTGTTTGGCTTTTTTGTGGAATTTAGTTTACTCACAGGAATACTACACAAGTCAAAATTGAATGATGATCTTAAAGACAACTAAGGTTAGTAAGCTTAAAGGGCTATATCTCGCAGATATTACCACACTTAACAAATAGTTAAGTATTTTTATTTAAAATATAAATAGAAAAATATATAAAAAGTTGAGACGCTTCTAAAAAAAACAGAAAAAAATAAATTTTTCTAAGTGAATAAATAACTGATAAAATATAATATTGTATAATATTTTTATGTTTATTTATTTATATATTTTTTTGAAAATAAATCAAAACTATAGTGAAAACTATCTATGCTGCCATACATATTAATCTATTAAGTATGTACACACTTGTATCATATGCACTCTTAAAGTTATTTTAACAATCTTGATTTTCTCACATTTTAAAAATATTAACCGGTTAAAACAACAAAACAGTAACAAAAAAAAGACGCACATTTTGTTATTCAATGCTAAGAGTTCGATATATTTTGATTGAAAATTTACATACCAACTCCACTGGTTGGTTTAATGCGATCACGATCTAAATTGAAACTTATACGGCCCAAATGAGTTTTTTGCCTCAAGTGTAAATATATAGAACCGATTATCAAAAGAAACGATAAAACTAGAGCTGTAACATAAATACGGCGATTATTCTCTTTACTAAAAGGCATCATCTATTAACTTTAAAAGCAGTTTTGTTTTTATAAAATTTAATTTTATTTATAAATTGAAATACTATATATAAAATAAAAGACAAACGCACACTTTATCTCAAACCCGCTGTTATAAATAGACTAAATATTAAGTAGCTAATACTGCTGAATAGAGCAATACTACTACATACATTCAATATGCTTAATAGAATTCATTTGTAGCTGATTAACATTTTATGTTTGTACGTTTTAGTGATAACCTCTCATTTGATTAAGATCAGTCAACTGAATGAATGCAATGTCTTGGAAGAAATTTTGGACAGATTTAATTTTAACATTAAAATTAACGAGTTCTGTTAATAAGAAATTTCACAAACTTTTAAAATTATAATTTTTAAAAGAAATTTTTTTGCAAAAAAATTTTGGAAATTTCTTCTTGTAGAATGAAAAACTTTTATTTTTTTTTTAATAATAATATAATTAAAATATTTTTAAAATATTTTAATAAATAAGTTTTTTATTTCACATATATTTGTGGAGTTGTCGAGAACATAAAGCCATAAATATGAGAATTGGTGATATAGGTTTTCATTAAAAAATGTCCTGCAAGCGTTGCAGGGGCCACCATTTTGCTGATACTATTAAAAGTCCCTGTATTTATTTTTTAAATATTTCCCATTTTGGTAGTACAAACAGATGTACAGGTGGTTAAATTGTTACCCCTCACATTTCGCATTGTTAAATAACTGAGAACATAATTTTAACATATTTTACAATTAAATTTTGTAAATATTTCTGTTTTTATCGGAATATTTATTCCTATCATCTAAAAATGAATGAATAATTGTTCCATCCATATGTTTTTTAATTAATATTTTAATTAAATTAACATAATTTTTCTGATTGCAATGAAAAAGCAAAACGACAGCCTTGACGTTACAACAGCAGCAATATTTGCATAAAAATTGAGGAGATGTTTGAAATTATTTTACGCACACTCACACACACACACTATTATGCGTAAATGAAAGTAATTTTATAAACCAAAATTAAAATTAAACACAAGAGGCAAAAAATTACATTGTGAAAATATTAATATTTTTTTCATGTTTTTATTATGTTAAACGTGATAAAAATATGAAAATAGTTTTTAAACAAATAAAATATATCTCCCTAAACATGCAGCACCAAACTCACAATCCCAACAAAATAAATTTATAAAATAAATTTTGCAGTGAACAGTTTTTCGGTATTTTACAATTTACACAACCATAGAAACTCCTTCAATACAATTCCCACTTTAGTGCTTGCTAATGAAACTTGCCGATAATAATGATGGTGATCATTATCGTCATCATTTGCCCTGTAGGTAGTAAATCGATAACATAAAAGCCTTTTTACAATTTTCTGCTCTTTTTCATTTAAATTGAATTATTGTTGTATAAAAAAAGAAGGACAAACTTTTGTTGTGCAGTTTCTACATTGATGATAATTTTAAAAGGCTTTAAGTTTTGATTTTGCATTCACGCGCACATACACTTAAAGAAAAAACATGGTTGCAACATGATCACGACGGTTATATAATATTCGCTTTAAGAATATTTGGTTGTCGAAAACAAGTATAAGTTGTTTATGTTTTATTTAATCATATAATTTGTCACAATAATCAAGCAGTTTTTTGAATTGTATCATTTAATATTTTTCTTCGTAAAAAGTTTGTTATATTTATTATAAAATAGTGTGATTTAAATAAATTATTTCGATAAAAAAAAACAAAATCATTATATTCAAATGCACTACAAATAATTATTAAATAATAGCTGAGACAATAATATGATTACAGAGCAATATAGCTCTATGATTTGATTGAGGATTATTTTTAATGCAAAAGCAAAAGTTCCTAAAATAATTACTATTTTTTTTTTGCTCCCTTATAGGTACCTATCTGCTAAAATCGTTGTTATTTAAAATTCCATGGCAAGATTTTTTAAAATTTATTTTGTAAAATTTGAGATTTCTAAAGAGACTGTTTCATACATCTTATCGTTACTTTGAAACGACTTACACGATTTTGTCAAGAGATGCAGCAAAAAAACGTCTAATTACGCCATCTTTAAGTTTCTTTAATATTATTTTTTTATTAAGCCAATCGTATTGGATTAATTGGACAACAAGTTGAAAACATTTTCCTTTTTTGGTTTAGTAATAAAAAAAAAATTTATAAAAATAAAAAGCAACAAATAATTACCAGTAATTGTACTTGGTCTTAAAGCTGCATATATAGGAAATCAAATAAATCTGGCAGCGTGAAACTCCAGTTTTATTCCCGATAATGTTAAAAAGTTATAAAAAAATTTTTTATATAAAAAAATTCATCAAAAATAAAATAATAATTACCAGTTTTAGTTCTTTGTCTTAAAGCTGAATGTACTAGAAATAAAAAAAATGTTATTGCATGAAAATCCATGGTAAAGTTTTATTCCCGATAAAGGGAAAGTACAAGAATTTTTTTTGTAAAAAAATTAATTTTAAAATTAAAAAAAATAATAAAAAAAATAGAATTAAGCAAATAATTACCAGTTTTAATACTTAATTTTAAAGTTACATGTATTAGAAAAAAAATAAATCTTACTGCATGAAAATCCATGGTAAAGGGAAAGCGTAATAACAAAACAAATATACCGCCACGATATTTTTTGGTGATGTGTATGAAAATGTTAAGAAAAGCAGTTTCATACGCGTGTATAGAGAATGAAACTGCAGAAAGGCTTGTTCATGTAATGAAATGCAATACAGTTCATATGAACAGTTGGTTAAAGCAATTACTTTTGCCGTACTCACGCTCACTCACAACTACAGCCATACATGAATAAATGATGTATTGGATAAGCCTTAAGCATGATTAAAGTATGTTTGCACATGTTTGTTTGAGTTTATATGCATGATGACTTCCTCCTTTCTTAGTCTTTAAAACAATTTTGAAGAACAAATTTTGCTTAAAATCGTTTTGTGTTGTAAACGAACAAGATGTATGATGTATAAACAAAGAAATGTTTGGAACAAAAAGGCTTTAGATTTGTACCTTATAAGAAATAAAAGAAAAATAAATTTTCATTAGGTCCTAGCAAAGCGGCTCGGTTTAAAATTTTTCACTAACTTAGTATGACGACCAGAGTTAATTAGAGTTGTAGGCTAAGTTAACTGATCGAAAAATTAAACGCATATTTGATAAACGCGACCCAAAAAAAAAACATTAAAGGATATAATAAGTTTGTTTTATGTAATTAGCTTTACTTTGCTCCTTTACCCATTGAGCAAATAGCCGGCCCTTAGCATGGTCTGCTGGTTGGAGTTCCTGAGTAGCTAGAGGTCTCTTGTCAAAATTCGCTGTGCAGAGCTTCGTGAAGTTCGAAGCAGTTAAGAATGATGCGAATTGATATTTTCTTGTTTTCGGTTACACTCTCGTTTACACCAGCAATGTTTTCAAGCTATCGACCAGTATGTTGAAGCACTTGAGTCTTACTGTCCATAACCGAACCAGTTTCTTCAAATTAAACGCACAATACTGACTGAAAATTTGTCAAAGTTTGCGCGGGGATTAATCAAAAATGTTCAAATTTTCGTGTTAAGTTATTCTCCTTGTATAATAATCAGAAGTTCATATGTGACAGCTGCCAAACTTTATAGATTTGCAAAGAAAATGAGACGAACTTTAAAAGTGCATTCTTATTGAGACACTGTTAATTTAATAGACACAATTGTTTATTAGGTCTTAGTCAAAAAATATGTTTAACATTTTTAAGAAATTTTATGCAGGCAATTGGTTAGATCTTGACAATTAAGAATTGACGAAAAAAAAGTTATAAAAAAATTAAATATCTACAGGAATCTATTAAGACTTTATCAAAGTTCATCGAAATTGTATGACCTTTTCAAGCAGGCCATAATTGCTCTTTCTGTATTTTGAGTAAAAAGAAAGCTTTGAAGGTTGTATAGCATTTCTTCGATATAACAACAATGCCACATAAATTAAGAACATTTTAGGTAAACGCGAAATGCAGTAGAATGTGGCGTGAGAATGTTTAAATAAATATTTTTTTAGTTTTTTCAGGGACATAAGAAATCTCGTATAATGGAATTGTAGACTCACAAAGAGTGATATAATTTATAAATGATTGAAAAAGAACTGTAAAGTTTTTTGTAAAATGTTTAATCCATATTAGAATTTTAAAAGTAATGACAATATGACAAAACGATATAGCAACACAACTTGTGAATTAAACTGTAATTAATGCAAGGTTCAAATATTCAGTGTTTAACGTATACACATATACTATTTGTAAAATAGTTTTAGTCAGCTTAATCTTTTGTTTTAAATTTTTTCGAAATTTATATTTTATAAATTATTTTTTGTTTATTTCTATTTTTAGTATAATGAACAATTTAAGATAAAAGTATCATCGATTTGCTACTAAAAGAAACGTTAACCACCGATGAATTGTCCCGGAAAACAACAAACAAACTTAGCACGTGCATACATTATACATACACAGATAAAAATAAATATCCGTTTCCTTCTACATAATTTTGCTTTTACTTAACTACTATTTGCTAATACCATAGTTTGGCATAGAAGATGTTTAGCCAATTATGGCTACTTGTATTGCTTCGAAATAGGCAATTATATTTACATCACAGCACATCACATTGAAGACCATCCATGGCAGTTGGAGAGACTATTGAATGAACCTTAATCGAAGAAAGCCAAACCAAAAACAAAAACTAAAGTCAAGTGAAGAGGAAACAAGTATTGAATGATAGATAGAAGGATAGATTTTATGGAGCAGCTTGAATGAAACATAAAGTGGAGAGTGTGATAAAACATCTATACAGAAATATTTACGTCAAAGTTAAAACCACTTGACATAACGCTCCACTGCACTAACACGTTATTCATTCAAACAGCAACACATATGAAATACATCTCTGCTCCTCTACTCTTACATAAATAACTTAGCTTCGAGTATGTAATGGTGTGTTTGTGGAACTAAGCGATAAATTAAAACTTTATCAGAACGCAAGAGAAACAACAAGAAGTTCTACTTAAAACAGGAAACTTTACGAAAAAAAAGAAATAAAACAAAAAATAAAAAGGACAATGGAAACTATTACCAACTGATACATGTGTGTTTAGAACTAAACAATGAAGACTTGAGTAGAAAACAACCACAGCGAAACAGACAACTGCGGAAGTTTTATTTCAGTTTAAGCCAGTACAACGGATGTCAATATGATTCGTTGCAAAAATTGGTTTTGTGCTCGCAGCAATAATAATGACTATGCTGAGATTCTATTTGGCGATAACAAAACCACATCACAGACAACAGCCACAACAACGGACACAATGACAACGTCTAATATGGTGCGACAGCAACAGTCGGCCAATGGAAAACTAACTGGACCAGGAACAATAATTGGCAACAATACAGCAGCACATGCAATGCACAATACAACAGGAGCAGCATCAACAGCTGTTGCTGGCAGTGCAAACACAACAACAAATGCATCTAATACTAGTAATAGTTGTAGTAATATGGGTGCCAATGCTGTTGGTGCTGGTTCACATGCTGTCACCTTTTTGGATGATGTACCAAGTGGCAGTAATGGTGTCGTTAATACGACTACACGTTTAATGAACAACACAGATTTACAACAACAACAGCAACAGCAACAACATTTTTATGACCATCATACATCGGACGATTTGGATGCCTTAGATACCGAGGACTTTTTAGCGAATCATGTCGTTAGTTCAGCCATGCTGTGCGATGATACACTACCGACATCAAAAAATTGTTATCGTCTGGTACTATTGGGGTAAGTCTATTATAAATATCAGATGCAAAGTTTTTAAATAAATACATATGTATGTACATACATTTGTTTAATGATTTTTTTCCAAGCCTCGTATTCTAAACATAAAGAGTTTTTTTTTGGAAAATTACCTAACCCTTTGCGGGTACTCACGGTTTTGAAATGAAATAAGCCTTAAATTAGTTTTTGGTTTAACTATTTTTTTTTCTAAATTGATTTTCAAATAATCGTTAATCTTAAATCATAAAATTGTTGTTGAAATTTTCCACTGTGTTTTATTCAGTTTTGTTTATCTTTCATTTGGTATCAATAACTTAAGTCTAGCACAAATACTTCTTCGTAATCATCTGCAATTTAAGCAATAATTCAGAGAAATGCATATTTTACAGCGGCCTTGTTGGGAGACGAGATTTTGAAATGTCTAAGTTTCCATTACTCTGGTGCTTTGGGATGTGCTGTGAGAAAAAATTTAAGGAGATTTCAAGTTCAACAATAAGCCTCCAAATCGCTCATTTAGAATTGCAAATGCGGTTGTATGGTACGTAAAGCAGTTCTCTAAAAACCATATATATTGGGTGTCCATTTCATCCAATTTAGGTCAAAATAAGTTGGACTGTCTTGTGTCGTTTCCAAAGAAGTTTGTACCGATGATGCCGTCAGCTCAAAAGTCACAGTACAAAATGTCTTATTTTGGAATACATTGGACGTTTTTAGATATCATATAATGGGTATCGTCCCAAATTCAGCAAATTCATCATTAGCCAAAGTTGATTTTTGATCAAATATAGGGTCAGTACCGACTGCTGTGGGGTTCATTCACTGAATTTAATTATCTATGATTTTTACATTCAGCTACTACATCTTTTGAATTTTATACAGGACCATTCTCAAATCAATATACAAGATTTGATAAATTGTAGTCTGTAAAATGCCGAGTTTTCGAGATGGATGAACATTCTCTGACATGGATTTTTTACACATCCTCACTGACAGCGGCAATATTTACAGTAGATCTTGCGATTTGCTGTTATATGTGCATTGATTCCCTTTTGTTCTTTTCATCACTGAATTCAAATTTTCCCACCTCCGAATAATGCTCTCGGATGGCGACTTTGATCAAACAAAACACACATTTTTATAAAAAAAATTTATTATTTCCACGTATTATGCATCCATGGTAATTTGACAAAACACAGAGAATAAATGAGAGCCTATTCGATAGATATTGTTTTATCTATATGACAGTTATCAACAATTAAATTGAAAAAGTCGTTTTTTGAAAGCTCGATATAGTTAAAAAACTCTTGAAACAAAATTGGTTGCTCATTATGTTTTTGTCGTCAAATTCTTCCTTGTAGTTTTTCGATTGTCTTTATATTTCCATGAATTAGATCCCCTTGCTTCTTGGTCGTGTTACTAACATGAGAAAATGTGTTAACAGTAATTCTAAGCTTGAATTTCACCATAGGCTGACTTGACTTTTTTAAAGAGTAGTCAATATTAAGGGCATTCAATTGTGTAACAAACAAGTCAGTAATCATGTAGCAGAGCTGTAAAATAATGATTTTGTTTTGAATGAAACTGTAAATTTGTTTATTGATTTTGGATTTTTTTTAATGCATTAATTTTGCCCATAATATGAATTAAATTGAAATATGAATGAATTCATCTTGAACTACAAATTCTTGAATGCATTCATATCTTATAAAGAAAAGAATGGTATTAAACATTTAAAAATGTTATTAAATTATTTTTTTTTAAATAAAATAAAGGCATTCAAAGAATTCAAGTTTATGATTATTTTTTTTTAACTAATAGGCATGAGAAAATCCCTGATGTCGCACTTGAAGAGGTTATGGAGACTCAGATGGCGGTAGTCTATGAATCAAATGTCAGTATATATTAAGTATGAATATTATGGGGGAATTCAGTCAAACAAAGATACTGATGATTATGATGGACTGTAAGATTAGAATTGTCGGCAATCACCAGTCGTCTAGTCCAGAGAAAATCCCTGTAGTGAAACGGGACTCAGTGAAAGAAGGGATAACGCTTAGTAAACTTTTTTTCTGAGGACCGAAAGAGTTCGAAAAGTGGCTTAAAATAGTAGTGGTCTGCTTCTATGTATATTTTCTCAACATACAAACATTTATATATACAAATTTTTTTGAAACCCTGAATTAAAAACCAATTATTTCACTAATTCGAAAAGCCCAACATAACAAAATAGCTTTCGGAGCATTTAAGGTATTAGTTCACCCAGAAAACAGAAAATCACATTCATCGCCAATCGAATGGTTTAGTTCCTGCAATCGAACTTTTCATTTGTGATTATAAAATTTCTGTTGCAAGAATCACAATTTATTAGTGCTGACTACATACTTATATTCCGCAACAAAATTCTGTAGATATAACCGTATAACTCCAATATCATATATAAACTATGAGATTTGCAACACTTGCGGTACTCACAACCGATACTGTTTTCTCTGTGTATATTCAGGACATACAAAGAGACCTTCTTTAGCGAGTACATATTTTTGAGAAAATGCCATGCCTTTTTTCCTTTACAGCTCAAATATATCAAAAAAAAAAAAAAAGAGCAGTTCAAATTAATGTGACATGTGTAATATTTAAATTGGTTATTTGTTCTAATATCTGTAACAAAATGAATGAAGGTGCCAAGCTGTTTCATTTTATCCTATCTACGTATGAATATACTAGGTTGGTTGAAAGTTAGGTTGAAAAGGAGGGGCACTAAAATCCCAAACCCATGACAGGTATACACTTATGCCCAGTTGGCATGTTGTACGCTTATGAATCTACTAATTTAAACTATCATAAATATTTTTTGCTTCTTAAAGATGCCACGTCTTATGTTTAAATTCTTTTTTTTTTTAAATTTCGAACAATTTGTTTATGGCTTTTTTTCAGTCAATCCTTATATCTCTAATGTACGTTTATTTTGATATAATTGTTGTGCTTAATGTTTTTATTATCACTTATACAAGTGTTAAACAATAAAAACACTTCTGTATTCAAAAAAAACATACTTTCAGTATCCTAAACTCCTAATGGATGCCACTTTAATTGATTTTTTGCTATAATCTACTAAGTTAAAGTTATTTACTTATTTACTTAATTAATTAATTAATTTAACATTAACAAAATCCTGTAATTTATATAAAGAAATTAACAGAATTATATTTTACTTGTAGTTTCTCGTTTTTATTTTATTTTTTTGTTCTTCACTCCATTCAATCAACTTCTTGCTGAAACAAAGTTTTAATGGCATTCAACATAAATCTCTTATTGCCACTCACTGTCACTAACACATATACACACTCACATAAACACACTCGAAAATGATAAGGGAAAAGATTTTTACACTTCTTTATATCTATTTACTTCACCCCTACCTCAAGGAAGAAAAGGAATAAAAGGTATGAAATTTATAGAAAATAAATGTGATAAAATGTAAGAGTTTATCTTTTAGAAACATACATTTATTGTGCAAACACATAAATTCACATATACGCATTAAAGGCAAATAAGAGTATGTCCTTTATACATTGACGTAGGAAGCTACAAATGTTTCTTTAACTAAGTTAATTTTATATGTATATTAAATTTAAATAAATAATTTTTTCAAATTCTTATTGCACCCCCTTGAGTAGTCTGGTTACACACCAGTATCTTAAGGGCACCACCCACTCCATTTAATAACAATACAAAGTTTTTCTTTGTCACTTTGTCATTCTTCCACAAACACAATAAAAATGAGTATGACTATATCCTGTCATTAGGGCAATGAACAGCGACAATTATTCAAGATATATAAGTTTGTACTTTTTTAATAATATTTTTATAAAATTAGGCTTATTTTAATGTTGGAAATTAAATTAATTTTCATAATCTTGTACTCACATTAGAGTAAATGTGTACATATGTACATAAAAAGTAAATGTACAAACGTACATACGCATATATTTACATGTATCAAGATTTATGTCTGTTTTTATTTAAATCTGTGTGTGTGTGTGTGGTAAGTTCTGTTTTGTTTAATACAGTAATTTAAAAGAATTTAATCATTTGTAAAACAGAATACTTCGAAGACATAATTTTTAATTTTATACAACAATTGGAATCTTTAACAAGTTTTCTGTTAATGTAAATTTTATTAAAAATATTATAAGTCTCTGTCCTACATGAGAAAATTGCAACTAAAAGTAACTCTGATAGCACCGAAACAATTATTATTTTATGAAAATTTCCAAAAATTTATCAAATCAAACACACTTGTCCAAAAAATCTGTCATACTTGTACACTATTTATCCACACTATTACACTTTCTAAGCACATATACAATATTTGACACATCGAGTGACTACAGGCAGAATTAGTTTGTAAGTTCTGTGCCTTTATTAATCAGTTGTTTTGTTTCTGTTCAGTTTAAAATCTGTATGTGTGGCTTGTTGTTCCTTTTTAGTTCTTTTGCAGACAAATCTGTAGAAAATAAATTTGAATGCTAGTGCAAAGAGGCCAGAAAGATCAAAGTCAATATGGACATGACATGTCATAAACCAGCTACGAGTACAACCAAGAAACCTCATAGGTGTTATTATCACAAACAATGTCTTGTAAGAAACTATGACATGGAACATCTTTTTTGCCACTGACCGTCATTTGGAGAAATGAGACGTTGCATTTTAGGTTAACAAATATTTATAACAAAATCTGCGTATAAACAGGTGGTTTAGATAGAACCTAAAATGCAACGTCTCATTTCTCCAAATAACGGTTAGTGGCAAAAAAGATGTTCCATGTCATAGTTTCTTACAAGATATTGTTTGGGATAATAACACCTATGAGGTTTCTTGGTTGTACTCTTAGCTGGTTTATGACATGTCATGTCCATATTGACTTTGATCTTTCTGGCCTCTTTGCACTAGCATTCAAATTTATTTTCTACAGATTTGTCTGCAAAAGAACTAAAAAGGAACAACAAACCACACATACAGATTTTTAACTGAACAGAAACAAAACAACTGATTATAAATATTTGATAACAAAATCTGCCTATAAACAGGTGGTTTAGATAGAACTCACAAAGATGACTGAAGAATTGTTTCAGTCCGGAAATAAAGGACAAACGGTACGATGTGTTAAAACTGTAATAACAAGACCAATTAGTGCACTAAATTATGCAATGCATTCAGGCTGCTGCCACATCAATCTAACCTAACACATGGAACGACAGATGGACAAAACTAAAACGACTCTAAAAGAACTCTAAAGATATAAGAAATATAAACACATCACTAAGTGTAAAGAAAAATATTTTTTATTTTTTATAAAAATTAAAAAAAAAAAAATTTTCAAAAAAATTCTGTTAAAAAATTTAATAAAATTAAAAAATATTTTATTTATTGTTTCATTTTCAAAAAATTTTTTTTTTTAAATTTTTCTTTCTCTGTAAATTTATTATGTTTAGTGAAAATCACAATCTTTATTTCAACTTAAGAACTTTTCACTAAAAATCAATTTATGAAACCAATTTTGTTTTATTTCCAGCTCATCACGTGTCGGCAAATCATCAATAGTGGCACGTTTTTTAGGCAATCGTTTTGATGAAGCATATACACCAACCATAGAGGATTTTCATCGGAAATTGTATCGCATACGTAATGAGGTTTATCAATTAGATATTCTAGACACATCGGGTCATCATCCATTTCCAGCAATGCGTCGTTTATCGTTTTTAACCGGTAAGTCAATATATAGATGTGCAAATAACTATCAACTTGATGAGTAAAATTTATGTTTAAATGTTTATATGTATATACACATGTGTACAAATATGTGTATAATAACCCTGCATATAAAGTAACTGGTATTTATGTGGTTACATATACTAGTTCTTTCTTACCTCAGACATATCTGTCATCTTTTCATACATCGATTGTAATATAAGGTTGCCGTAGGTCGACCCACCTCACACATATTGAAACAAATTTAATATGCATTTTACACAGCAATTTGAGCACCAAGCGTAACAACATTTTTCTTTTCTCAGCTGAGATTTGAACTAGGCTCCTTTGGTTTTGAAGTTTCACGCTCTAGCCACTACACCAGTACGCTATTATTTTAATATATTATTAAGGTTTTTGCTTGAAAAATAAAGTAATCTAAAATTTTACGATGGACAAATGGTGAGTTTGTTTATTGTTTTTCATACGTCTCGTTACAACTAGTTATATGACAGGACCAAAACGTTTCTAGTAACCATTTAAGCTACAGGAAATATTGAAAATACAACCGTACATAAATTTTTATCTAGAGGCATATCAAGATAACATACATAATACATGTGTGTGAATAAACCATAAATATTATTTAATGTACTCAGTAAACAGAAGAATATTTTGCTTTTTACGAGTTAAGATAAATAAAGCGTGTGCTTTATTACTTGATAACCTTGTGCTTCTGTGGTGTGTGTCTCAATGGACAAAAAGCTTTTTCTTATTACAACTGTATAGATAAACATTTTTGAAACGTTTTTTAAATCAACAAATAATTAACGGACAGTTTTCTGAATGTAAAGGGTGTTCAAAAATAAACCATAAATTCAAAATGTATGGTTTTTTTTATTGAATTTTTATTAAAGTCTCTGCGGACATTCTGATAAGTACTTTCTCTTTTCTCAAAATCTTCCATGAATTTTATGAATAAATGTGACAATTTTGTTGATAAATTGTTAAAATTCCTGCTTCAATGGAGAAGAGGATTTTTGTTTGCCAATATAGAAAGCTAATTTGAATCGCCAATATACGATCGGGCAAATTATCTATCATAAGCCGATGGTAACTGTCACTTTTTTATGTTTTATAATTTATTTATGTTTTTTAATTTATCGAAAAACTTTCCAAAAATCAAATGTAGATTCCTTGAACTTCAATTGTTGAATAACTCATTCCATGATTTCACTTCATGGAGCATGGTCATTAGGCTTCAGTTTTTGTTTTTATTTAATTTTAAAATCGTCGAGATCTGTAGTGATTTACGCTGCGGAAAACCTTTTGAATTATACGATTTTTTTCCATGATGTTGAATTAATTTGACTGGATTTTCATTAGATATATTCAAATGAACTGCTTCGAAATTTACTTTTTTCGTTTTGGACTAGCATATCGCTAAATATTGATTGATCCAATCTGCCTAAATTTTTTAATAACCCGTTTCACAGTATCGCGTTAATATTCTAATCATAACTTCTAGGAGTATTTTTCAACAACAACGATTCGTTGTTTTTTCATGTTATTGATCAAATAGATATCTGACGTAACGTAATTTTCTACATAAATGGGCATCTAAATTACGTCTCAGTATTCAGCGAGATAGAATATATTTTATTCTCTCACTTGTTTAACAATGTTGCCATATTTTCATTAATAGATTTAATAGATTTGCATTCGAGCTAGATGACGCAATGAAAAATAAGAACAAAGGAAAATTTAACAAGCATATCGTCGCTGCTCCACCGTGATCGGTAATGTGACAATTCATGAAATTTTTTTATTATTCCATTTTAAACTTTTATTGGTCGTACATATAAACCATTTCAGAATGTTTTGGTTTGATGAAAAATAAACAGTAGTATCCATGTTTAAGAGTAATGTTGGAAAGTTTTAAAATAAAATGCCTTTAGGGCTTTTGTAGAAACTTAATAAAAATACTTAACTGCATTTTTCAGAGCAGATTTCAGATAAGATTATTTTTATACCCATTACAAGAAAGTGTAAAAGAGTATATAGTTAGTCACAAGTAGAAAGGCCCTAACTTAAAAAGTTGTAATTTTACAGGAATAGATAAAAAAGTAATAAAAAGTGTGTTGTCATAATGTAATTTCTTTGCAAAATTGCTTGTAAAACCGTTGGTTTCCATACTATTGCTATGAATTCGTTTGTGTTGAGGTGTATTTGTGTGAAATATATTAGAATCACTGAAAAACTTAATTTCGTAAAAAACATGAGCTTAGGCCCTTCTACTTGTTACCATCGATATACATATGAGTTTGTCATTTTGTTTGTAATTTCTAAAGAATTTGTTTTCGATTCTATTTATCCTTATAAAGTCGACTTAGCTATGTACGTATGTCTGTCCGTCCGTCTGTCCATCCATATGATCGTTGAAATCAACTTTATGAATCCCCCACATAGATTAGGGACTCGTATGTAATATCAATTTATGAGAAATGATTTCAAGAACTTTGAGAAAGAAAAACAGCAGTCGACACATTACCGGCTGAGATATCAGTATAACACCTCGTATGCCTTCGTTCAATTTTGGCTTAGATAACGTCTTTACCGGTTTGTTGAAATTTACTATAAGATATTTACATAAAAACTTTAATAATAATAATATTGTTTCATTTGGTTCACTATCGGCAAAGTTATTGGCAAAAATATATATTTTTAATTAGGATTAAAATAACAAAGTTTTATTTGAAAAACAACAACAATACAAGCAAGTGGTTGCTATACACACTTAGTAATAAGGAAGAACTGCTTATGTCTGTTTTTATCGGAAATTTATTTACATTAAAATAAAAACTGATATATACAGTTTGTCTTACAATAACTTGGGTTTAAAATAAGTCATTGTTCCAAATGGTAATGTTCATTGAAAAAATATATACAATAAGATTTTATGCTATAACTTCCTGTAAAGTTTCCAAAAGTTGTTAAAAAGTCGCGTAAGGCTTGTTTTAAAGTGTGGAATTACGACTGTGTTATTATCTCAACTTTTGATTATGTCGATTTAAGCAGTTATTTTTTTATGTTACAGATATATGTATTTATGTGGGTTGTTATTTTAAGCCTTTCCACATTACGAATGTATGTAATGCAAGCTTTGGAAGCCGTTATGCTGAAATTGCGAAGTTTTACATGGTAACACATGACGAGATGTCATGAATCAAAGAAAAGATGGAGCGAGTATATATAAAAAAAAACAAAAAATCCCTTGAAAAAGTCAACAAAAAATTGACGAAACGTCGGGAATAAAATGTAACTTAATTGTTTTATTTACATTATAAACGTTAGGCCCTATTAGCTAATTAAAAACAACACAACAAAAAAAAAACTGTTCCACAAACAAATTATTTTTGCTTATAGTGTTTTTTTTAGGTCTTGAAAACTCAATTCTTTTTAAGAATTAATGCATCATTTTCACTTAGCCTACAGTGCTGGTTAGAATTTTATTATTTAATGATTAATTTTAAAAAATGATATGATTCCGAATATATAATTAAGATGAATATAGTGTATGCTTTAAAAAACTATTTATAAGAATTTTAATTTAAAAATAACCTTAAAATTTTAAGTACAACAACATTATAGTTGAAGCAATTCAAAAATTATATTTTTATACAATATTTTGTTTGAATTTTTCTTCATCTGGTTGAACAAATGTTTTAGGCTTAAAAGTTTTAAATAAAGATTTTCCATAAATAGATATATTTTTAAGTATTTGTTAATTGGCTATTTATTATTTTTACGATTAATATTTAATACAAAACATCCTTGTACATAGGCATTTTTATTATTTGTGACATTAGCTGAATAAAAGAATAGTATCAACAAGTCATAACAATATTTATCAACTTAATCTCTTTACTTAGAATTGTAGAAATATTCCTACTTGCAAGAATGTACACAGTCAGAATATTTATCCTTCTTAAAGTATCATATGTGCAAATAAGTATATTTGCCCAATAATGACAGTAGGATGGATTAAAAAAATAATGGTGATACTCGTCTGGTTGCAAAGTAACTTATACTAGATTCATAGCTAATATTCATTTCATAAGCAATTTTTACCACTTGGTTGGAACAGTAGTCAAGTTGAAAATACGTTTACCACGCTACGGAGACTCTTATATTTAAATGTAAAAATATTATTCTTTTGTTGAACTCAGATGAGAAATCATATGATGTAAAGACAATTAAATTATTTGAAACAATAGCTTAAAACATGCATATTTACTAGCATTATATTTGCAGTCGGTCACACTGTACATCTCTTTAATTTTCTTATTACTTTTCGAAACTTTAAAGATTTTTTATTAAAATTGTTTAAGTACGAGCATTTGCTCTGCCAATTTGTTATTTGATATTTTATCTAATTCTTAAATAAAATCAACTTTTTCTTCCTCGAATTTTCTTTTGCCCTCAATGCTGCAAACGTAAACAACACAATAAGTATGTATTTCTGCTTGTTTGTCTCTACGCCTTAAAGCATACAAATATACGAACGTAAATATATGTACGTTGTATATTTAGGATATAGTCGCCCAGGCATAAAATGCTGTTGGGTTGGTAAGCGAGTTACCCAGTAAACAACAAGTCAAGCATTTGAAAATATGATGAAGCCTTTTATATTCTTAGGTAATATTTATTCCATGCTTTCAATCGAAATAAAGATTTTCAAACGAATAAATCATGATTTTAATATAAATGTTTCTTTTCTAAATTAGAATACATATAATTGTTATGTTGTATTTTTTTTTTCGTAGAAATAATTATTATTGTATTAACTTTATTTATTAAGCTAGCTGACCCGGTCCGTGTTACTGGCCCTAAGCAAACATTAGTGTTGTATTACCACACGAGTTTTTAACGAAATTGAACTCTTTCAAATAAAAATCCATGGAATACCTGTCATAAAGTTTTTTTCCAGAATAACTTACATATGGTGTAGGTATGGGCTCAACCTAAAAAGAAACGCATGTATTTAAGCCAAATTGGAAATTATATTTTTTTATTACTTCATGTTAAAGCCAGCGGAAGTACAATGTTTTTTGTTTTTTATTTGGTATAAAAACGTATAAATTTTTTGGCGTGCCATCTCTAGAGCAAGCCACACATAACTGGCCGTGTGAAAAACATGAACTTTCCAAAATTAAGCCAGCAATAGTCAATGACTGGCTTAGTGCTTTGTTAATAGTAATAGCAAAGGCAAGGCGCAGAAGGAAATGGAGCTGCTTGAATTGGAATGGTAAATCGTTGGAAACTATCGGAATTCGTGGAATAAATACGCCTTTGAATCTGCCACCAATGATTGTTGCCTCGATTAAATTTGGTGAACAGTTTTTGATGGTCAATCTGATCCGTTGAATAACTTTAGTGCGTTTAAGTTGCGAATAAGAATTACCTGTGATCCAAACTTTAATGTTAATACATGCGGTGGCATTCCGGGTAGTTGTAATGAATTCGAAAATTCAGTGGAATAATTGATGGCTTTTTCTTCATCCATTACTGTGTCGATCGATTTGTATTTGATTTATTTGCCGGACAGTTTCAATTGAATTTGCTCATTGAGCTGTAAATATTTTTTGTAAATAAATTGAAAACTCGGATTTTTAAATGCAACATTTTGAAAGTTTTAAAATTTTGATATTGGATCATTATTAACATCGGTTTTTTGTAAATATCTTCAGAACTACATAACCGATTTAAGAGTTTGATATATCGTTTTGAAAAACATTACAACGGCTTTCAAAAAGAAAAAAATAAATAAAAAAAAGCAAACAAAATAAATGTGTGTATATGTAATTGGTGGTGCAATATGAAAATTGGATCTTGCCCCGCCCCTCCGCCCGCAGACCGAAAATAAAAAATCGGACTTCACAATATCCATACGTTACATACATACATCCTGTTTTATATATATAGATTTATGTTTTTTTTTTGTAGATTATTTAAATAAGTAAAAACAAAAATATTTTGAATTACTTTTGCATCTAGAATATTTCAGTTAAATATTGCAAACAAAAATAATTATTTATTCGAGGAAAAAAAATTTATAAAAATTTTTTAAAAAAATCAATTATATGTGTATTTATTTCACACATTATTTTAGTTTAAATTTAAGCCCGCTTGTTTGCTGGGTTATGTCTCATCTCCGACTGAATGAAAGAGCATAAGAATATGTGTGTTGTTCGCTTTGCACAATTGTGCTATGTATTTGCTGCCTATGATTTAGGATATCATGTCGCTGTAGCAGAGGGTGAGAAAAATAGATAAATGTTAATAACCTTGACTGTAAACCAATTTAAATTCTATATGTTTTTGTCCATTATTGCTGTCACAAAATAAATTAACGAAAACATAAATGTCAAAATGGAAATATTAAGTTAAATACGTGGGTAAATACGGAAGTTATTGAAGTACCTACGGTAAGTGCTGTGTATCATTTTAAATTATTTTAATTATAAGGCAAATATGTTTTGCATCTAAATCTGTCTTTTACGTTAATATTTCTGAAATTATTTAATATTTTCTTAAATACATACATATCGATGGTCACAAGCAGAAAGGCTCTAACTCGTATTTTTTTTACGAAATTGAGTTTTTCAGTGATTTCAATACATTTCACGCAAATACACCTCGACAAAAACCTTCAATGGAATAGTAGCAAAAATAACAGTTTTTCAAGCACTTTCGCAAAAGAAGTTACATTATGATAATACAATTTCCATTACGTTTTTGCCCTTTTCTGCAATGTTACAATTATTTGAGTTAGGGCCTTTCTACCTATATATGTCCAACGACATATAGTTATTCGAAATATAGACAAATATTTTTTTATTATTTACATATATTTTTATTTATTTTGAATGACCCTACTTAGCTTTACTTTTCTTCTCTGCTTTTTTGTAACTAATTTGAGAAGTCATTGTCCTGACTCATTTACACGTAATATTTGTTGGTCTACTTGTGGTTTTCAATCCTCTTTTAAGTAGATAATTTTTTTCTTGTTTGTAGGGTTTTGCTGTCGAGAATTTGCCGGAAAACTTTATTTTAGTGCCGTACCGAATCAGATAAAACCCTTTATTATCACGAACATAGATATAGTGACTACAACACTGCAGCGTAGCCTAGATTCAATGTTATATGATATTTAGCTTTATTAATTGAAACGCCATCCTTGATTTTAAGTTATTTTATATATAGCTGTATTCTACGGGTCAAGCCCTTTTATTTGACACCAATATTGTGGGGTTGAAGGGGACAATGCCGTAATTAATACATTTGACCCATACATCCGCCATTTTATTTCGGACGCTATCTTGTATTTTAACATTTTAACTGTTTAGTGTATTCTACTGGTCAAGCGTTTTCATTTTTGCTAATTGCTAAATTTTTACTCCCGCCACCAAAAAAATGGTGGGGATATATTCATTTTGTCATTCCGTTTGTAACACATCGAAATATCCATTTTAGACCCCATAAAGTATATATATTCTGAGTCGGGGTTTGATTTTATGACGATATAGCTATGTCCGTCCGTCTGTCCGTCTGTTGAAAGCACGATAGAGGTCGCACCGAAAAAGCTAGGGGGCTCAAATTTTGCCAGAATCTCTCTTATAGACAAGGTTTGTTTGGTATTGAAAATGGGCTAAATCGGAATATTAGGAAGAGAGTTATAACTCGTAAAGCAAGAGTAGGTCGAAAAAACCGTGTCCTTCGCACATCGAATATAATGGAATTATGTCCAAACGCATTAACGTAGACTCATGAAACTTCGAATATATATTTCCTGAGTAAAAACAATATTTTTCCCCGAAAATTATCTAAATCTATTCATTAGGAGAGGAGTTATCGATCAAAATGTACGAAAATTTATACCGCACAGTGTTTATTTCAAATTTAAATCGTAATAACATGTACGATTCTGAAATTTTGCAAACATGGCTTTTTGGTCAAAGTCTTCGTTATAACGGAAAATATATGTGCCACGCACGCTTTTTTCATATTAAAAAAAAATTTATCATATATATCATATATATATTGGTATATGCGACATTTAGTTGGTCCTCTGGAAGTTGATTTTTATGATCAATCGACTCCCAGAAAATATACTTTAGACGGTCGGAAAGGAATATAGTAGTAATTCGTCACGAAGGGTATAAAGAAACACTTTTTGTACACAGTTTTTGATTGAAGAACTCTTTCATAAATCCACTCTGAATTCTGTGATTACAGCAATTGAGAAAACAAAAACCCTTTGCCTTATTTAAAATCACTCCACTAATTTTTGTCATATAACTACCACGAAAAATTGCCGGAAAATATTTTCTCACATTTCCTTACATTTTATCCTGTGACAGTTAACTATGTAAACCGGCTAAGAATTGAGAATATTATATTAGAATGCAAATTTGGTTTGTTGTTGTTTTTCTTAAAATAAACTTGATTTGATATTTTGATATCATGTCTGTGCACGTGCGTGTCTTTGCATTTTATATTTGTACGTGATTTTAGAATTATTAAAAATCTTATAACGAATTTTCTAGAGCAATGCAAATGGGTACTACTTAATGTGATATTAAGAATGTCGAAAACTTTTTATGGAGTTAAAATGTGTTTTATTCATAGATAATACAAATATGTGACAGCGCATAGAGAAAGTGACCGAAGGGTAAAAACAGGTTTTGTTGAGGAGAGCCATTTTAAAGATTAAATGATTTTTCTATTTTTTTAAATTGTTCATAAGGGAAAAATACATTTTTTGTAGTTTTGTAAAATCAAGTTATTTTGTTAATTTAGTAGGGGAAAAAATGAAAATAAATAAATTTTACCAGTACGACCCTTCTATTTGCGCTTAGAATCGTCGACTTCACTTTAATAAAACGCGCATATCTCTGGGAGGGAACACTTTTGGGGCATGGGATCCGTCTCATTCGATGCTTAGATGTTGTTCACATAAAAAAAAAGTGCAAATTTTTTTTTACCCTTAGGTCCCTATGCGCTGTCACATATGTACATCTGGTTTCAGCACAAAAAACTCACATCATTTTTATAAAAAGTAATAACATAGAAAAAATTTTCTTAAAAGAGTAGGAGTATTGTAAGATTAGAGAGATCTCTTGATTATTTTATATAAAGATAATATTTTTGAAATTTTATTATTTTTAGACTTTTTTCTAAATTGGTATTGGTAAAATATTAGAAAATAATTTTAATAAAACTTTTCAAAAAATCAAAAGAAATTTTTGGAATTCTAAAATGTCCTGCAAATTCATCAAAATGCTTTTATTATATCTGTGACTTTGAGATAAAAGGGCCAATGTAACTTTTTTGCTCTTTTGATTTAATCATTGCATTAGATTTGTTTTCTTGCTCTATTTCATTATGGCAAAACAGCTGAAGTCATACTTAAACCAGAACAGCTTCATAAATAAAATGCTGGCCATTAAAAATTAAAATTTTCATGAAAATTAGATAATTTACAAGCTTTTATAATTCAATATTTGATACAAAATACATATTCCCTATGAAATAAATAATAAACTCTCCATGAAATTTAAATAAATACTCTACGTCTACGACCTTGTGAACCTGTGAGAACAATGAATAGGCAGAAATATTTGTTTTTAATCGGTAAAATAAACAGAGAAAAAAGAATTGAAATGATATTTCTCTTTTTTTAAGACGTACATTTTGCAAAAGGGCTGCCCAAGTATTTTTCTTATACTTAATTTAAACCTTAAAATACAAAAACTTTTAAGACCCTTTTCAAAATATTTCCTTGTAGACAGCAAAATATTTAATTTTTTAGAATACTATGCAAAATTTAATTCCAATTTCTTTTTAAACGTCACTGTAATGAAGTTTATTATAAATAAATTTTATCTTATATTATGATAAAAAAGATTTTATTGAAACTAAAATTTTAAGGTTTTATTTTTTATTGAAAGAACGATAGAGTCAGAATATTTCTTGTACACACAATTTGTTTGGTATTGAATATGGCCTTATCTAATTTATTAGGAAGAGAGTTATAGCTCACAATGCAAGAGTAGGTAAAAAACAAGGTCATTTATTTTGCTTTGACGTTGAGCAATTAAATTTCGCAGGTATATTTTCTAAGTAAAAAAAGATAATCTGTTTCACAGTACTTTTTTCGGTATATTTAAAATTTAAAACGTAAAAAACTGACAAAAATAGATGCACAATTCTGAAATTTTGTAAACATTGCTTTCTGATCAAGAGACTTGCAATAACGGAAAATTAATGTAACACACCCACCTCCAATATAACGCTTTATCTTCTTAACTTCGTATTATTTCTATGTGGAAAAAAATTAAAAAAGAAAGTGAATAAGTTAAATTCTAACAATAATTATATAATTGTAAAAGTAGGAGGTCATATGCCCACAGAAAGCTAATATTATTTTGAAAAAAAAAATAAAAATACAATATCTCTGAAACAATATGGCATAAATATTTTTGTAATTCCACCAATATGGATATCAAATTAAAGGGCTTGACTATTAGAATATATTAACCAATATAAATATTCAAATCAAACATAGCTTCGGAAAAAATAAATAAAATGGCATATAATATGAAATCTTAGCTAAACTACATGTAGATGGTTAAGGGTATTATCATATCCGGCACGGCCGAGTATAGCCCTCTTACATGTTTTTTTTTACAATTTTAAGATTATTAAATATGTACCATAAAAAAATCTATATATATAAAAGTGAAACTCTGTGTGTATGTGTGTTAGCTATAGACTCCGAAACTGTAAAACCTATCGGACTCAAACTTTGGAAAATTGTTGTTCACATTCCAGGGAGTGTTTATGGGTGGCAAAAAGTGGGCGGGGACACGCCCATAAAAATAAAATAGTTGTCATTTTTAGCTACTTACACTTCACCGATTTTCCTGAAGCACACATATTGAGCTGTCATGACTATATAATTTCGTGATTAAAAAGTGGGCAGGGCCACGCCCATAAAAAAGTTATTATTTTAAGATACTTTATTTTTTATTCAATAATTAAACAAAAAGACTAAATATGATTCCTCAGCGCCAAAGAGGCATTACAGAGGTATTTCTTAATTAGAAAAGTGGGCAGTGTCACGCCCATAAAAAAATTATCATTTTCAGCTACTTGAACTTCACCGATTTTTCTGAAACTTTGCACACATATTGAGCTGTCACGACTATACAGTTTTGTGATTAGAAAAGTGGGCAGTTCCACGCCCAAAAAACAATCAGATAATCCCCTTTATTATCACGAACATAGATATAGTGACTACAACACTGCAGCGTAGCCTAGATTCAATGTTATATGTTATTTAGCTTTATTAATTGAAACGCCATCCTTGATTTTAAGTTATTTTAAATATAGCTGTATTCTACGGGTCAAGCCATTTTATTTGACACAAATATTGTGGGGTTGAAGGGGACAATGCCGCAATTAATACATTTGACATCCGCCATTTTATTTCGGACGCTATCTTGTATTTTAAAATTTTCACTGTTTAGTGTATTCTACTGGTCAAGCGCTTTCATTTTTGCTAGTTGCTAAATTTTTTATTACTAGATTAGGCCCACACAGAAAACGGACTTAAAGCAATTTTGTAGTGGCGGCCATCTTGAATTTTAAGTGTTTTTACAGTGTCTTATATTTTTCTAGTCAAGCCCTTTCTTTTTATACTCATATCGCTCCTTTGTAAAGGGTCCGCCATCTAACGTTTTTTTTCAACTATTGCTTATTTCGTGAATGGTTACACTTAGCTCATGTCTGATTTGATAGACAATTCGTTTTATCCTTCTTATGAATGAATATGGAAAATATTGCGACATTACGTTGGCCGATTTTGACAAAAAAATTATCTTTTCAGATGAAACAAGAAATTATAACTTTTAGCTTTTCACACTTGATATTCAATTTAAATTCAGAATGCATTTTTATTTATTAAGAGGCGTAGCAACGTGCGCTGGGCTTTTCTACTTATACTATATTTTCTTAAAATTAAAAAGAATATAATATATAATTAAGAGTAGAATAATGTATATTTATATAATTTTCTCAACTCCTATCTTTTCAGGTGACTTGTTCATACTGGTGTTTAGCATGGATTCTAGGGAATCTTTTGAAGAAGTTGTGCGTTTAAGAGAGAATATTTTGGAAACCAAATGGGCAGCTCTAAATCCAGGTTCAGGTTTTAAGAAAAAAACTCTACCCAAAATACCAATGGTATTGGCTGGCAACAAATGTGACAAGGATCAAAGGCAAGTGAATAGAAATTAATGATTTTAAAATGTCGTTGAGTAACCACACTTTTACAGAACTTTGCAGCTGGACGAAATAATGGGCTACATAGCGGGTCAGGACAATTGTTGTGTCTTTGTTGAGTGCTCAGCCAAGCAAAATTTTCGTATCGATGACCTTTTCTATGCCCTTTTTACCGCCTCCAATTTGCCTCTTGAGATGGCACCCAACCACCATCGTCGTGTGGTTACTGTGTTTGGAGCCCCCTCACCACTACCACCACACACATCGACAGCAGGTTCGAAAAAGAATGCTCTCTCGATTAAACGGCGCTTTAGTGACGCTTGCGGTGTCGTTACACCAAATGCACGAAGGCCTAGCATACGAACCGATTTGAATTTAATGCGTTCGAAAACCATGCAAATGAGCGAAGGTGATAGCAGTGTGGCACGTAGAAAATGTGTAATTATGTAAACTTCAGTGTTTGAATATGAAATAAACATGAATTTAACATAAAGATAAAAACCAAAAACATATATAAATACATATATTTCCATATTGTGATAGTAGTTGACAAAAATATTATATAAGCAAAAAGAAGGAAGAGATAAACTTAATTTAAATTTATTAATTAATAAACATTTATACATACAAACATACATATTAAATTTATACATTAAAAAAAAGTTAATACAGCAAATATTGTTATTTTTCTATGAGGTTAAATATTATAATAAATGCTCTTTTTATAAATATTTAATAAGATTTATGTTAATTTTTTTTTTATAAAAAGTGAAAACAGAAAACAAAAATTAAAAACGAGCTAAGAGAGTATTTTGCAAATTTGTTGATGCATGATTTATTTGTTAGTTTTTTAATACATATTTGATAATTTTTTTAAATATTTATAGGATTAAATAATGTAAAAAAAATAGAAAGTAATGGGAATAAACGGGGGTTAAATTATAATATTATACAGATGCAAAGAGCGAAATAACTAAATACACCATTTCCTAAAGAAAATGAGATTGCATTCAGTGAAATTCATTTGCAGAGAAAATATTTGATAAAATCTGTTTACCAATTTAATTTTTTTTTTGCTTCACTTATTTTAAGTTAATTGATTTATATTAATAATTTCGTGGTTTATATATTTTTACATTTTTATTAAATGTAGGTTTTTGAAAAATGTCTTTCTTTTTGTATAATAAATATTTTAAAATTTAAGAAATATATATTTATTTGTAAATAATCACCCGATTTCATTTTAAAAAGAAAATTTCATAATCATTATGTGATGCATTTTAACATTCTATTCACAGAAATTTTTTTTAAAAAATGTCTTTCTATAGATAATTCTATAATTTTTTTTGACAGAAAATTCTGAATAACTTTTTGTTTTGCAATTTTTTTTTGTAGAAAATTGCAGATGTTTTATATAGAAATAGGTATGTGTATGTATGCATGAGGTGTATATAATTTTATTTTATTTAAGAAAAATTTTCCAAAGATTTTCTATTTAATTTTTTTTAAATTTTTTTAAAATGTTAGGAAATTTTTATGAAATTTTGTGCAATTATTTGTTTTAAGCAATGTTTTTGGTGTATTGTGTGTGTTTTTTCATTTGTGTAAGTTCTCTTCTGTTCACAAAACTATTCAATTTTTACGTTAGGCAAAAAGTTCTTAAGTTAAGACTGGGTTTAACTAAATTTTTTCTTTCTTTCGTTTGACATCAATATCTTAAAGGCCTTATTAGCCGAACGTTGCTGTATCCGTACTGTAATGCAACGTATTGTAAGCTGCTTGTGTTTAATTAATTTAAAGTTCAATGGATTAAGAAAAATTGTTTTTAAATAATTTAGTTCGCGTCACCTTATTTTGATTGTCTTGTTTTTTTGCCATGAAAAAGAAACAGGTTTCTACAAAACAGCGATGGGAATTAAAATTTTGCAAGTAATGATTTCTGTGGAGAAAAAGTACCTAATGACATCAGAACAATATTTTGTGTATGTATTTATTACTGATTTATAAACAAAGAATATAAATCTGTGGTCGCAAGGAAAAACAAGGTAACTCCATTTTTTTAAAACACGAGAAAAACGCATTTAAAGTTTTCGACATATTTTACTAGTTTTTTTTTTAATTCATATTCTAATGTCTGCGCATTAAAAAAAACATAATTTTACATCCTGTTGAACATTTTGGGTTGCAGTAAAAAACGTTTTACCCGTCAGAAGCGAAAATCAAGGTCAGTTACCTGATTTTTACCTAAAAATGGAGTTACCTGGTTTTTCATTGGTTTTCATTGTTTGAATTTATTCTTATATTTTATGGAGTTAAGGCAAGTTTTCATCGTCTTATGCATCGTCTTATGGAGATGATCGTCAAGGTTGCAGCAAAAGAGACTGAACTTGTAATTTTAAATTGTTATCAAAAAAAGTAATGAATTTCGTATTGATTTTAAAATCGAAAATTTTCCATTTTTTAGTTTTTAGTTTGCTGTTAAAAATAAAGGAATTCAGTAAATTTTGTTGTATGTTAATGATACAATTCTAGTGTTAATTATTGTTTACATCAACGATCAATCTCCTAGTGTTTTTCTTTAAGATATAATGGAGTTACCTGATTTTTCCTTAAAACACATGGAGTTACCTTTTTTTTCCTAAAAACTGGTATTTAAGCGATTTTTATTTTGTAGATTACTCTTAAATGTGATACTTTTTTAAAATTTTGATCTGACAGAGTGATGGCAAATCCAAAATCCATAAAATTTTTGGTGTTTTTTCAACTTTTTGGAAAAATGGAGTTACCTTGTTTTTCCTTGCGACCACAGAAATAAGAAATTATTGTTTGTATATACATTCATATCTAAGCATACATTGCATTTTTATACAATTTAAATTCTTACATACATATAATAAAAGAAGTAGTTAAAATCTATTAGAAATAATTTATTGGTTTGATTAAATTCATTTATTTATTAAATGTAGTACATATGTGTTCTTTATTTCCTTATATCTGTGGCTTGGAGCTAAAAGGGCCAATGTCAAAATATTTACTTTTGAGAAAATTGGAATTGAACTTTAACGTTTATTGGTGCTTTCATAGTGACATTGGCCAGCATTTTATTTATGAAGCTGTTCTGGGTTAAGTATGACTTTAGCTATTTTACCATAATGAAATAGAGCAAGAAAACAGATCTAATGCAATGATTAACTCAAAAGGGCAAAAAGTGACATTAACTCTAAGCCACAGATATATATATGTATAACATACATACATAAATTTGATTTGTCACAAGTCCAAAGATATTATTACAAAAAAGTAGTAACACCCTCACATCATATAATTAACAAGCGGGCCATCGCTGTGTTATAAATGCCAGGCAACAGTATAACCCCCCGACCACACGAGCAATATGTTTGGCAATTGTAGCCACAGCAATTGCCAAATTATATTGCCAACACAATATATTATCGTATGGATCGCATGAATATGTATTAGACCACATATTTAGCAATAAATGCAAATAATTCATTGCTGAACATAAATTTGTCAATAATCATGTAACAAAAAAAAAAAAAACTAATTTATAAGAGAACTCCGTAGAAAAAAGGAAAAAATATTAATATTAACATAAATTTTCTTTTATACCGAATGGTACGTTACAGTATGTTTAAACTCAGTGAGCTTTTGCTTTGCTTTCCATATGTCATAAAAATCTGATACATTATATTACAGATACGCTAAGCTAATTCTGCCTTAAGTCTAGCACAACTGGTTTCAATCTTAGAAACTTGCAATTTTAAGACCTAAAAACTTTTTGCTTACAGAAATATTTTCTTCCTTTAATAAAAATTTAATAAATTTATTTGTTTAAGTACATGTTTTGTTTAAATTTATTGAGGATTTTATTGCATCAATAAATTTCAATTCTTTGTGGAAATGGTCAAGTAGAAGTAAAAAAATATTTCATAAGACCTACTTATTAAAAATAATCAAAGTATTGACTTTGACTTCTTTATAAAATGCGCTTTAAGCAATAATTAATAAATATGAATTAAAAATAAATAAATCTTTGAAAGATACTTTCTTAAAAATTAATGTAAATAATACATATAACGTTACATAAATACACACACAATAAAATTATCCTAAATATATATCTTAGAAAAGTTGATTTATTGTTATAAAAAATTGCAAAAAATATTAAATATGATGGAATTAAAGAAAAATTATACATTTTACTTTTCAAATTGAGAGCATAATTATGCAACTACAACATGGTTGGGTGACATGGATTTATTTCATCAAGACTTCTTCTCATATAAAAGATTTTATAAAATAAAATATGTATGTTGTAAAGTACTTAAAAGGAATGCAAAATATTTATGAAAGAATTCTAGATAATCCAAGTGGAATCGAGAGTGAGTTTCAAGTAATTCAAACGGGTCTACATTATAGTTTTTAGAAAGATTTTAAAAATATAAAAATGAAATAAGTTGAAAGTATATAACTTCTCTATCTTTGGGAGTAAGTACATAATCATTTATATTTTAATACAGTCCTGTTGCTCATCAGACCACTTTGACAACATTTTCTATATACAGTCAAGTTCAGATATAAGCATATCGTTTAATAAAAATAAGTGATTAATTAAAATGATATATTAACATAAAAAATTTACTAAATATTCGAGATACTCTCCCAAAATATGTTTAATATTTTTAATTATTGGTTATAAGCTGGTATATATGCATTTCACTGGTGCTTATGACAGATCATCAGTATCAGTATATAAAAATTGTAAACATATTAATAATTTTATTTTGATCATCTGGCATAACCACCACTTAAATGTATATATTAAACCCATCAACTAATAAATAAAATAAAAATGTAATAAATAAACTCCTGTTTCTGTTATTTTTGACTTAGTTAACAGAATGCTAAACATTTTGTTAAATTATTGTAAACTTCTTTCAACTGGCCATTAGGTTAATCTAAGCTGGATTGAAATACACAGGTACACAAATTATTTATTTTATTATTATTATTATTATTTTTATTATTATTATTATTATTATTATTATTATTATTATTATTATTTTAAGTTTTTAAGTTTTTATTTTTATTATTATTACATTTATAGTTATAACTAGAAAAGCCCAGAGCGCGTTGCTACGCCCCTTAATGAATAAAAATGCATTCTGAATTTAAATTGAATATCAAGTGCAAATGGCTAAAAATTATAACTTTTTTTAAAGGGCGTGGCACTGCCCAGTTTTCTAATCATGAAACTGTATAGTCATGATAGCTCAATATGTGTGCAAAGTTTCAGAAAAATCGGTCTAGTGTAAGTACCTCAAAATTATAACTTTTTTATGGGCGTGGCCCTGCCCACTTTTCTAATCACGAAATTAATTAGTCATGACAGTCCAATATGTGCGCAAAGTTTTAGAAAAATCGGTCCAGAGCAAGTAATTCAAAATTCAAAATTTTTTATGGGCTTAGCCCCGCCCACTTTTTTCCACCCATAAACACTCCGTGGAATGTGTACAACAACTTGCTCCGATCGGTTTTACAGTTTCGGAGTCTATAGCTAACACACACACACAGACTCTCACTTTTATATACACCCTTTTTTTATTTATTTATATAAAATCGAAACTCTGTCTGCCTATATATGTGTGTGTGTGAGTTAGCTATAGACTCCGAAACCATAAAGCCGATCGGACTCGAACTTTGGAAAGCTGTTGTACTCATTCCAGGAAGTGTTTATGGGTGGTAAAAATTGGGCGGTGATACGCCCATAAAAAATAAGTTATAATTTTTAGCTACTTGCACTTGACCGATATTTCTGAAACTTTACAAACATATTAAACGCTCATGATTATACAATTTTGTGATCAGAAAAATGGGAAGTGTCACGACCATCAAAAATAAGTTATCATTTTTAGCAACTTGCACTAGATCGATTTTTCTGAAATTTTGCACACATATTGAGCTGTCATGACTATACAGTTTCGTGACTAGAAAAGTGGGCAGTGTCACGACCATAAAAAAAGTTATGATTTTTAGCTTCTTGCACTTGATATTCAATGAACATTCAGAATGCATTTTTATACATTAGGGGGCATAGCAACGCGCGCCGGGCTTGGCTGGTATTATATATTGGTTAAAAAATTTTTAAATTTTTTTGTGGAATTTGTCCAAATTGTTATAAAAGCAAGAAAATTTTTTAAATGTTTAACTTGTCGAAGTATTTGTGTACTTCACAGAATAAATAAATAAAAAAAATATTCAAAATTAATATATGTTCGACCTTATTTTAAATTACTTATTCTGGCTTAAGTTAATTTTTTTATAAATTATTACATTTTTAAATTAAATTGTAAACATTTAAGAATATTGAAAAATTATTCTGATATCAGCCGAGTGGAATATTTTTTCGAAATCAGCTACGATTTTGTCATCAGCATCTTTTTATCGGTATAAAAAAAAGAACATTTCAATATCTCTTACATTTAAAAAAATAACAATCAGTTTTTTAAGCTAAGTTACGAGGCCAAAAGTTGTTACGTAGAGAAGGAGGTGGTGGTAAGTTTTACACCGTTTTCTTTTCGCTGTTATTGGTTAAATTTTTTCACCAGCTATTGATTTTGTTTTTTTACAAGCCAGACATATTGCATATATGTTTACAATTTAAAAAGTTGGTTTTAGTAATTTATGAAAAAATAATCAACATAAGCAAGAATAATTTTCAATTTTTTAAAAAAATGTTTTACAAGGTTTAACTAAGTAAAACTGATTCACCACAAATTTAAAATTAAACATAATTTAATAATAATTTCATAATAATATAGTGCCCCTGTGGACTAGTCAGTAAAGGACAAGTCAGTTGTTTGGGGGTTGCGGGTTGGATTCCCGCCGAAGACTCTGGAATTGTCTGCTTCTCTTTCTCTTCTATTCTAAATATTTGTATTCTTATTCTATTCATCTCTCTATTAAGGCGTCACAATGGACCGTAATGGTCTCCGAGTGAAGGTGTGAGGGTAACTTTGCACCAGCCTTACCTACCTACCTAATATTATACAAATAATTTACGATAATTTTTCGAAACAACTTTCTAGACTATTAAAACTTAAGCAGCCTTTAGATAAGAAACTTTGACACTTTTCAGCTCACTCCCTATTCTAACAGATTGGTTAGGTGTTATATTTTCTTAACAATTTGTTTCATCTTAATAGTTCTTTCATATACAATACTTTGCATTCATATTAATAACTTGTCTAGATACATTTTATTTTCGTTGTTTATGAGTTTTTTTTTCTAAATTCAAGTAAAAACAAGTCACTCAGGGACCGTAAATAACAGATATTCACAAAATTTAAACTCAAAAGCTCTTCAAGTTAGAGCCTATTTCGAAATAATTTTTATTTTATGATAAAAATAAGAAATCTCCTTTACAGATATTAATTTAACCTTTTATTTTTACGTTGAAAAACAACTCTTTTTAAGTCATAAAATAACCGTTATAAAAGAACTATTTTGATTTCACTTATAAACCATACGATCCCTGAAGTCACTTCATACTTCTTATAGTGTGTGCGCATAAAAATCTCTATATGAAAAAAAAATTAATGTAACCTAAAAATTCATCATAAAATATTTTAAAACATATCTACAGCAACACAAACTAAGAAAAAACTTATCCAATAAAATATTTTCTAAAATAAACTATTTTAAACTCTATCTCACCGAAATAAAAACGAGCCGATATTTTGTTTAATTTATAAGGAATTAAAACGACCAACAAAAAAAAAAAAAAAAAAAAAATATATAAAAATATAATAGTGCTATACTAAATTTTAAATATCTTTTATCAATATGCTATAATAAGTTAATTTTGTAGTTAGTTTCCTTTATATAAGTTATTTATAAACTGATTTTGCTGATTTGTAATAGCCAAATTATCGAAATAATGACTGATTGATGTGCTTCAATAAGCACGTCCAACAGTTATTAAGTTATTTTTACAAAATCATAATCATGTATTAAAATCGATTTTTTTCAAAAGTTTTTTCATTGACAAGTTTCAGTACAATGAAATAAATTTTTGTTTCGCCTTGCAGTTTATGGATCGCTTTTGAAAAGAGTTTGTGGAAATATCCAGCAAGAATACATTTCATAATTTTAAGTGTTTCTTAAATAAAAAAAAAACAAAATTTAAAAATAAATTTAACTAAAATAAATCATAACTAAAAAAAATTTTATTCATATTTTATTTTTAGCTGTTATGAGTTTAAAATTTGTTTTTAGAAGTAGGTCTTATAGTGACCTAGGGCCGACCAACAATAAACCAACCATATCAAACTATAATAAGCAAATTTATGTTCATCTTATACTTGTTTTGAATAAAAATATTATGACAGATATTACTACTTCGACCAAAACGATTGATGCATTTAGAGGTCTGTGTGCCATATAGCTCTCTGCTTATGATGGTGTAGGGTAAATATAATAATTTAAGATCTTCTATCAGCTATCTCATCTTCCTTATATAACGAATAAAAAATGTTCTTATTGCAATCTTTGTTCTAGTGACAATAAATGTTTTAAGGCAGAATTAGTCTTTACTTTCTGTTCCGAATCAGCTGACTTCATTCTGTTAAATAGAATATGTATACAAGTCGTTAGTTGTTCTGTGACTTTCCGTGCCGTTGCGGACTAACCTGTAGAAAATAGAATTCAACGTTAAGTGACGGCCATTTAGAGAGAAACAGCTGACATTTAAGGTGCCTATATTTTAAAGGTGGCTGCAACATAGAGACTCTGTTTGCTTATATATGAAATCTGACACAACAAATATTTTTATGTACGGACTTTGACGAGAAAAATAAACAAAAAATATAATAAGCTTGTGTTTGTAAGATTACCTTGTAAATTAAGATTAATTTACAGAAGAAGTAACCACAAAAATTAAACAACAGAACGGCAAGCCACAGAACGACAACAGAAAGTAAAGACTAATGAAGCCTTTAACTAAAGCTTGTTTAAGATAAGTGTTTTGTTATTTTAATTATCTGTACCAAATAAGAATGTTTATAAGTATGTTAAGTCTATATTACACATATCGTCGCAACTCAAAATTCTTATACTTTCAGGAGAGGCAAAAAAATGTTGATCATGCAGTGGCAATACAATTAACAAAAAACAGATATAACGATAATTTTCCAGTCAAAAAAGATAGTGATAAGAAAACAATGTTTGGAGTAGTTAAAGATGTGTATTGTAAATTAAAATTATGGAAAAAGAAAAATTTTGAGCTGTGACGATAGCGTATGTAATATTTTTAATTTGTATTAACAAATAAATGTGACGAATAGTTTTATATTTTTTTTTATAATACTTTTTAGAATTAGTTACGAGTTTTAAAATCTGTAAGCTGGGTTAGTTAATTCTTAAGTGAAATATTTGTAAGATTAAACTTTATTTGCAAAGTTATTTGTTAAAACAGTAAAATAAAAAATTTTTACTTACAGTTTTTTTTTTCAAAATACATGAATAAAGATTCTAAATTAATTAATTCCATTTCGCGCACATGTAAAACTTAATTTTTTTTCTATTATATTTTATATATAAAAATTTGTATACCAAATCATTATATTATTTTTAAACTGTTTAATTAGAAATATACATATTAATATCACTACTTAAATATCCCGCCTAAATAATTAAAACTACAAAACTTAAAATATATAATACAAAACATATTTTGGACCAATAATATTTAAAAACAAAAAGAATTTCTTAAATAAACTCTATCAAATCTTAAATCTTTTACTTACACATTCAGCAATGCATACCAAAGGAAACAACTATGTATTTTTTATAAAACAATTTCTTATTCAAATTATATAATTAAAAAAAAAAATAAATAATATTAAAGGTTTCTTTCTTAAAAAAAGAAAATAAATTTAATTTTATTATGTATTAATTAATAGAATAACGGCAAAAAAAGCTTGCTTTAAAGTTATATAAAATAAATAAAAATATTTTTGACTGAAATTATTATAAAAACCAACAAATAGTAAATTATTAATGATCTAAAATTATAACATGCATATATTGAACAAAAAAAAAAACATGTTAAATGAATTATGTAAACTTTGTTAAAATATTGTTTTATTTGTTTGTGTTATGTATATAAATTTAATTGAAAACGAAATATTTATGGAAAGAAAAATATTTAAAAAAAAGTTTTTTATAAATAATTATAAATTAAATAATAATTGTTAACATTTTGACAAAAAAAAAAAATAAATAACGATTTAGACTAACAATAACTTTGTTCGTTATAAGTTCAAATAAATAAAATAAAAAACGTAAAGAATAAATTACAAATCTTAGTTTCATTCCATTCGTATATGCGACAGCTTTCTGCCAAAGTTTTTACTGGTAGTATTATTATTATTAATTATTTTGTACTTACTCGATAAGACGTTAGTGTAGAAAAGCTTTTTGTTTATATACATTTACCATGTGCACAAACCCTGTTGCTTAACTAACATAAAGCTTTTTACTAGTTTAAAAAAGTATCGTTGCATCCCAGGGATGGGGCACAATTTAGATTCTGTGTAAATGGTATATAAAAACTTTTTGTGTGTCATGTCATAAGGTGAAACCATCAGGCTTACCGGTAGAAAATTTTAAAAAATTTCGTTTTATCTAAAAAAAAGTCGAACAAAAAGTCTTCTTAGAAATTTTTAATCGCACATACTTTTTTAATGATTTTTATTAATAAAAAATATAACAAAATAAAATTACGGCTCAAGCAAAACATAAATCAAAAAAGCATTCATTGCAAGAGCCATTTTAACAAACATACGCATTTCTTATAAACGGGCATACTGCAGTAAAAGAATATTTCAGTAAAAATGGACTTTTACTTGTACTGAAGTTTAATTTGCAGAACCAGTAAATTTTTACTGATACGAAACTGAAAAGTTTAAAGAAAAAAATTTAACTGCAGTCAATCAGTAATGCAATATAACATCAACAATTGTGAAATTCACAATTCTGTATTACCTATTGTATTATTGAACGTCAATTGGTATTAAAAGTCAAGCAAATAAAAAATCAGGAGAGTCTGTATAAACAACAAGCATACAATATTGTAAGCGCATTAAAAATGGGTACAATACGCTGGGGCTGTGAATTTATTAATAATGAAAGAGTTAAAAAAAAAGTTTGCCAGACTATACTCTGTTCATCGTTTTTTTGATTTTTTGTAATGAAAAATTTCAGAATAATAAAACGTGTTTAAAACAAAATCTGTTTTTGTCGATAACTTTACAAAAAAAGGGGAAAAAGTTGCAACAAAATAAATAAATTGCAAAATTACCTAGTTTTAAAAAGTCGCACAAAAAGTCACAGGACGCCAAAAAAGGGTCAAATTGCGATTTAAGTCGACGAGAGGTAACCGTGGCCACCATTCTTTTACTGTACAAAAACTTTTCATTTTATAGTTTCACAGAGCGAGAATTGAACCCCTTGAGATATTGTTTTATATTAACTCCTATTAGATATTAACGATTTTCTTGTATAAAATCATTTTTAAAGGGTTATCCATTTACTGGTTTCAAAACCGCTGCTCTGATAAGGCTGTTAGTTGTTAAAAAATTACTTGTTTTTTATCTGCAGTGTGTCTTTTTTAGCCAAATATTTGCCATTTACGTATATAGAGCTTTTAATAGACGAGGAGCGCTTAAAAACTCTTAAAACTTACAACAATAGTGGTGGCTCTTACGTAGCCTACATTGTTATTTTCTAAAAGAAGGCATGAAAATATTATCAATCTGGCAACAGTGTAATATATCTATAAAAGGATGTGAAAAGCTTTTCAAAAGTCTAATCAGAATTCGTTCTTAATTTTTTATCATAGTCAAAGGAAAATTAAAACTCTAAAGCTTTTATTGAGCTTTTGATACAGAAGCGTTTTATTGGCGTCAAATACCAATTGAGGATAATAATTTTACACCAGGTGGTGTTTGAGAGCTTTAAGGAAAAATGAATTTCAAATATAATTTTCAGGAATTATTTAGAAAAAAGTTGGTGGTAGTAAAGCGTTGCCAGTCTTTGAGAATATAATATTTTTTTAAGTACAATAATGTTTTAAAAACTTTTTAAGTAAAATCATTGCAACATATACATACATACGATACAACAGAAATTGTTTTTACAAGAAATAAACCAAAACCGTACTATAAGGACGATATATGTAATATACAATCGAGGGTTGTGAATTGCAAAATTAATAGTAATTTTTGGCGGTTTTTTATTACATTCTTCACCTATGGTGCCAACGGTGGTTTTGTGTTTTCGTTTGTAATTTCTATAATATTTATTTCAGACCACATAAAGCATATACTTTCTGAAAGCTTATAAATAAGGGAGTCGATTGAGTAATTTCTGTTTGTCCATACATATGTCCATATATGTTGGTTGAAATCATCTCTAAGTATACCCAGATCTGTATGTATGTAAGTATGCACAGATCTGTAAGTATGTAGTACCAATTTTTTTGAAATACTCAACATTGAATCGCTATAGACATCCATCACAATTGCATCTAGAGCTATTTTGGACAAAATGGTCCTTAATCGTCAAAGTTATGGGCGATTTTTTTTTTTCAAAAATATATATATTTTTAAATAAGTACAAGTTAGTAAAGCTCATAATTAATTTGTAGACATGTTGAGACACCATACTACAACCTGTTAAAAAATATTGCTGAGAAATACTAACATATTGAGAAAATAGAACCTATAATACCCTTTTTATACCCATCACACAGTGAAAAAGGGTTTGTCATTCCGTGTGAAAGTTCTACAATTTTCATTTCCGAAAATCAGACACATCAGTACATAAACAACTAAGATATGAGCAAAAAACCACGATCACCTAGATTTTTTATTTACAAAAACAACATTACAACAACATATATACATACAAACGTGTATACTGGTTAGAGTAAACGTGGCATCGAATCCCAGCTGAGCCAAAAAAAAATTTTTTTATATATTATTTATAGCTTTATTTTTTTTAAATTTTTTTTTGTTTTATATTTATTATTAATATTTTAATTATTTTTTTTAAATTTTTTTCTTAATTTTTTTTTAAATTTTTTTTTATTTTTTTTTTTTTAAATTTTTTTGTAATTTTTTTAAAATTTTTTTTTTAACATACATACGTACGTAAGTTTATAATTTTACAATGGGATGTTATTACATATGTATGTTTTTTATATATGTATGTACGTATTTTATCTGAGATGAATGGTGATACAAACTACAGTTATTGCATTACTATACGTTGTGAAGGGTATATAAGATTCGGCACGGCCGAATATAGCACTCTTACTTGTTCACTGTGTGAAGGGTATAATTAATTCGTTACATGTACACAAATCGACATATTGATATTGAAATATTGGCTAAATATCGATATACATATCAGTAAAATATATCATTGTATTTTGGGAAAACATATTCAAAGATATATTTTGAATACCCTGGTTTATAATACATATGTATATATGTACATATGTATGTATGTTTATTGAGAACAAAATTTATGCTTTTTCGACTCACTAGATTCTTTCGGTTAAAGAAAACATTATTTTGGTTTATTTAATTAATTATTTCCATTTATTTTAAATCAGTTTTTTTTAAATTAATTTTTCTTTCATTATTATATTTAGTTTCTTAGGACTAGAATGGTTCCTTAACAAATAATCTGAGTATTAATTACCACCTAATGATGCTGCATGATGACTTACAATTTGAATTTATTTTATATTTAATTTCATGTTTTTTTTTTAATTCATAATTTTTTGCCTTAAATTATTTTTAAAATAAAAAAATAAATTATTAATAAACCAGTAATGATTTAAAGACTTATTTGTGGCTTTTGGTTACTTTGTTTTCGTTTTCTCTTTTGTAAATGCAAAATAAGTTGGTAGTTTTTTCTTTAATTTTTTGTTTATTTTCATAATTTTAACCATAATTTATTTATAAGAATTAAATAGTTTAAAGGTGTTATTTTTAGGTATTTATTTATTATTGGTAGTCATTAGATCTAGACTATGGCTAATAGTAGTTGTTGTAGTGTGTAGTGTATAAGTTTTTATATAAAAATTATGTAGGAAGGAGCAAGTATGAGAATCTGTTTGTGTGTATGTATGTGGGACATTTAAGTATTATGTAAGTATTTAGGACATTTTAATTCAATTTATGGGTTTAGTGAATTTTCAAATTATATAGGAGAAATTTAAATTTAAATAGTTTTTCATTACAAAATAATTGTTTTATGTAAATACGTTCGTGGAAGTCTATTTAAATGAAAATTTTGTTGTGTGGCTGAATTAATAATTATTTTTTTTTAAATTAAATTATTTTACTATTTCGCTATAGTTATGAAGAATACTTGCATTTTCATTTATGTTACTGTTTTTTTTATTACTTTTCCTACTTTTTTATCGTATAAAAAAATTAAAATAAATAATTGTTATGCTACTCACTCATATTTAAAAAACATATGAAATCAGAGCGTGTTTGTAGGTGTATTTATATATGTGTGTTGGTGTGTTGTTATTTAATTAATTACATCTTTTTAGTTTTATGCTAGGCTTTTTCTTCGACTTTGTTAGTTTAAGGAATTTTTTATAAATATAAAAATTTATACGTCAAGTAAGGTGAGGTTATTTACATTGTATTATGAAAGCCAGATAACTAGCTTTGCCACAGCAGGATTTTTTTTAGTGGATATTTAAACATCTTACCCCCATAGTTTTTTTTATGATTTTTTGTTATAATTTACAACACGTTTTTAAAACTACATGCTTAAACTTCTGTTTTATTTAACTGAATGTGGCGGTAAATTTTTTGTAGAAATAGGGGAAATTAATTAATGGTTGTATTGTTGGATAAAACTTGTTTGAACTTAATCAAAATATTAGTAAACTTCAGTGTCTGTTGCAAGTGAAATTGCAATAGTGTAAATTTATATTCATTTTTATTTGTCTTTATCAAACGAAATGGGTAATAATGCTTTAATTTTTTTAAAACATTTTAAAATGGTGAAAAAGAAGTCAAGAGAAAAATGTATGAGAAAAATGTATGAGAAAAATGTATGAGAAAAATGTATGAGAAAAATGCGTTAAAAACACAAACATTTCTTGATGTTACTTAATCTAAAAATATTGACTGTTAACAAAATATTTATGTTAAATTCGTTTTTTTTTTTAACAAACTTAATATAAAAATTTTTCAAAAAATTCATTTTTCATTCCCATTTTTTTGAGTTGTTTTAAGACAACTTTACGTGAAACCAGCTTTAAATGGGTGACACGTAAGATGTGCCAAATGTTTTCATAATTAATTATTACTATTACACACGTTTGGTAAACACTATCTTCTCCTACCTCCACACCACTTACTCATGGGTGTCAATCCGAATGTTATCCGAATGGCTATTTTACTATTTAGATGTTATCCAATCTACTAAATTTCTGGATGTTATCTTCGACGTTCTAACGACAACTGGCTGGTGACTTTACTGGACCTCTTGTTCTCTCGAATGTAATCTCACAGAAATGGCTGGATGATATCCTGTCCTTGTCTGTTAAATTTACAGGCCGTAAACTAGTTAAAGTTACTAAATGACTTGCCTAACTAGCCTGTAGCCAAGTCATACCAATACACCACAATATTAGCCTTTCTCATTAGTCATCAGATCCTTTTATACTATTGCTAGAGTTTTAAAATGTAGCTTTGTCGCATCTTGTAGTTACTGCCTACAATTTCACTATTTGTTTAAATTAAGCTCACTCACCAACTTGGCTCACCTTCGGGTCGTTACTCCCTCTCTATCTCTCTCATTCTCTCTCTGAGGTCATCCTTCTCTACTATTTATTGTTTCACTTTTCTCTCTTTTTAGCTCTACCATCAATTAGGAGTCCACTAAACACCTTATTTATCGGTCAGTGATAGTGGGTAGTGGGACCTATTTGTATACCATACCAATGGATGCAATCCATTAGTGGAAGTCATATGTAAGCGAATGTAATCACCTTACAAATAGAATAAAAGTTTTATTTTGGTTTATATATATTTTATTTCTATTTGATACAGCAGTTACAAGGTATTGCCATGCGAACTTAAATTCAATTTAAATTAGGGTCCCCGAATCTCTAAGAAAATGCTAATATTTTAAACTTTTAATTATCAGGTATGTATTAAGTTGGAAAAATATTTTAAGGAACTTTCGCTATTCTTACTCCAAAAAAGTTTTTTTTTTTATAAATCTTAAGATTCCAAAGAAAATGTGATAAAAATTTTTATAAAACTTTTTCATTGTTTGTTATGAAATTTAAATAATTGCAAATTCGATATGTGTTTAATGAAATTACATATTTTAATTAATTTAAATATTATTAAATATTTTTTTTTTAATAATTGTGTGGTTAAGTTTTTGAAATTAAAAAAGAAAAAAAAATATGTATTTAATCCTGCTGTGATTGGCTTTTGTTTTAAATTTAAAATTATATTTTGCCTCAATAGAATGTAGTTGATATTTAATTTGTTTTTTTTTTGTATATTTTTATTATTGTATTTAAACTTTAAATTTATTTTTATAAAAATTCAATAAATTTATTGTTTTAATTGTTAATGCTTTCGTTTGAATTTTAAATTATTTTCAGTTGTTATTGCTATTTTTGTTTGTTTTAATTACATAATGATCTTGATGTTTTAGTGTTTATTTCTATTTGTTATTATTTTTTTTTCTGTTAATTAATTTTTTTGTATTATTTTTTGCTTTGTTATAAGTAGATATGGGTGTATGTACGTATGTATGTGTATGTGTATAAATAGTAGTTGATATTTGTTTTTAATAAAATATTACAATATATACAAAAATTTTCATTAAATATTTTTACTTTGCTATTATTTATATTAAAAATATTTTAATTTTTTTTTATTTCATTTTCAATTATTGTAGTTATTTCTTTAAATTTTTATCCTATTTTTAAATAAAGAAAATTATTTTTTTTTACTTTTACATTTATAAAAAAAACCCATAATCAATTTGTATTTTATTTTTGACAAATATTAAATTTTCTTGAATAAAAATTTCATTAATTTTGCATTAATTTTTTAATATTAATTAATATAAATTTGTGTAAAAATTTAAATTATTATATTTTGGCAATGCCTGCTTTTTTTCATTTCGTTTTTAAAATAAGTGGATTTTCTATTCGTTTAGGTAGTTTTTTGTTTTTTGTTTTTTTTTTTTTTTTTTTTTGTTAATGGCAATGTTTTAAAAATCTCATTCGTCGTCAATAGTTTTGGTAAATCTAGAATGTAATGACAATTTGTTGTTGTTTTAAATAAATAAATCTGAGTATGTTTTTCGGATTATTATTCTATGTAATTAATAATAATGATTTTGGAAATTTAAAAGAAAGCTTATTGATGATTCTAATTTCAAGTCAATACACTTTTTAAATGTTGCTCGTATGCCTCAGCCGTATGGAACTCGAATTGTCTGTAAAGAGAAATAAAGAAAAGGAAAGTTATTAAAAAAATGTTTATACAGTTTTGGGTTAAAGAGAAAAACAAAGCATTTTTATTATTAAAACGCACAAAACGCGAATATTTAATAAACTTTTTTAATGATGCAGAGTTTAGGCACAGTGAAAATTATTACACAGCCCGACAAAATTAAAAACGTTTTTTGCTTCTTTAAATTTATCAACTGATTCTAGTTAATTTGGGTGCGCTGAATTTAAATCTGTAATCAGTTTGTCTCTATCAGCTCTAGTTTTCATGATATAGCTTTTTTATTTCTTTATACTCTCCACTGTAAGTGAGGAGGGTATATATCAGTTTGTCATTCCGTTTTTTCCGAAAATATTATTTTTTGTGTAATTGCTAGCTGATTAACGGGAATTTTATTTATGTAATATTATTCAGAACGTTATTTTTTCTTTTTGCACTCCAATTGCATATCGGAAGTTAGTTGCTTGTAAGAAGTGGTTTATTGCAGTTGGCAAAGTTTATTAAAAAAGTGTTGAGGAGTTGATCTTGGTGACCAAGATAAAAGCTGGGCTCCACACATTGTGTGCAATACTTGCTGTGTAAATTTGCGACAGTGGACTCAAGGAAAATGAAATAGGCTTAAGTTTGGTTTGCCGATGCTTTGCAGAGAGCCCAGAAATCATTTGGACGACTGTTACTTCTGTTTAATGAGTATTAAGTGATTTTGATAAGTCAATGACCAAAACTGAACGAAATGCGTGGACATCATTCGGCTGTTCATTCCAGATTTCTTCTTTGTTTTTTTTTTTTTTTCTTAAATTCCTATGGAAAAGTTTTACTTTTTAAATACTTAAAAAAAGCTTTATAATGAAAACTAGAGCTGATAGAGACAAACTGATTACAGATTTAAGTTCAGCCCACCAAAATTAACTAGAATCAGTTGATAAATTTAAAGAAGCAAATTGAGTGTTGGCCTGTGTTATCATTGATTTGTTGGCATATATGTACGAATATTTTGTTTAAGTTTTAACGCATATATTGTCTTAACACATAAACATGTACATGCACTTCTTACAGTCAAAACTAAACAAAAGCGTTACAATTTTGAATACATTTTATATAAAATTTATATATAAAATATTCCGCATAGCGAGCAATACATAAAAATCAAATCCTTTTAGGACGTGGTAGAGCTTTTTCTGAATTTTATCATCGTCTTTAAAATAGTTTTTATGCTAGAGGATAAAATAATAATAATTATATTAATAATATATTTTCAAATCAAAAATTTCCTATCTCATACAAAGAATACAAAATTTTCAAAACAAATAGAGCTAAATTTGCATTTGCATTTTACACGTCCGTCAGGCTTTCAGATTTATCTTTTGATTTAATTATATTGGAAATTTCTAATAAAAATCTAAAAAAAATTATCTAAATATAAATCTAGTTTACATCAAATTAAGTTACAGTGAAAGAGGCTTTTTGTTTAATTCTTTTTCATGTAAGTACTTACAAATTAGATGCCAATATGAATTGAATATATTTAGAAAGTTGTAATGGGATGAAATACGAACGGCCTTATTCATAACAAAAAGTTAGCCACAGTTTATACACTACGTACAACGAGCTGCTAACTAGAATGCCGATTAAGCTTGGCAGCTCGTTAGCACAGAGTTTATTCATAAGAAACTTTTTTCTGTCTGCCAACTTTTCATAAATCAACTCTGAAATTGCATGATACCCCTAAAATATGCAACCATTTTTTGTTTATAATCCCTAATTTTGACGTTTTTGTGTTTCCATCGATACTAACAATTTTTAAAATTGAAAAATAAATTAAAAAATAAACGAACAATATAATTTTTATTAAAATGGAAAAGCAACGCAAACGATCTGTAAATTGGGAACAGGATGAAAAGGTAGGTAAAAAATATTGGTAATGTAAAACAACAACACATAAAAGCTGTCTTTCACAAGTTGGCAAACGTTTGGCAGCTCGTTAACAAGAGTTTAGCCAGAGTTTGGCATGAGTGTTATGAATAAACTTAATGCTAACTTTATGCCAACTTTTTGTTATGAATAAGGCCGGAAGAGATTAAAACGCTATAATTTAGCTTAGCTTCAGCTAATGGAACATTATTGAGCTATCGTCAAATAGAAGTGCAGTCGTACAACGGCGATGGTGCCAAAATAATCGCATCTATAACGTGTGTATTTTATTTTTGACAGACCGTAGTCATCAGCCTGTCGTTGTCTATGTGTTAAAAGCTTTACTCCAAATGATTTTGCTAATTAACATACCTACCGAGAAAACATTTAGCTTTAACACTGCTTAGAATATTGTAAAAATCGCTAATCATAACTTTGTCCAAATTGAAGTACGATATTAGAATAAATTTAAACAATACTTGAGAGTTTCTTCGGCCTAAACGAACTAATCAATAGCTGCAAAACTCATCTAACCTCCTACACGAGGAACTTTCGGAGAGAACCATTAAGTCAGAAATACAAATTTGGTACAGGACTATTTGCAAAGTTTTTATTTTAATTATTTTCTTAAATATCCTTTACTAACTACCCATTTTTGATTTAAAGTTAAGAAGTCATTTTGTTCAACAAATATTAATACGTTTGTGTGGTTCTATTTGTATATATTTTTAATGATATTTGTGTATATAGCATGTTTATAAAAACTCTGTTCATCATCACTGTAATATCAAGGAGATCATGTGCAATCCTCGTATTAGGGTCATCTTTTATACGAAATAAAAAATATTTATTTATTAATTCATTAAATTTTTTTTAGTTTTAACTGAAATTAAATTTGTAAAATTATTTAAAAATTAAGTAATAAATCTAGATTTAAGTTAAATTTTTATTTTAAGCTATGGACGTTAGTTCACGGTAAAAACAAATCCCTGCTGTAGATGGAAGCGAGTAGTATATGTGTATACTTAGTTGAAGTTCTCGTTAACACAAGATGCTTACATAGTCATGTAGCATGGCGTAAAAGAGTTGCTATTTCATATCCTGTTGCGGAAACTGATTTATTTTATTATTTGTGTGGGTGTTAGAATCACTAAAATAGCAAATAATACATGCGCATACACACACACATGTAGCCAGTCAACTGAATAACCCAACAAACCAAAAAGCATTAGAAATTGTTTGAAACAAACTTGTTAGCATTAGCTCTAAATTAAAAAAAAGTGTTCAAAATATTATTGTAAAAGACTTGTTAATAAAAATTATTTATCAAACAAAATTGAACCCTTGCCATAAACTTATTTTCGCAAGCTTGCTTTAAGCTTATAAATATAATAACAAAATTAATGTTTCAGTTTTTTGTTGCTCATCTAATATATTTATAATATTTTTTATAAAAACCCATCTCAAGAATGCTAATAAGAAGTTATAGAAAATTATTTACGGCCTTATTCATAACAAAAAGTTGGCATAAAGTTAACATTAAGTTTATTCATAACACTCATGCCAAACTATGGCCAAACTCTTGTTAACGAGCTGCCAAACGTTTGCCAACTTGTGAAAGACAGCTTTTATGTGTTGTTGTTTTACATTACCAATATTTTTTTACCTACCTTTTCATCCTGTTCCCAATTTACAGATCGTTTGTGTTGCTTTTCCATTTTAATAAAAATTATATTGTTCGTTTGTTTTTTAATTTATTTTTCAATTTTAAAAATTGTTAGTATCGATGGAAAAACAAAAATGTCAAAATTAGGGATTATATACAAAAAATGGTAGCATATTTTAGGGGTATCATGCAATTTCAGAGTTGATTTATGAAAAGTTGGCAGACGGATAAAAGTTTCTTATGAATAAACTCTGTGCTAACGAGCTGCCAAGCTTAATCGGCATTCTAGTTAGCAGCTCGTTGTACGTAGTGTATAAACTGTGGCTAACTTTTTGTTATGAATAAGGCCGTTAAAAAACAAGCTAATTCTATAGTTCAGTTACATTTCCTTTCTAAGTTGAGTTGTTGGGATGTTCATGAAAACTGTACATGTGTGCTAAAATTTCATTGTTGGTATCTCTGTCTGCGTTCTCATACAGATGATTGAGTAAGAGTAATAACAATTTTCCGGTAAAATGAACATGTTGAACATATTTGTTGGCAATATATTTAATAATAGAACGCAAAGGGATTTCTGGACTTTCGAACCAACACAATAACTTATTAATTTTCAGGATTTCAGAATACAAAACAAGCAAACAAGCACAAAAGCAAATCAAATACAATATGAACTATTTAATATAGATATTTATAACACATTAACGTAAATATGTGTGCGTGTGTGTTTGGTAGCTAAGTAGTGTTCGGGGAGGAAAAAACAATAACAATGAAAAAATATTATTTATAAAAAAGAGAGAAAAAAAGTTTAGAAACATGAGTGTTTTAATAGTGAAAGTTTTGACAGGGAATTCAAACAGTTGCTAAAATTTTCATTTTAAGGATATTGAGTAATAATGCGGTCATTGATTCCGTTTATGTTTTATTAATTAGAAATAAATTTGATTTAGTTTGATTTGTGAAAATAGGGTTTTTTTAAAAATGTTATCGTTAAACTGAAGAGAGCAAATGAATGGTAAAAGGGAAAAGTAGTCTGGTTTAATTTTATTTTTATTTTCGAGTGCAGTTTTTGTTTATGGATCAGTTTATGTTAATTGAAAAATTTTTTTATTTCTATATCGTTTTTCCTTAATAACTGCCAAATTTTTGAAATGGCGTATTATTTTCAACTTATACTTGTCTCTAATATGTATGATGGCTTTAATAATTATTTACCACGCAATTGTTATTTAGCCCCAATAGAAAATGCAAAACTAAGTTTAAAATTAACTTCAATTTCTGCCAAGTCTCCATTTTGATTTGTTTTTCGATTTTGTATTTTTCGCAGTGTGTAATTCTTGTACTTCAAACTTTTTTTGCCTGGCGTAAGTGATCTTTGACTACAGTGACAAAATCACCACTTCTAAACCACGCAAAGCATCGCTCGTTAAAAAATGTAAGAAAAACTTTACGCTTGATGCTTTGACATTTTCATAGCAAAAAACTTTGAACAAGGCATACGCTGTCTGTCGCAAATCTCAGACTTTTAAGTTATATATCTACCCAATAGGTGAATCTGTATCTGCAAATGTTTATTACACTTTGATTACGAAAGAATGCGGAATTAATTTCGCAAAACATTTAATATACTCTTCTAAAAAAAAAAAAAAAAAAAAATTAAGAGAAAATAAAGCAGGATTGCATTTCGTAGTCTGAAACTAAGCTCAAGCAATTTGTCAATAACACGACAATTTTAAATTATTGGTCATATTGTTTATAAAGTACAATATCATTTACAAAAATAACTTACTTCAATTTACTATTAATTTTTTTCCAGAAAAACAATAGAATCAAATGCAAATACAGTTTATCAAGTTATATAATAAAAAATAAATAATAAAGTTTATCAAGTTATAAAAATCAACTAAAAATTTTAAAAGTGTATTCCCGAAAAATGACCACTTTAGAGATAAGCAGTTTAGTCTTATTATCATAGAATTATTATATAGAAAAGTTAGAATTTAGATATTTAAAATATAATTTCTTTAAATAGCAGCAGCAATCAATGGCAATTACAAATACCAATTATTAATACAGTGATATGTACCACATCTAAAACCACATGACAATTAAAATTCCACAATGCTTGTTACTTCATAGCATTTATTTTTGTTTACCTTCTGATATGATGTACAGACTACGCAATCCCACAAAGTTTCAAACTAATAAATATTGTAGATGCTTTTATGTATTTCCTATACTTATATGGGAGGTTGTAAATCAATACGGGTTTTCTAAATTATTTCTGTATAACAAATCTTAAAATTTAAGTTAATAAAATTCGATATTGCAAAACCCTTAACTCAATCATTGTGTATTATTTTCTTTCTTTAGAATTTTACTATTATGTAAAGTAATATACTACATCTCTATATAAAATATTTAAATGACACAACAACACAGAATACAGACCATAGCCCAATATGTCAAGTACAAAATTTAAACAAACAATAGCAATTGTTGAATAAAAACAGTAATTTACTTACCTGTCACTCAAATCACGTTTTTTTCGTCGATCCTGTGAGAGAGCCTCTACACATAGTACTATTAATTTACTATCACATGTTAGACGCTCTTGATCCAAGAGTTTGTTCCCCAGTAAATTGCTGGCATAAGCATATTTATCTCTTGCCCCCGAATGCCAGGCATCACAGTATGTGTCAATTGAACGTTCACCATTGGGTAAAGCACCATGCCAGACATGCTTTTGTGGCCTGAAATTACAAAAAATAAAAAATAAATTAATTTGCATGTTGAAAACACATATTTGTTTAAATTTGAATGTTTGTATAAATATTTTATTTAATGTTTTAATTTTATAACAAAAAAAAAAAAGTAAAACGGAAACCAATTTCATATTAAAAATGTAGCAAACTTTTACACCTGAAACTCTATTTGTATGATTAAAGGTGTGCACATAAGTATGTATGTCTAAATATTTGTTGCTACTAAGGCGTACGGACATGCATACATACGAATAATATTTAATAAGATATACATATATATGTATGTACGCATGTATGTATTTTTTGTGAGCATTTTTAAAATTTGTCACAGAGCTGGAAATATCTATATTACTGAAATCGTTTAATATTTAAAGTCTTTCTTTTATTTATAAAATTTGCCAAAGTATTCAAAGTATATTTTTACACACTTCATGTAAGAGTGTAAAAGGGTATATCAGTATAAATTTGTTATTTCATTTGTAATTTCCATTGTATTTATTTTAAATCCATATATTGTATATATTTTGAATGGCTTTATGTATAAAGATAAGTCGATTTATCCGTCTGTCTGTCCGTCTGTCTGTCCGTATGTATGAGCGTTGAAATCAACTTTTTGAAGCCCCCATATATTACATGAACTTATATGTTATACTAATTAATCAGAAATGTTTTCGAAAATTTTGGAATTAATAGTAATTTTGACATACATAAAGAGTCCGCCATCTAACGTTTCTTTGTTCAACTAGTGCTTATTTCGTGAATGGTAACACTTAGCTCATGTCTGATTTGACAGACAATTAGTTTTATCCTTCCGGTAAACGAATATTGTTGTGTATACGCTTGAACAACGCTGGGAAATACTGCGACACTACTTTTTGCACCCAAAACGAGTCACTGTTTGGTGCGGATTTTTGTCCAGAGGCATAATTGGGCAATTTTTTTTCGAAAATGAGCAAGGCGTGGCCGTAGTCAATGGCGATCGTTAACGGGCCATGCTGAACGAATTTTTGTTCACAAAAATTGAAGAGGAGGATATTGGCAACATTTGATTTCAACAGGACGGCGCTACGTGCCACACATCCGAAGCTACATTTTTTTTATACCCGCCACCAAAAAAAAAAGGTGGGGGTATATTCATTTTGTCATTCCGTTTGTAACACATCGAAATATCCATTTTAGACCACCCCATAAAGTATATATATTCTAAATCGTGGTTTGATTTTATGACGATCTAGCTATGTCCGTCCGTCTGTCCGTCTGTTGAAAGCACGATAGAGGTCGCACCGAAAAAGCTAGGAGGCTCAAATTTTGCCAGAATCCTTCTTATAGACAAGGTTTGTTTGGTATCGAAAATAAACTAAATCGGAATATCAGAAAGAGATTAATAGCTCGAAAAGCAAGAGTAGGTCGAAAAAACCGTGTCCTTCGAACATCGAATAAAATGGAATTGTGTCCAAACGCCTTAACGTACCCTCATGAAACTTCGAACATATATTTCCTGGGTAAAGGTAATATCTTTTTTATCTTTTCTTGTCTAAATCTTTGCATTAGGAGAGGAGTTATCGATCAAAATGTACGAAAATTTATACCGCACAGTGTATTTTTCGGTATATTTATAAACAAAAACGTCATAAAAGCAACAAAATTGGATGTACGACTCTGAAATTTTGCACACTTTGCTTTTTATTACCACGCTTTCTTGTAACGGCAAATCAATGTGCCACGCCCACTTTTACGCCCACCTCCCATACAACGTTTTAACTAAAATTCATATAATTTCTCTATTAATAAAGATTTTGGAATAATAAAGGCCTATCTTGAAACACCTCAGTTGTACTCATTCGCAAAAATAACTTTGACACGCCTACTATAAAGCCCACTTTTCACGTTATCTACCGTTAATGAAATTTAAAAGCTCATAAAACCGCTAAAATTAGAGGAATGATGATAAATTTTGCTACGTCTATCCCCCTAGGCAATTTCATTACTATGCCTAACAATTAAGGTGCCACGCCCACTTTTACGCCCACCTCCCATATAACGTTTTACCTAAAATTCATACAATTTCTCTATTAATAAAGATTTTGGAATAATAAAGGACTATATTGAAACACCTAAGTTGTACTCATTAGCAAAAACAACTTTGACACGCCTACTATAACGCCCACTTTCACTTTTGAATTGTGTCCAGACGCATAAACGTAGTAATGAAACTTCGAATATATATTTATCGAGTCAAAAGAATATTTTTCCCTAAAAATCGCTTAAATCTATGAATTAGGAAAAGAGTTATAGATAAAAATGTACAAAAATTTATACCGCACAGTGTATATTTCAAATTTAAAACGTAATAAAACTGACAAAACTATATGTACGATTCTGAAATTTTGCAAACATGGCTTTTTGGTCAAGGTCTTCGTTAAAACGAAAAATAGATGTGCCACGCACACTTTTCTCCTTAAATTTTTATAAAAATATATTAGTCATATATATTAGCATTTATTCATCTTACACTGCACCATTTATTGTACTGTAGCTAAATATAAGATAAAGATGATAAGATAGATAACTCTACTAGCAACTACTAGATGGCATGCTAACAACTTATGCTTATGTTCTCCTGAAGTTATGCTCTATTAAAAATGGGAATTTAGGAAATTTTTGACCTAAGTCAAAAAAAATTATTTCTAAACATTATAAACAATTTATTTTCATGTACTAATGGCTAACAAATTTTAAAATTATACAAAACTTATTTCGTTTGAAAATCTTTTTAAAGCAAAATGTTATAGAAGTTTAAAAATCAAAATCTAACTAATAAATTTCCCGTTTTAGCAAAATGCTGAGAATGTATATTTTAAATCAACCTGTGGCCCTTAAAATTTAACCTTAAATTCACTTTCTTCCTCTTAAATTCATGTAAATTCTCTATGAATAAAGATTTTGGAATACTAAAGGACTATATTGAAATATCTAAGTTATGTTTATTAGCAGAAACTTTATTGACACGCGTATTTTAACGGCCACTTTCATTGAAAGACTAAATTTACGAAAACATTTTACTAGCATACCGAAGTTATAATGGTTGGTTTTATTTTAAGGGAATATGTTGATTTTGAATAAAATTATTATGAAATTATTATCATTAATTTTTATAATGATAATATTTGTATGCTTCAATTATGTATGGAACAAAATATCGGCCAAATGGCCCCCCAACCTAGGCGGCACACCACGATCCGATAGTCCAAATTTTCAATGACACTGTTGATGCTTGATTGTTGGGCACGATGATGAGTCGAGGTTGCTTGCTCTTTTGCCACGTTATCGTGAAAAACAGCAATGTTTCCCATTCAACGAACTAAGATGGCATTCACAGATGTTTTCACATTTCATACAGACCTGCTTTGCAGACATTTAAATATTTTTTACAATTCTCACGATTGTGGACGAATTCGAACGATTATGTTGACCAAAAGAATCACGAAGTTTACAAAATGCATTTTGATTTGAAAGCCCATTTTTATAAAAATCTTTAATATTTAAAAGCGTTGCTCGATTGCGTATCTTTCCACGGTTCAAATTGAGTTAGTCTGAGATTGAGAAATGTCAAATGAAATACAAGAAAAAAGTTGAAGTTTAGATGTGGTTCACCTTAAACATGGACCCTTAAAATTTAACCACCCTCTACAAAGAAAGTGATACATATTTTATTATAAAGAGATTATTCTATAGCGATTAACAAAATAATAAATATTGTGCTTTAAATGTACACAAAATTGGTGGTGGGTATAAAAGATTCGGCACAGCCGAATATAGTGCTCTTACTTGTTTTATACTTGTATTATTATTTATATACTTGTAGCTACGTATCAACACTTTTGTGAAGGGAATATTAAGATTTGTCATATCCGATTATAGCGCTCTTGACTGTTTATTAATAAAATTTAAGTATATCTTTTATAAATAAAACTATTATAAAAATTTATCTTAAACAGTTTAATATATTCCCATCTTACATTTTTTCAACTATTTTCAATATTTTATTTTCCATCCCTGTTTATGAATACGTTTATGTGGAAAAATGTTTTGCCATTATTTGGCTGTAAATATTTTTTTAAATTGTATATTTTTTTATTTGCTTTAGTTTACTATGCAAACATTTACTCATTTATAGAAACTTTTGTATGTATTGAGTTTCTAAATTGTAAAAAGTCAATAAAAATATTTTCATTTTCTTACATTCCTGGGGTTTTAACAATCTACTCTTAAGACTTCTTGTTGTACTGAAAACTTACTGACACATATTTACGTACAAATATAATATTTAGTTCTAGATTTTATTAAACATAAGTATAAGATACACATACATGCCGTTAATTATGAAACTGATCTAAATCATATATTTTTTGTTTCGCATTTACATAAATTAAGATATATTTTTAAATTTTGTAATATTTGTTATTTAATATTTAAATTTTAAATAAGTCTCACTTTTTAATTAGTCTCACTTATGAATAAGCAACTTTTTTTTTTAGCTCATAGAGAAGTGCATTTTTCGAAGATTGAATTGACTTAGACCATTTTTAAAAATAATTGAATGACTTAAACAAAGAAAAAAAAATAATAATTTAAATAAAATAACTAATGAAAATTTATTAACAATGAGTGAAGGGAATAATTTTTATTATTTTAAACTTATATTATTGTAAGATTCATAAAAAATTTTGGAAGCTGGAGGGATGTAGAGTAGTAAACATATCATATCTTTTTTCCGTTATTGGTCTAGTTATTTTAGGACTTTCACTTTTAGGTTAAATATCTAAAATGTGGAATAAAAGAGTTTCACATAACATCATATAAGGTTAATTTTTCAGGAATCTTATGCATTGGACACTGATATTATTAATACTTTTTTAAAATAGTTCCCCAATTTTAATTATAGACGTGATTAAATTAATTAAAATTGTTTTAAAAGTTATAGAATTTTTAAATAATAAATATTTTAATAGAAATTTCATTGAATTTTTTTTATATTTTTCAAACAAAACTCTTAATTTTTCTACCCTTCACTGAGAGTTAAAGGTTACATAGGTTTGACATTCCGAGTTAAATTTCTAGAATATTTATTTTTGACAGCATAAATTATATATTTTCTGGGAGCTTATGAATAGAGAAAGAAATTGAGCATTCAGTTATTTAAAGGCACACGACTTTGTCAAAACCCGTTTGTAGCATCAAAATATCAGATATATGTGGTAGAAGATCGGTATTGAAAATCAGAATAATTGCCTTAAAAGTCTCTGAGAGTTTCTGCCTCAGTCTTTCTCATTATTTTTACCAGAAAAATTAAAAATTTTCAACTCTAGATACGTTTGTGACTACTCGTAAATATAGTATGCGTCTAGAGATATTCGAGAAAAATTTTGGACAAATCGGTAAAAGTAGATGTAAGCATTATTTTGAAAAATATAAATTTTTTTTAAAGATATAAAAAATTTCTATGTCCTTAAAAATTTTTCGACACGTTAAAGATACCAAATTAGAAGCCTTGGTCTCAAAAATTATTTCTAAGAAAGACCAACAAATTGGTTTGATTCTAACTAAGATATAAGCACAAAAATACAACTGTTTCGGTATATTTCTGCAAGCTTATGAATAGAGAGGAGTCGATTAAGCCCTGTTCGTCTGTCCGTGTGTTGGTTGAAATCAACTTTTATAAGCAATTATATGTTCTTTAGATCTGTGTGTGGTACAAATATTTTGTAAATGTCAGGGTTTAAATCGCTATTAAAATTCAGCACAATTGTTCTATAAGTTTCTGAAGTATGAACAAAGAAACACGACTACCTCTGTTTTTTCCATATTTTTGCCATCAAAATTAAAATTGTTCAGCCATAGAATAATTTATAGGTACCTTTGAAAATATATTATGCCCCTAGAGATATTCGTGAAAAATTTTGGATAAAGCGTGCTCTAATCGGTAAGGTTATAGGCAAAAATTTGTTTTGAAAAATATATACATATTCCAAAAATTTACAAACTAAAATCAATTTTTTTCAGCTTCTAGACAACTGAGAGATTCTATATTGGTATAAATTTATATATGAATCAGTTCTGATATTTTAAAATCTAACTTTTTTTTCTAACTAATAAACTTAATTTTAACTATTTTCATATTAACAATATATAACAGCATCATAAAAATCAAATTGAACTAATTTTGTTTAAAGTAATATGTTTTGAGGGAATACATTTTTTTTATTTTTGACTTAGACCACTTTCATTATTACGGGCACAAATATGTATGTGTAAATTTTGTTCAATAATTTATTATTTTGCATGTATGGTTGGACGATTATATATATGACTGTATGTATGTATGTGTGTATATATGTATGCATGTTTATGAGTGTGTGATTTAATGTAAATAACTGTATTTTTAATGTCAATATGTAAATTTACCTAAACGATGTCAACCGCATACAAACCGCATAGGGTTCATATTATAAATACAAATCAATTCACATGGGAAGTTTGAAAGATTTACAAAGTAATGAATGAAATCTATTACAACATTTTATATGGTAAAGCTGGTAATGTCCTTCAAAAGGAAATTGTATTCAAAAGATTATAGAGTTTCTAAATTTAGAAATGACTTTTTAATTCGAATATTTACATAATATAAACTAAGCTCAAATCTCTAAAAATTTTTGATATGTTTTTAGAATTTTTTAAAATAATATTTTACTTAACAATAAACTAAAACTTATAACACTTATAGAATTTGTTATTTTTAGCAACATATTTTCTATGATTTTTTTTATTATTTTTATAAATCAAGAACTGAAGATTTTTTATATCAAAAATAACATGTATATTGAATAATTCTGTGGCTTGTAGCTAAAAGGGCCAATGTAAAAATATTTACTTTTGAGAAAATTGGAATTGAACTTTAACTTTTATGTATGCTTTCATAGTGACATTGGCCAGCATATTATTTATGAAGCTGTTCTGGGTAAAGTATGACTTTAGCTGTTTCACCATAATGAAATGGAGCAAGAAAACAAATCTTATGCAATGATTAATTCAAAAGAGCAAAAAAGTGACTCATCTCTTGATATCGTCTATGGTCAATAAGTTATGAAGTCATTGTCATGAGAAATATTTTAGCTAGGTTTTGAGTTGATCGGACTTATTGAAATCAATAAAAATTTACACTGAAATATTAAACGCACTTTGTATGGAGATGAACTTAAGAAAATTAAAATCTAACTTTTCATTTAACAATATACATATAACTTGACAACCTGATCAAGTAAATTTTTATACTGTATAGAAATGTTCTTATTGATAGCAAACAAAGGCTGTTGTGGCCAGATGATGTTAATAATAAAAAAATTTATAGTCTTATAGGTCGATTATTGATAGCAACTGAACATCAGTTTTGATGTCAGTTGTAAATTTTTTTCGTGTTCCAGAGGTCAACTGACACTAAAAAGCTTTAAACTTTTTTTGGAAAGTAGTGATTATATTGGTAACTAAGTATGCAGTAAAAATGTCACTTTGTTGATGCCTTTAATATTTTAAATAAAAAAATATGAAGAAAATCCTGATGATAAAACTTCTTATTGACAACGCTGTTGTAAACACTTGCATTTTTCTCTACCTATATATTGTGGAAAGCGATTTAAAAAACAACAAGAAAAATGTTTTAAAGACACTTTTAAAAATTAATTTTTTGTTACTTAAAATGGAATAAATGAATAGTTCCGCAGCACACTGCTAATTTCATTTAATCAAAATATTGAATATAAACAAGATGTTTTTAATATGAGCTCATTAAGAGAATCTTTGGATACGGTGTTCTCTAAAATTTATTATTAAAAATAATTTAAAAATCTTTTATACCCTCCTCCCCATTTTAATTGCATCTTGATGCAATTTGTTGTTGGTATTGAAACTATTCATGACGTACTTACATATATTATTTAATTCATTTGAGAATGACAGTAATATTAATTTATTATTTTGTTTTCTGAATAAATAATCACTTACTTCAGTTATTTCAATGAAGTATAGAATTTTGTGTATTTCACAGTAATTATTATTTGCTCATTTTCAACAAGACTTAAGAGCTAAACCTTATACTTGGTTGGTTTTTGGTTTCAATGAAAATAATATGTTCTTAGAAGGTTTACATTTATAAAAGAAAAATTTACTGTCTTGGTTTTACAATATAAACACTTATTTGCAATAAAACAAAATATTTGTTTAAATTTTTTTTATTTTTTTTTTACGAATTTTAACTTAGTTCTTAAAAAAAACAAAAAATAGGGAAAATTTTTACCCATGTGAATTTAAAAAAAGTGTCAAAATCTTATTTATATTTTTTCGCGGATTAAGTAATACAGTTTAAATTTTATTTTCTAGCTTTATGTGTTTGGAAGTTACATAGGGTACCAAAATAGAACCAAATTATAGTTTTAACCAGTTTTTTCCCCCTTATTGGTTGAAAATTCAAAAAGACCGACACCTGTCAGCTAATTTTTTGTGCAAATTACAACACTTATTCAATTTAATTTGTATCATTTTTAGTTTAGCAGACGTAAGATTATTGATTTTAGCCGTTTTTATATTGAAAACACGAATTTCCAAAAAATCTAAGTGGAACCGATTGTGCAAATTTCATGTCACTAGCTCTTTGCTAGAGTCAGTCAGTCAGTCACGTTACCCTTTTATATAATATATATAAAAGATCGTAATTGTTATTCATTTAGCTATTTGTTCTTTCTAAATTGAAACTTAAAAAACCCTCCCAAAGTTTACTTAATTTATTTGTTTTGAAGCCAATTGCGTAGCTACAAAAAAAAAAAAAATAAAGAAAAAATAAGTCATAAACTAAACCTAACATTTAGGAATCAATTATTTACAAAGTCTGTTTAGGCTCACACATGCACCACAGTTTTGCTCACAGTCATAGAAAATTTTGTGTGCTACAACAAAAGAAAGTTACTGTAATTAGGATAAAAATTCTATAAAAAAACGGTTTTAAATAATTGCATATCTTATAACAAACATTTATTTCAATATTATGATAAGAGGGTACTATGGAAATTATATGGGTAATCAACTTTTTTTAATTTCTTATTAATTAAAAAAATTTTAAATAATTTATATTTCCAAAAGTTCATTAATATTTAAAAAACTTTTATTCAAACTCAATACTTGTCTACCTCTTACAACTGGCTTCCAAAAGTTATTTTCTCGACAACATAATAAATGGGAATCTAAGATGATGTTTGAACTGGACCTTTTAAGTGAATGCTAATGTCATGCAGAATGCAACTGGAAGCTAAAACAACTCTGATAGTTATTGTTATTGAAGCATACACGCACGGGGACATATCAAATGTTTTACCTAAAATACTACACATAAGAACAGGCCTACATATCGGTGTGTGTATTTATTTGCATGCTTTTGTAAATGTAGCTGCTGCAACAAAATACAAGGTGTACTGTTGTTGAACATTGAATTATTTAAACAAAGTTCAACACACACGCACAATATTAGTTTGTAGCATGAAGTTTCCGTTTTAAGCACACACTTATACATATGTATATACAACAAAATTGTGTGATCTATCTCTGTACATGTGTATATGGTACCCTACAGTTATGGCGATCATCATCGAGATCAAAAGTTTGTTACATTTATATTAGACTATATAATAAAAGCATGAATTCGCAAATTACAAAGATGTAGTTAAAAAAATTTATGAAAACTAATTAAATCATAATCAAGTCTCGGATACGTGAGGGCAATACAAGTTTTTAAATCTTTATCGAAAACATTATACCAACCTTTTACATTTCATGTTAGAATTTTCAATTTATATTCAGGAATAATATACAAACTGCACTATTAAAACCTGTAGGGTATTTATACATTTTAACTGTATATATAAAGTACAATAGTACGTGTATTTATTGATAACATAACATGTCTTTTAGTAATGTACATGCATTTATATCAAGACATACCTATGCATGTTAAAGTAGTACATGTGCAGGTATATGAATGTTCAAACGACTGAACATTATAATGTTTACAAATCTACTAATTGCATTATGAAATTTATAGCTTGTGTAGTCGAAAAGTCACAATAAATATACACATATAGTGCTTCACAAACATATATATACATATATATATACTTTGTATTCTTAAACGAACTTTAGCTAAAATGCACAAATAAACAACAAGTAAAACTACATCCATAAATAACAGAGTTAGAGTTGAAGTATGAATCAAAAACCAGCATGAAAGTAGAACATTTTCAAATCATTATTCAATTTTGTTTAGTTCTGAATATCTGTGAATTATTTATCCACTATACACACACACATATTTCCATAAGTATTTTTTTTTTTTTTGTATATTTACAGTATGTTTTTTGGGCAAATAATTGTATTATTTTATAACAAATACACAGGAAAAATTTTTGGTAAAATATTTTTTATAAAAAAATTATTTAAAAATTTGTTTTAAAATACTCATAAATTATGAAAAAATAAATAGGGTAGCCAGATTTAAAATTCGGCTAAATAGTAGTCCCATGTCACAAAAACAACAGAAATAAGAAAAGCCAGTAAGAACACTATATCATCGCTGTTCTGACAAAAGTGGTTATGTGACAATTTAAAAAAAAAAAATTTATTGCTGTCTTTTGAACCATTATTGGTCGGACATAAATCCACCAATCCGTTTAAGGATATCTTGATGGGTTCAAAAATAAACAAAAAAGTTTAAAAGCAACGACTATCTGACGAATGTTTGGAAATAATAATATCTTTATACTAAAATATGTATTACTTTATTTGTGTATCTTCGGTTTGGTATTATTTTATTTTCTTAAATTTAATCTTACAATGAAACCTTAAGTTTTTTTGAGGAGCGATACTACTTGCACTTGTTTACTTCAATATTGTATTTTTTCGGAAACTGAAGTGTATAATTTGGTACCTAGAGATAATTAGAAAATCATATTAGCTTTAAGTGGGCATGGTCGCTCCTAGTTTTAAAATTATGTAATTAAGGTGTGAATTCAACTTGAAAAATCCATTACAGATTTATTTTTTTTCCAAAAATTTTGTCCATACAGAAATAATATAAAATACAGAAATAGAATAAAATAAAGCGTTATATGGGAGGTGGGCGTGTCAAATTAATTTTTTGGAACTATTCTTGTACTGACAAGAAATGTATATCTTTAAAATTTTATCATCATACATCTTATTCTGTCGCTTGTTTAAGCTTTTAGATTTCATTTCCAGTAGATTACGTGAAATGTGGGCGTTAAAGTAGGCGTGTAAGTATAGTCTTCACTAATAAATTCCACTTAGGTTTTTCAATATAGAGTCCTCTATACTTCCAAAATCTTTGTCCATACAGAAATAATATGAGTTTAAGATAAAGCCTTATATGGGAGGTGGGCGTTTTACATTAATTTTTTGGGATTATACTTGTTTTATATTGACAAGAACTGTATATCTGCAAAATTTCATTATCATTCATTTGTCGGTTTTATGAGCTTGTAAGTTTTATTAAGAGTAAATTATGTGAGAAGTGGGCTTTGAAGTAGGCATGTCAAAGTAGTTTCTTATAATAAAAACATCTTAGATATTTTAATACAAAGTACTTTATTCTTTCAAAACCCTTGTTCATAGAGAAATTTTATGAATGTGAGTTCAAGCGTTTAGCAGGAAGTGGGCGATAAAGTAGGCGTGTCACATAAATTTTTTATAATTATATTTATTTTGAGATATATGCAAAGTTTCATTATCATACACCTTATTCTGTTGCTTGTAAATATAAGGTTTAATTTCATTTATCTCATTTTATTTGTAAACGATCTGTCAGTTTTTCTAGGCAATAATTTTCGAGACTATGGCTCGTGTTTTGTGTTTTTAGCTTAAGATATTTGAAAGAGATATATATTTGAAAATTATTTTTGCCTATAACTTTGCCGATTTTTTATTTATTTACGAAAATCCCAAGAGGCATATAGTAAATTCTCCTAGGGCTAAAAAATTTTGAATTGATGTGAAAAAACAGTCAGTCATTTTATTTGTTCATACCTTAGAAAGTAACAGAGCGATTTTAGTGGATTTAAGCAGCCATTAATTCCCGAATATTTGCAAAAAATAACAAAACTATGGTTAAGACATGGTCATAACAATCATATTGTATTCTCTGTAAAAATATTTAAATATCGCAAACATCTTTTAGTTATTTCTATTTTTTTTTTAATATATATTTTTTTACGATAATATAGTTTTGTTTTATTTTATTATTTAATGTGTACTTTTCTCAAAAACTGTATTATGGTATTCCATTAAAAATAATATGATTTAGAATATTATTCCCACAAAAATGCTCTGACATTTTTGGAATAATTGCGTTACATTTTAAATAACAAATAACCATTAAATGTTGGGTGTAACAGTAGTGTATTTGAGAAGCAATTAATTTTAGCTATTTTTAATAGCTTTTAATAATATTTGATTTCAACGGTGATAAAAAGTGATTAAGAACTAAGTTATAAAAAGTTATTACAATCAATATAAATAAAATCAGCAAGCATCCACTTGTCTCAGAATATAAAAAAATAAAAAATTTTTATTTCTAAAATATCGTCTAAATTTTTTGATCTTTTTTGACATTTATGTTTTTTCTTTTCGTTAGGCTTGAGATCACTTTTTTTAAATTTTTTTATTAATAACCAATATTTCGCTACTGCAGAGTGTCAAGAACGCTATTGACAAAGGTAGGCTCGGCGGACTGTACGGTACTCTTGGACCCATTAAATCATATTGCCCAAAAAAAGCTGAAGTGAGTAGATGGAATCGAAGCACTCTAGATCACTGTAAAATTTGTGAGGATAAAGAAGAGAGTGGAGCACGCTCTCTGTCACTATTCGATAATACAGATCCATAAAGTAAGCTGTTTAGGTAAGCGATTTTAAACAAGAGAATATTGTTGGATAAATAAAGCAGTTCGTTAGTAAACTGATGTCCGAATTTAAAATCCCTTAAAGAACTAAACGACTTCCGTAATATTAATGGGTTATTACTAAAATCAACTACATATTTATTGCTATAAAAGTATTACTTATTTGAGCTTTTTTTGGTGAGCGTGTATCTTACTACTTATTTTTAAGAGAGCGAGTGAGTCCTTGCCTCCAATAATATTACCACCTTAAAATAATTGGTTTGGATGTCAAATTGTAAGTAGTGAGGAATTGTTTTTAGCATCTTTAACTCACTATTTTGTAATTAGAGTTTTTGCCGAATCTCTGAACTTGACATTAAAGAATTAACCGAACAACAACCAGTCAACGCTGGATATCTATGATTTGTTAAGACTCAGACTATTTTATGTACATTTTAATATACAATGATTTCTTAGCTACAAATTATAGTCCATATTAATTTTCCAAAATTTTTTTCAGTGTATTAAGTTTAATAATAAATTTTAAATAAATGCAAATACACACACATATTCCTTGTAGATTTGTAAATTTGCTTTGACTTCATACTCGACTCAGAGGTCTCAACACAAGTCTTTTATTTATTTATTTATTTGTGTAGGCAACATTCTAAATGATTATTATATTTTCAAAATAGAACTGAGGAGGTGGGCAATATCTGGGAGCGAGAGAAAAAGTGAATTGACCAGACAACCAGCCAAACCAAATTGGACTAAGCTCAAAATACTCAATACATTATAAATTTGTAAATAGTTTATATAAGTTAATACTTACATACATAAATGTGTTCTTATTTAAATATAAGATACATATTGTGTGGATAGCATGGCAACCTTTAGAATATAAATTTTTCATTTTAATATAATTATGCATTTAAATGCAATGATAATGGCTATAGACAAGTGAAATAATAGGGTTGATAACGTAAGTGAACTTTGCACAGAAATTTGTCATAATTATTTAGTAAAATTAAGATATAAATAAAATGCAGGTGACAAAAGAAATTAAAATTTTAAAGAAGAATTTAAAAATGGTATGTCAATTGCAAGAACTTTAAATATAGACAAGATAATAAATACAGCTTACGGAATATAATTTGTGGAGGGAGTAATAGACAATTAAAAATTAATACAGAATTTATAGAAGAAAATAATTTATTGGGAATATTTTCAACAATAGAGAAATGAATAAGACTCTTAAAAGTTAGAGATACAATTAAACGGTATGTTTAAATAAAGATTTATAAAAACAACGAATTTAAGAAAATTTAACTTAAAAATAAACTAAAAGTATTTGGTAAACAGATTTAGATGAAAATATTATGTGAAGAGTTATATTTGCTTTTATCTGTGTCTTGCCATTACGTCAAAACTAATCAGAAGGTGTTGAATTTTTAATAGTCATTAAATATTAAAAAAATGTAAAAAAGTTGTTTTGTTAAAATTCCACAGATATGCACCTCTCTGACTTTTATTATTTTGTTACAACAGGTTTTTATGAATTTATTATAAATCATTTTATTCTGGCCTAAGTTCATTTTATAAATTTATTAAACTTACTAAAACATTTTAAATTAAATTTTACATATTTAAGAGTACTGAAATAGTCTTTCGATATTAGCCGAATGGAATGCACTTTTGAAACCAGCTACGATTTCAAATTTAGCACTCTTTATCGGTATACTTATGTATAATTAAAAAACAGCTGCTTATGTTATAATTTAGTGAAATTAGATATAATTAGATAGATTCTTAATTCATTATAATAATTTCTATATCCATCCTTTGGCTGACAGCATTGAGAGCATCTTTTATACCTTTCACAGAGAGTTTAAGGGTATATACATATTAGTTTTCAATACATGGGAAATTTCTACAATATTCGTTTACGACCCAAAAAGGTATATAAGTTATTTCTGTAAGCTTGTGAATAGGGAAGTTTATTTAAAATTTTCCGTCTGTCCGTGTGTAAGTTAAAATCAGTTTTTTAAAGCCACCCTAACAGCGACAATACCCGTGTGAAACATAAAAATTTTGCACATATTTAGAAATAGTATAGTATTGAAAACCAGCTAAATCTCCACATAACATTCTGAGGTATGAGTAAACAAACACGAAAAGCTCGGTTTTTTCGCTTATTTTTACAAAAAAAAAAGTTTTCCAAACATAGGATAATTTGTAGAAAAGCTTGCGACCGTTTATCGATAAAAAATGCCTCTGGAGATATTCGTGAAAAAATTTTGCATAAATCAGTTAATAAACGGCAAAGTAATCGGTAATAATTATTTGAAAAAATTTAATAGTTTTCTGATCTTTTTATTTTTACTTAAATATTAATAAAATCTATTTAAGCTTGAGGTCTTTTTGTAATAACAATAATAATGTTTTTTATTTATTTTTATTAAATTAAAATTAATAAAAATTTAGGAGTATTGTTTTTATTACAAAAAAAAAACCTCAAGCTTAAATACATTTTTTTAATATTTGGAAAAATATATATTTTTCAAACATATGTAGACTTCTATATAAAACGTAACATACGATAATTTTGCGCACTGGGGTCGATATAAAATTTTGCAAGCTGCTAAATAATTCTTAGGTATGTTGAATGTATCGAATTATAAGATGTGTTCTCAAAAATTATTTCTAAGATAAAATGTCAAATCGGTTTGAAAATGACTGAGGTATAAACACTAAAATACAACTTGTTCGGTGATTTCCTTTAATTTACTACTGAGAGACTCAAGGTTAGTATCAAATTAAAGGTCATGTCTAGCGTAATATCATACATTATAAAAAAGTCTGATTAAAATTTAAATATTAGTATAAAAAAAAATATTAAAATCCATGGTGGCCTCTACAAAAAAATGGTGGGCCATAAACTTATATTTGGGTCATATTTGGTATATCAAAATATATATTACATTAATCATCTCAATATTGATATTAAATGGATATTAAAAAAATTTTGAGCAAAATAATTTTTATACGAATTTTTTGCACTAACTGTTCCAGAAATTTTTTTCGTGACTGCTCTAGCAGTAACCAGCAATCAATTGCATTATTTAAAAAAGTGTATTATTGTTTAATTTTATTAAATTTATTTTTAAGGCAAACACTTGCCTCTGCTTGCTAGTTAAAAAAAAAAGATATTGAAAAACATTTCTTTTATTGTATTAAAAATTCAATTATTTTACACATGTATGACTTAAAAATAAAAAAAAATTTGATATGATTTAATAACAAAGAAGCATAAAATCTAAAGATTTTAAAAGAGACAAACAAAACTTTTTTTGTTTTTGTTTTAGTCTGCATAAATCTCTTAAGTCATTAGAGAGATACGAAAAAGGGATTTCATGCATCTAAGCCATAAATCTTTTGTGCAAACTGTAAGAAAATTTAATTTAATTGTTTTTGTATTTGTCTTTTGTTTAATATTTTTGTTATTGCTGTTGTTTATATGTAGGCATTGAATGTAAATTATATGATTATATTTCAAATGTTTGTATACTCAAAGGCAAAATATGTTTCATATCAATGTTATAAATCTTCTGGCTTTTTAAATAACATGAGTTTGTATTTAGGTGTGTTTTTATGAATGTTTGCATATACATACATATGTACGTACATGCATATATCTATATATATAAAAGTGAAACTCTGTGTGTGTGTGTGTGTGTGTTAGCTATAGACTCTGAAACTGTAAAACCGATCGGGCTCAAACTTTGGTAAGTTGTTGTACACATACCGGGGAGTGTTTATGGATGAAAAAAAGTGGGCGGGGCCACGCCCATAAAAAATTAGTTATCAGTTTTAGCTACTTGCACTTGACCGATTTTTCTGAAACTTTGCACACATATCGAGCTGTCATGACTAAATAATTTCGTGATAAAAAAAGTGGGCGGGGCCACGCCCCTAAAACAGTTTTAATTTTGAGGTACTTGCACTGGACCGATTTTTCTGAAACTTTGCACACATATTAAGCTGTCGTGACTTTATAATTTTGTGATTAAAAAAGTGGGCGGGGCCACGCCCATAAAAAAAGGCTATAATTTTGAGGTACTTGCACCAGACTGATTTTTCTGAAACTTTGCACACATATTGAGCTGTCATGACTAAATAATTTTGTGATTAGAAAAGTGGGCAGTGCCACGCCCATAAAAAAAAGGTATCATTTTGAAGTACTTGCACTGGACCGATTATTCTGAAACTTTGCACACATATTGAGCTGTTATGACTTTACAATTTCGTGATAAGAAAAGTGGGCAGGGCCACGCCCATAAAAACAATTTTAATTTTGAGGTACTTGCACTGGTCCGATTCTTCTGAAACTTTGCACACATATTGAGCTGTTATGACTTTACAATTTCGTGACTAGAAAAGTGGGCAATGCCACGCCCATAAAAAAATTATAATTTTTAGGTTTTTTCACTTGATATTAAATTAAAATTCAGAATGCATTTCGATTCATTAAGGGGCGTAGCAACGCGCGCCGGGTTTGGCTAGTATTATATATAAATGATACTTTTTGTTTAAATATTTATACGCTGGGCTCTAACGTTAAAAAACCAAGCAAGAATTTTAGTTCATATATTTTAAGAAAAATTTTTTTACAGAGTGGTGTGGCATTACATGTGAAGATATCAGTGGATCTTACTTTTTCGAAAATGAAGACGGAAGTGCTGTAGCCGTAAATGCAGAGTGGATTCAGTTTATTATAGAATATTTTTTACGTTTTGCTTTCAAAAACAAATCTGAGATGTGGTATCAGCAGAATGCAACCACTGCCACCAGTGTCACTTTAAAATCAAATTCTGAGGGATCGAATAATTTCCAGAAATTCGAAAATTAAGTGGCGAAAGTATTCGCTAGACTTTTCAGCAACCAACTATTTTCTTTAGGGTCATTTAAATGAGAGTACATAAGAATAAAGCTGAGAAATATTTTGAAGTTCAAACCCAAGTTCGTTGCAGAAATTTTAGCGCTAAAGCCTTAACTTTTGAAAGACATTATGGAAAATGCTCTTTAATACGCCAATTATTACGAAGCTCAAAACGGGGTCATTTGAATAATGTTATTTTCCATGATTAGCGTAAACAAATTTCCATTTTGTAAATCCTCTAATCTAATCTAATAAAAATAAAAAAATTTAAGTATAAACGAAAAAGTTATTAAATTTTTTTAAATTCATGGTGACTTTTAAAAGCAAATTGCGTTATTTTTAAAAATTAAGAAAGTTTTATTAATTGGTTTAGAAAACTGACTTTATTTGAAAATTTAATTTACTTATATTTCATGAACCATTTACATACATTTTTTTATAAATAAAGCCAAAAGTGCGAGCCATCTAACATTTCAAATTTGAAACACCTTTTTTTGTGCTTTTATTTCTGAAGGAGAGAATTACTTTGAGTATTTGTTAGGAAATAAGCTTGATGTTGACATTTCAAAAATGGAACTCTAAGCTTTTAAGAAATGGACTGAGTATTAATGTCCGAAGAAAATAGTTTTTACCGAAAAGTCATCTTTTTAGATGAATCACATTTCTCTATATTAATAAATAAAATTGTAATATTAGGGACTTAGATTATTCGAATATCAGAACTGTACCCATAACGAGTGATTTTTTGGTGTGGATTTTGGAAAGGTGGCATCATTTGGCCATTTTCTATCAACGTGCCATTGTTATGGCATGGTTATTACCGTGCTATGTTAAAAAATTTGAAGAATTTGTATTTTTGATACAAATAAGCGCTTTGGAGCTTCAGCATAAGCTCATTGAACTACCCTCTTTGTGGAGCCGTAAAAGCTAAATGTTACGCTAATCATCCAGAAGCAATTCACACCTTGAAATATGAAAGAGAAGTATAATATTCTAGAAGTTCAAGCCGTAATAATCTAAAAAGTACTTGACAATTAAGGAAATCAAATGGAGTAGTTTTAGCAGTGACAGTCATGTAAATATTATTATTTTTTATTCATAACGAAAAATATTCAATCTTTCAAACAGAATATATTACAAATTCATATTTAAGGTTTTAAATGGCTTAGCCTTGTGGTATTCCCAAAAAGCATATCGATATAACCAAAGTTGGGTAGGAATTGATTTTTTTGACGTCTGCTCAAGCATCATACCCCTTTTACTATAGTGGCGCAGAAGTTATGGTATTGTTCTAAGAATTAATTTCAATTATATATAGAGTGTCCCAAAATAAATTAAGATTTGAAGGGTGTCCCAAAATTGAAGCAATATTAGAATTTGCCTCCATTTATGCAGTAAAGTGTTGCCAACCCTAATAAAAAACCCATTCGACAGCTGATTTTAAATGCTCTCGAATTTTTTTAAATGTGTTTAGATTTAATAAAACAAGTTTTATATTATAATGATTTTCTCTAAATTTCAAAACCAAACTCATGCTCATTCTTACTTTGTTATCAGTTACAGCGAAAGCCTGCATGCTTTAGTTATATGTTTGCCTTATATACATATAGATTTTTTTTAGGACGGCTTCATATGCATGGAGTTATAAAAATAATAGAATATCAAAAGTTAGATTTAAATTTGAACAGCCTCTCACTAGTTGGGAATAAGATAAGAAATCTCATAGTTTTAATGACACAAAATAAGAACCAGATGAACGTTAATGTTTTGAAAGTTCATTTTTATACCCACCCAAAAAAAATGGTGGGGGTATATTCATTTTGTCATTCCGTTTGTAACACATCGAAATATCCATTTTAGACCCCATAAAGTATATATATTCTGAATCGGGGTTTGATTTTATGACGATCTAGCTATGTCCGTCCGTCTGTCCGTCTGTCCGTCTGTTGAAAGCACGATAGAGGTCGCAGCGAAAAAGCTAGGGGGCTCAAATTTTGCCAGAATCTTTCTTATAGACAAGGTTTGTTTAACATTGAAAATGGGCTAAATCGGAATATTAGGAAGAGAGTTCTAGCTCGAAAAGCAAGAGTAGGTCGAAAAAACCGTGTCCTTCGAACATCGAATAAAATGGAATTGTGTCCAAACGCCTTAACGTAGACTCATGAAACTTCGAATAAATATTTCCTAGGTAAAGGCAATATTTTTCCCTGAAAATTGTTTAAATCTATGCATTAGGAGAGGAGTTATCGATCAAAATGTACGAAAATTTATACCGCACAGTGTATTTTTCGGTATATTTAAAAACAAAAACGTCATAAAAGCAACAAAATTGGATGTACGACTCTGAGATTTTGCACACTTTGTTTTTTGGTGAGGCGCTTTTTTGTAACGGAAAATAAATGTGCCACGCCCACTTTTACGCCCACCTCCCATATAACGTTTTAACTAAAATTCATATAATTTCTCTATTAATAAAGATTTTGGAATAATAAAGGCCTATATTGAAACACCTCAGTTGTGCTCATTCGCAAAAATAACTTTGACACGCCTACTATAACGCCCAGTTTTCACGTTATCTACCGTTAATGAAATTTAAAAGCTCATAAAACCGCCAAAATTAGAGGTATGATGATCAAATTTGCTACGTGTATCCCCCTAGGTAATTTCATTACTGTGCCAGAAAATTAATGTGCCACGCCCACTTTTACGCCCACCTCCCATATAACGATTTATCTAAAATTCATATAATTTCTTTATTAGCAAAGATTTTGGAATAATAAAGGGCTATATTGAAACATCTTAGCTGTACTCATTCGCAAAAACAACTTTGACACGCCTACGTTAACGCCCACTTTTCACGTTATCTACCGTTAATGAAATTTAAAAGCTCATAAAACCGCCAAAATTAGAGGTATAATGGTCAAATTTAGGTGACACGCCCACTTTTACGCCTACCTCCCATATAACGGTTTATCTTAAATTCATGTAATTTATCTATGGACAAAGTTTTTGGGAAAATAAAGGACTATATTGAAATATTTAAGTTGTATTTATTAGCAGAAACTTTATTGACACACCTACTTTAACGCCCACTTTCATTGAAAGACTACATTTACAAAAGCTTTTTAGTAGCATATCGAAGTTATAAAGGGTTAAATTTTAAGGGCCGATGTTGAATTTAAATAAAACAGAAATTATTTAGGAAATTATTATTATTATTTCCTTTTGTAATGATAATATTTGTACGGTTTAATTATGTATTTAACAAAATATCGGCCAAATGCCCCCCCCCATCCTTGGCGCCACTCCTCTATCTGATGGTCCAAATTTTCAATGACAATGTTGATGGTCAATTGTTGGGCATGATGATGAGTCGATGTTGACTGCTTTTTTGTCACACTATCGCAAAAAACAGCAATAGTTCCCATTCAACGAACTAAGAAGGCATTCACAGATTTTCTAACATTTTATACAGACCTGTTTTGCAGAAATTTAAATATTTTTTACAATTCTCCCGATTGTGGACGAATTTGAACGATTATGTTGATCAAAAGAATTACGAAGTGCACAAAGTGCATTTTGACTTGAACGCCCATTTTTAAAAAAAACCTGAATAACTTTAACGCGTTGCTTTCCACTTTTAAGTTGGTCTGAGATTGAGAAATGTCAAATGAAACGCAAAAAAAACTTGTTGTTTGTGTGGCTCATCTTCAACATGGACCCTTAAAATTTAACCACCCTCTACAAACAAAGTGATACATATTTTATTATAAAGAGATTATCCACAATGATTAACAAAATAATAAATATTGTGCTTTAAATGTACACAAAATTGGTGGTGGGTATAAAGGATTCGGCACAGCCGAATATAGTGCTCTTACTTGTTTTTGTAATACTTTCAACCCAAATAAGATCAAAATCATGATGCTCTAAGCAGGATGTTTTAAACCTAAAGTCTTCTTGTTATCAGAAACATTATAAAAATATTTTGAGCAATCCTAATACTTATGCATATGTATGATTGAATATAAATATTACCACGGTATGTTACAACACATGCTCAAGTTCTTTATTGTTTCAAGAAAATGACAAGAAAAAATTTTTATCAAAACTATCTCAAGCGTATGGAGAAATTGAGAGAGTGTTGTTGCATCAGTGGTTAACAATGAACCAACTCTTTGCCTCTAGGACTTATGTTGTTGCTTGTAACTTGTTACTATGAAATGCCAAAATAAAATGTACAAAAAAGATACAGGACGAAACCCGAAACGCTTTTCTAAGAAAATTTCAATATTTTTGTATACTCATACACTTCTTAACCAAACTTGTTGTGTGGCTTTTATTTGTGATTTATTTTACCAATATATGTTATATAGAGAAAAATATTCAACTTATTTGATACTAAAGTTGTTTTATTGAATATTTTCTAGCAACAAATTTAATGTATAAAAATGTTGTTGGGATTTTTTTATACTTCTAAAAAAAAATGAATAGAAGACTTTAGAAACATGTTTTGTGAATAACAGTTTCACTTAACTGTAAGTATTCAATATTTAAATAAATTGCAACTAAATCAGAAGCAATCAATAAATGCCATTGGTCTATATAGTTGTCAGCATTTTTATGTGATTCATTGTGGGAGTCCTTAACAATTTATAGTGATAGAAAATAGTTTTCATAATAATATTTTGCAATTTTTATGAACGAGTGTTTTTTTATATTTTGTGTTGAGTTTTTTATAGGAGATTGACATTTTTTTAATGATATCTTATCGTTTGCAGTATAAATGGAAAGTTTAAACATTAAAATAGGCTTAAACTAAGATAAATTGAAAGTAAATATTTAAATAATTAAATTTTAATAGAAGCTTTAAATTTTTATACTCGCCACCAAAAAAATTGTGATGGTATATTCATTTTGTCAATCCGTTTGTAACACATCGAAATATATACCCCATAAAGTACATATACCCCGAATCGGGGTTTAATTTTATGACCATCTAGCTATGTCCGTCCGTCTGTTGAAAGCACGATAGAGCTCGAACCGAAAAAGTTAGAGGGCTAAAATTTCGCCAAAATATTTCTTATACGCAAGGCTTGCTTGGTTTTGAAAATGGTCTAAATTGAAATATTAGAAAGAGAGTAAAAGCTCGTACTGAAAGAACAGTTCAAAAAAATCATGTCCTTCCAACTTCGAATAAAATGCCATTTTGTCTAACCACATTGACGCAGAGTGATGAAATTTCGAATGTATATTTCCTGAGTAAAACAAAATATCTTTCCCTAAAAATTGCTCGAATCTTGACATTACGTAAGAGGTGATAGGGTCAAAAATTTATACTGCACAGTGCCTTTTGCTGTATATTTAGAATTAAAAACGTAATAAAACTGACTAATTTAGATCTTCGATTCTGAAACATTGATTTATAACAAGCGCTTTGCACTAACGAAAAATTAAATTGACAAGCCGACTTTAACGCCCACCTCCCATATATTGCTCAATCTTTAAATAATATAATATCTCTATTTGGAGAAATAAATGTCTATGATGAATTCATTCATTATTCATTCATTCATTTCATTAGTAGAAACGACTTTGTTGTTTGAAATGTGGAGGTTATGGTGGGAATATCATCTTAATTCTGTGGTATTATTAAACCAGCTTTAGATTTTATAAATAGTGTGTTGTACCATATGTGACAGATAGGCGTTAAAGTTAACGTGTAACAATAATAACTGACAACGATTGCTACCTAGAAATTAAATCACAGTGACCAATTTTCTTAAATTTTTTAACCATTGAGAAATTATATGAGTTTAAGAAAAAGTGTTATGTAAGAGGTGTGCGTTACGGTAGTTGTGGTTGTCGTATTTATTACGTTTTAAATTTTAAATAAAAGCTTAAAAAAGAAACAGTGTGGGTTAAGTTTTCGTACATTTCGTTCTATAATTCCTTTTGCACTTATTTTACTCAAGAAATATACTTGTGAAATTGTATCATCCTCTACGTCTTTGCGTTTAGACGCAATCGCATTTTATTCGATTCAATAAGAATTTTGTTAATTACCTGTTCTTGCATTACAATCTAAAACTTTCTTCCATACATACTAATTTAGCAAATTTTTAATATAAAATATTTCTGATGTATTAGAAATATTCTTTTAAATTTTAGGCCTAGCATTATCTGTTCAACCTCCATCGTGTTTTCAAGGATCGGACAGATAGACGGTAAAAGTCCTAGAAGGTCCTAAAAAGAAACCAGGTACGTGTTTACCTTTTGGGGTCTTTAATGGATACTTTGATGTGTGTGAAATAAAGAAACAAAAATGATTAACGTCCCACACGATTTTTTTGTGGTGGGTATAAAAATGTTTTTCTTACAAAAACTAATTTCTCAAAATATTAAAAAAAAATAGTTTAACAAAAATTAAAAAAAAACAATAATTTAAGTTTGCTAAGTTGTTAGTAAAATTTTTAATTTTAAAAAATATTAAGTAAAAAATATGGTCATTTAGAGAGAGATGGACAGGCATATCTAGATTGTCCTAAAATGAAACCAGGATTCAGTATTCAGATTTATGGGGTCTAAAAAGGGATATTTAGATGTGTTACAAACGGAATGAAAAAAAGATTATACCCATACACCATTTTTTTCGTGTTGCGTATAAAAAGTTACAGAAAAGGATAATAGTTTATTGCACAATGTTTTTTTTTTTAACAATACTATCATTCTGCAACAAACATGTGTTTGTTAATATTTTTACCCTAAATACTTTTCTCACAGTATTTTGTGTAATTTTTTTTGGGATATAATCAATATTTGAAATAAATTTTATTTAATTTATCTTGCTTTACCATTCCGTTTGTAATATCTTCAGTATTAATTTCGGACCACACAAAGTTAATATTTTCTAAAAGTTTTTAAATTAAGTGATATGTGATTAAGTGATATCCTTCTGTCCCAAAATTTGCACATACTGAAAATATTCGGGAATAAAACGCTATTGAAAACCGGCAGAGACACCCTACCTTTCTGAGATACGACAAGAAAAATTAGGATGTTTTTAGCGATATTGGAAAAAGTTTGCCTATAACTTACTTTACTTGAATAAATATATAAATTTTTTTAAATGTATTTAGTTCTAACAGTTGTCTCGAAAACTATTTGTAAGAAAATTATCAAATCGGTTTGAAAACGAATGCGAAAACTCTTTTTTGTTTCCTTTTCGTAAATTTAATTTTTTATAACTACAATTTTGCTGAAAACATTTTTTTTCCCAAAAACAATTTTATTACTAAAATAATTTATGTACTTTTTATTTTTTTTACAGGTTTTTATATGAATATGTGCATTTATGCTTAATCTTATCAACTTTATAGTTTGTTCGAGTAGTTTTATCTTTTCCTATACATATACGAATTTGTCCCTGCATATTCGCCTGTGTATACATGTACTTAATGCAGAAGTGTGTACTTTTTTCATGTTTGCTTAAATTTACAGTAATGAGTGCGTTGTCTTCAATGTTGGCATACGTACATTTTCTACGCGTATAACAAAAACAAACACTTAAAGGTATGCTACTCTCTTCATGGTAGAGGCCCTTTATGAGCGCTTGTAAATGTGACTTTGTTAGTTTATAACACGCAACTGTATGTATCTGCATTTGTGTATGTGTGTGTGTTTAATATAATGTATGCAAACACAAATTTAGTGCATTCTTGTTCCTTTGTTTTTTCTCATAAAAAAAAAATTAAATAATTTCAATTGTGATCTTTTGTGTTTTTTGCCGTTACTGACATCAAGTGTACAAACACGTGCATGTATATAAGAGCCTTTGTATATAAGTGAGAGAGCATGTTTAAGTATTTGTGTATTTTATACACAGGTATTATAGTTATCTGATATAAATAGAAAACTAACCAAGTTTAAGGTATGAATACTTGTTATTATTCTTTTTTTTAGCATCTAGAAGTGTATATTTATTTTTGGCTTTTAAGTTCTTTGTTAAAACATGTATGCGTGTATGTACATACATACATTTGGATAAGAAAGAGGGTTATTGTGGTTTAAAATAAAGTAACCGTGCTGCATAAGGCTTTATATATGTGTTTGAGCATAAATTTATTTGCTATAAAAACCTCTAGGTATTTTGTTAGTTTCTTTAAACTCTACCTGAACGTGGCTGGTAAAATTGCATCTTTATGATATCATATATGTATGCAAATACATATGTATGTACATGCAATAAAAACACTGGAAATAGTATAAAACTATATGTATGTAGTTCAGATTGATTATTAGTCACGATTGTCTGTATAAATTTTACTAGCTTTAAGAAAATATGTTCTCAATTATGTTGTAACAAATTATTAGGGTTTTCCTTATAGATTTTATATTAGTTTTAGTATAAAGAGTCTTAACAAAGTAGAGAAATTGTATTGTAAGCATTATTTTAAGTTTTTACAAACACAATGCATTTATTAAATATATAAAAAAGAACGCATAACATGAAAATGGGGCATACGTGTATATCTGTCATGGGTTTGTGCTTTCTAGTGCGCCTAATTTTCAACCTCACCTAAGTATATTTAAAATATAATTATTTTCTTCAAGAATAAAAGATTTATATAAAAAAATATACTGAAAGTTTGAATATGAAAATATATTTTATTGAGAAAATTTAAAAAACTAAAATTTATTTAAAGTAAAATTATTAAGATTTTTTTTTTAATTTTAATATGATTAAAAATTATAACTTTCTAGCATTGAGAATAGCTTCATAAATACAAGAAGGTTTATGACTTTGACAGTAATTTTAAAATTTATTTACTACATCCCCAATGTACTGCAGAATTTTTTATTTTCCTAAACATCTGTTCGTTTAACTCATTATGAGAAATCTACGAAAGTTGCCATACGACCAATAAAATCACAACACAACTTAATTGCACAAGAATTCTTTAATCCAAGTAGTTATGCCAAGTTTAAAAAAAAGTTATAAAAATTTAAATTAAAAAAGACATAAATTATAACATTTGACAATCTGTATGATTTTATGACCAGCAATTAGAATTTTATTTTATTTCCTTTTATTTTTATTGCACAAGTATTTATATAGTTGCGTCTCTTTCGCTCACTCTTTTATGCTTTTCATTTCATTTGAAAGACATACAAAAAAATAAAAAGAATAGAAATTAAATATTCTGTAAACTTTAAATGTCAAAATTAATTTCAAAAGTAATTAACGTATAAACTTTTTATGTCAACATTTTCGTATTTTTGTTCTTGTTGCGCTCACTATTCGTCTCGTTTTATTTTTGCATAGCGTTGTAGTAGTTTTTGTGAGTGTCTGTTGGATGTTTTATAGTGTTTGAAGTTTGCGAACAAGACATTTAAAGGAGTTTAAAGTTTTAAGGTTGTTATGTAATATGATTCTTATTTCTATTTATTGTTATTACTTCAACTTGGTCTACACCAGTCAATGTTTTTGTTTGTATACCTTAACGGCTCTGCTAGAGGTCATAAAGTATTTCCCTTTTTGGAGTACTATAAATATTCCTTTCGAGACTGAATGGGTTGAACTTTTCAAGTATATACTAGTGCAGATGAGCAAGATGTTGCAGAAAACCATCACCAGTACAAAAAATATTATTTTGGTTGTAATGGAAGTGGTAATTAAAATAAAAAAAATGTTTTCCACTTTGTCCGTTTTTCACCAAGTTTCCATGTTCTTTATTAACACACACATACAAAGGCACTAGTATAAACTCCCAAATAAAGATAAAACAATTACATATATAAATCTCTGCTAAGACAGTTAGTTGAGTGGAAATACAAACAAACTTGTTCAAAGAGGGACATTGGCCTACTCACACTTTTGTCGTAAATAGACCAGCACTAGAAAATTCGTGTGTTGTATTCATTAAATGTCCTTAAGCCTTTATTTGCCTTTAAATCTTTTTTGTTTTACACTTTCTCGTTTTATGGCACCTACCAATCCCCAAACCCTCGCCCATACACCTCTCACGGTCATTAGTAAAATTAAATACAAGTTGTCATATCAAATAGTTTTACAGTTGAGTTGTTCGTCTTTTACTTTTTATTGTTTTTTTTTTTTTTTTTGTATTATTTAAATTCTTTTCATTTTTTTCTTGTTCTTGTAAACAGTTTGCTCATGTTGAAGTTTCAGCATGAATTAATGCCATTTTTTCTCATTTCTTCTCATTTTTAGTATATTGTTGTTCATTATGATGAGAGCATGGATTACAAAGTGTGTGTATATGTGGAAGAGTATTTGTGTGTGTTTAAATTTTTGTATATGAAATTGTTAGAGATGGCTGAGAAATAACCTTTGTCATAATTAAAATTTTTTTAAGGCTCGTAACAAAAGCCTGGATAAAACAAATAAAAAAATAAAATGATATTTCATTGTGGGAGTTTGTAAATGATTGTTTTAAATTTTATATGGCAGATTTAATTTTGCGTAAAGTTATTTTGAAAGTATGACAAATGTTTGTTATAATCATTGTTGCAAGGCCATTGAACATTTTTTTTTACGACAACAAATGTAAATATTTTCGTTTAATTAAAATTCACCACAACATGTAATTAATGATGTGTTAATTTTGTCACTTTTATGACGTTTAGAAAAATTTTAAAAATTTCATAGTATTGTTGGAAAAACGAACAACAAAAATATTTATCGTCTAGTAGGAATTTTTTTTAAATTAATTCTTAATGCAAAGAATATTTGTATAAAATTTCTCTTTCTTAATTCCCTTATTTTGTATTACATTTTTTTTTTAGGATTTCGTATTTAATTAAAATTAACTATATTTAAAAATAAAAAAATGTCTGGCATTGCTTTGATGATCTGATTTATTTTACAAAGAAAATACTAGCCTTGAGGAAATTTTTTTTTATGGTTATACTTATAACGACAGACCAGCAATAGGCACTTTCAACAATGAGGCATGATACACAAATTTCCTTTTTTTATAGCCCTGTGAAATTTTCATCATTATAAGTAATTTTCCAAGACCATAGCAAATTTAATTTTTTCTCTATTTAAGCTGAAATAAAAATTACATTTTTGTAAACATGAATAAGTATGTATGATACAACATCTATTTTAGAGAAGTCATGTATAATTAAACGTCAATTAAATGTTAACAAAACTTAGAGAGCTACCATGTACACAGCAAAAACTTTGTAATGATTTGCTCTTACTAAACAACATACTGTCTGGATTGCTAAGAAGTATTTTAGTAACGACTTGATTTATAATGTGATACTAAAGTACTTTTTTTTGAGAAATCTATTCCAATACACACACAATACAATTTCTTAATGCGAGATTTGTTAGAAGACTTTAAAATAGCCATTTATAATTCTCATTTAGTTAAGTTCTCTCTTTTGTAAGCGAGGGTCTTAAGTACTTACTTGAGTCCCTATTTGTAAGCCAGCGTGGTAAGAACTTGCTTCCGCTGTTAAAAGAATGGGTTTTGATGTCAAATTGTAATTATTGAATAAATATTTTGTAGTACTTTTAACCGGCTAAATTTTTTATACCCGTAGAATCTTTATACTACAAAATTAATTATTATTTAACCTACATTTACACATGAAAGTACTTTCATGGAATTTCCGTGTAGGTGTGTAGAGTGAAACTTCGTTTTAAAAATGTTATGAAAGCATAGAGTCGAAATAATTGCTATACATTGTACATAGGGTTGTTTTCTCGGAATTTTTCGTTTCCCGGGAAAGCGAGCTTCCACAGCAAAATAAATAAGAAGTAAATTTATTTTTAATTGATAAAAAACTTTTCATTATAAAGCATAAAATAGTCTATAATGCAAAAGAAACCTTTTAAAACTATAAAAATTAATAAATAAACTTGAATTTAAAATATAAATTGAGTAAAAATATTTCTAATTGAAAAAATATTATTCTCTTGATACGAGATATGAATACGCAGAAGATACGAAGAAGATAAAAATATAGGTACTTCAGCGATGAGATCAAAAATAAAATCCTAAGAAATTAATTTCCAAGACATGTAAATACAAGATATAATTAAAAAAAATATAATGTAACAATTTTTAACGACTCAGAAAATAATCTTTTAATACGCTCAAAGCGTTTATTGGCTGGTTAGAAAGTCTATTTCAAATTTTATTAACAAATTGCCCTGTTACAGAAAAAACTCGTTCACTTTTTATCGATGGTGGACGAATAGTTACAAGTGCATTTAATAAATACATATATAATATTATAAGTTTTTGACCACTTCCCTTAAAAAAATGTTAAGTCTTTCTTTATGGAAATTTTGAATTATTGGTAACGTGTGCTGAGTGTTTTTTTTAATTTTTGGCGGCAGTTCTTTCTGATTTTACATATCAGCTAACTTTTTCTCCCAGATTGCTTTATGCAATAATCCCAAATGACTCGTTAATCCGCTGGTGCTTCGGTCTTTACATTAAATTATCTTTGCACATAAAGAGCAGTTTCATCAGCCTTCTTTTCAAAGAAAAATTCCATACTATTGAACTTTCCATCTAAAACAGTTTCGTTTCTTTTATTATTAAAAGTTTATGAAATTAATACAAATCAATATTAAAAAGTATGTCAAATTATTTGAAAAAATATTTTTGAACATAAAGTTAAAAAAAACCTTGAAGAAAATATATTTCGGAAAAAGAAATGTCACAATATAAACATATGCCTTCGAATCGTGGCCACTGTTTTCATTTCCCGGGATCCCGAAAATTAATGCCGGGAAAACGGGAAGATTAAATAACTCAAATTCCCTAATTGTACATTAATGAGCCTAGTTTGCCTTCATTTGTTTACTACCTTAAGAGTTACCACAAATATTTCACAAATTTAAATGGCAATAGTTGAAAAAAATTATTTTTTTTTTAATAAATTTATTGTTTTAAAAAGGCATCTTTAAAATGCTTCTTTATGTATATTTGTAGATTAAATATTATTAATCCTTTCATATACATAAAAATAAGTTGTACTTACAATTATTATTTTTCCATGATCCTGTAAATTTTAATAAGTCTTATTAGTTGGCAACAGTGTTTACCTATTTGTCAATTTACTTTCTTGAAAACTTTAAAAAATTATAAAAATTCTTGAAAATGTTGTGGAAATCTAAGTGGAAAGTAAAAAAAATGTGGGTGTGTTAGTGAAGAAATATGAGTGTATTGCGAGTTTCAGGTATTTACTTTCATGTAAAAGCTGGATTAGTCACTTTGGTCTCTACACGCAAAGCAAAACCATGGTTAAGACATGATCACGGCGGTCATAATATTTTTTCTAAAACAATATTTGGTTGTCGAAAACAAGTAATAATTATTTTTGTTTCATTTTATCATATATTTTGTCACGATAATCAAGCATTTGTTTAAATTGTATCATTTAATGTTGACTTTTCGTAAAAATTTCAAAATGGTTATCATTTAAAAATAGTATGATTTAAAAAAAAAAAAAACTGACAAACATAACATTATATTCAAAAGCATTAAAAATTACAAATAATCATTAAATAATAGGTGAGACAACAGTATGATTACAAATTAATCAATCTATGATTTATTTTTATAATAATTTGATTTCAACTATTCTTCTTCTTGTTGAATAAATTTTTATTATTTTAAAAGTTTGAGATGTCAAAAAAATGAAAAAAATTTTGAAAAATTAAAAAAAATAAAAAAAAAACGAAAAAATTTAAAAAAATATTGGTTAAAAAAATTGCAAATAAATTGATAAGTACAATCAATATGTGTATGTTATAACAGAAGACAATAATTTGCCGTAAAAAAGCAAAGATTGTCGATTTCAATTGTAATCATATATATGATTATTGAACGATACTTTTTATTAAACATAATAATGATAACTGGTAACCATTATTATTTTTAACCATAATCATACAATTCAAACATAGTATGTTACTCTTCGATTATGGTTACCACAACCATGTTTTTTCGTTGCGTGTATTGAATAATTTCTTTATACTAAAATAAATATTACTTTCTTTGTTTATATCTAATTTGATATTAAATTTTAAATTTAAATTGTTTTAAGTGTTTAGTCACAAAATGAAATCTCAGTATTTTTAACATTCTTTTTTTTTACTACAATATTTTAAAAGTAGGAGTTAAGGTAGGCTCATAATAGTTCAATATAATGTCCTTATTCCTCCAAAATCTTTGTCCATGAATAAACTTTTGAATTTAGGGAAAATAATTATGTAAGTGGTGGGTGTTAAAATTAACCGAGGGCCTATATTTGAAAATTTTTAAAGCGTACATCTAGTTCTGTCGGTGTGAAGACGTTTTAAATTGCATTATAAGTAGTAGATTATGCCATATACGAAAGGTAGGATGGCCAAATTGATATTCGGTACTGATTTCTGATTTATGTAGTATGTAGTATATGGACGTTAAAGTGGGCGCGTAGCCTTAATTTAAATCAAAAATCCTTATTTTCTAAATTTCATAATCGTACATCTAAGTCTGTCGGTTTTATTACGTTATAATATAATAATTTTAAATGAACTAAAAAGACACTGTGCGCGTAAACTTTTGTAAATTTTGGTCTACAGCTACTTTTTAATATACGAATTTAAACAATTTTCGATTACGCATACCTTTATTATTCAAGAAATATACTTATGAAACTATATCACACCACGTCATTGCGCAATCGCATTTTATGCGATGTTAGAAGGGCATTTTTATGACCGATCTTTGCATTACAAACTACAACTCTCCTCGTAATACATAGATGTGGCTCATTTTAAGTACCAATTATGATTCATAGGAAATATTCTAACTAAATTTCATCCCCTTAAGATTTCCTGGTGAAACTGTATCGTGTTTTCAACAGACAAGCACACGCACGAAAATAGCTAGGTTGCCCAAAAACTAAACCAGGACTTAGAAAACATATACCTTACGAGATTTAAAATAAATATTTCGATGCGTTGCAAACGGAGTGATAAAATGAATATACCCCCACAAAATTTTTGGTGGTTGTTATAAAAATGTCAACATAATTTTTAAATTTAGAATACAAAAAATGTCAACCTAATTTGAACACTTGTTCAGCTAAATAGGGTTCTCAAAGAATATATGACACAAACTAGCATTTCTTTTTGTTGCAATTTAGTTTTACTTTTTTTCTAACCATTTCTAAATGTTATAAATATTTTCAAGATTCTCCAAATAGGCTATATCATTATTAAATCTATGTTTTTTTTTTAATTTTCTCACATACACATTAAAAATGCTTCTGTGTGTAATAATTTATATAAACCAGTTCATTTAGTTTTCTTTTATCTAACTAAAACATCGAAGCAATTTCACTTTTTTAGCCTAGAAGTTTTCTTTTCTTTATTTCGCACATAGTCTACATTACTACCACACGTTCGTACATACATATGTACATGAATACGTATAGCTGCTGCACTTAATTTACAACCTGAGGCTGTTACGAATTATAATTTAAATAAAAAGCAAAACTTTTTCTTTATTCATTCATTCATTCATACTTTATTTTTGTCCTCTGTTAAAAACTACTTTCTCTTTATTTTAATTCATACAAATTCGTTTCCATAGAAATCTGTGCGTATATGTGTTGAAAATAAAAGAGTTTATTTGTCGTATTTTGTTGAAAAATGTTTTTGCAGGAAAAATGAAAATTTTTGACTTTTATCTTCATACTTTGAGTTGTTACTGTTCTTTTTTGTGGCTACTAATGGATGAGGCTTTTAATAAAATGAAGTAGAAACACACATGTTGTCAGGGTCGTATTAAAAAAGTTTAAAAATTAGTCAAAGTTAACAGTAAGTTAAATCGTTAATATGTTTCTGTTAGAGTACGATAAGGGTTTAGCAGCATTTTGTTCAGTATGAAGTGGTAAAAATTGTGTTCTAGTATAACAGGTGTTGATGGTATATTTTTACTATCTGAATGCATATTATGTCTAACAACGCTTTAATAGAAATAATGTGCAGCCATTGGAAAACAATTCTAAGCTGATAAAGTAATTGTCACAAATAGAGGTGCATATTTAATTGAATGGTATAATCCGATGTTGCAAGGACTATCAAGGCAAGCACTCTTCATATTTTTATACTCTTAAATCTTTTAAATCTATATGTTATTTTGTGCTTGCATTCCTACGAAAAATATTCTTAATATGAAATTCTGTATGCAACAAAAGTCCAAGCACATACAATAACTTTTGTATCTGCTTACATATGCCATCGATGGCTAAAAATAAATTGAAATAAACATTACCGCTCTGTACGTTGACGGCAAGCTCGTAGCATGCAGTAATACAAAGACTATGGATGAGAAAACCAAAAGAAACTACAAAAGTGATAATGCCCTTGATCGTGGACTTGTTAATTATTATCTAGGTTTAATGGTTAAAAGAAAGAGATCAAAATACATCAAAGTTGATTCACCAGAGAATCGTTGCAAGAGTGGTATATGTTTAATTCTTAACCAACATCAACACCTTTGCTATAAGGAACATAAAAATGCGAAAGAATTTAAATCACTGATTGGCGACTTAATGTACCTAGCCACAGTTTCACGTCCAGGTATTGCTCACACTGTACAAATGATGAGTCAGTTCAACTACCACCCACATAAAATTGAGTTTTCTGCAATTAAGCATGTGCTTAGTTACCTTAAGATAACGTCAAAAGCATCTATGACTTATGGCATGAATGCAAAATTATTATGCTACACTGATGCAGACTAGGGATCAAATCCAATTAATCGTAAATATTTAAGTGGCTTTTTTCTTTTCATCACAACTGCTCCAATCAATCGAAAATCGTTGAGGGCTGAATATGTTTCCATTTGTCGGGGCGCCAAAAAAAAAATAGCGTTTCATCGTACTTTACTTAAAAGAGATGAGTTTAAACTCCGAAGTCAGTCAACCAACCAAAATATTATGTGACAACCAAGGTGCACAGTTTCTCGCTAAAAACCAATTAACCTTAAAACGTAACAAATGCTTTAGTATTAGATGTCATTATATTAAACTTAAACAATTATAAAATAAAATTTTTACTGATTATATACCAACCGATCAAAATATCGAAGTTTTCTAAACGAAATTATTGTCTAAAATTAAACACGAAAATTGTTGTAAATTTATGGAGTTTTGTTTTTGTCATATATTTTTTCCTTTTTCTTATAGCAGATTTATTTGTATTTCAAACTAGTACTGTTACTTTCAGTGCTGTTCTTTATACACATTAACATTTACGTATTATTAATTATAATTATTTAGTTGAAATAAATCATTGATATCATGAGGTCGTGTTTTATTTCTTACCCGCAAATTAATCATATTTCTGTTCCATGATCGTTTGGCACGATCACTAATTGATAAATTTTCTATTGAACTATTTTTAAGACATACACCGTTCTGTTCTTTATGAGATTTCTATTGAATTGACATCTATCAGCCAAAAAACCACACAGCCAGAAACACTTAAAATAACGCCAAAGTGTTTGTTTATATAATACTTTCGTCTAGTTCTGCTCCTCTAATCAACTACAGTTATATTATTTTATTTAACGAAATTAATATCAGCACGTCATACTGAAAGCCCACAGCACAATGATATCATTCTTAATTTCTTTAAAATCATAAGTCATAATTTCCGTAGGCTTTTTTTTCCATTGTCACGACACCTTGTGCGAATAGTTTATTAATGTGTATTAGTTGAAAACATCTCTGCGAATATATAAATTAAATTATTGGGAAAGCATAGATAACAAATATTGAAAACAAAAGCCCATTCAAATTAGGTGTTAGACGATAAAAAAGGATGTATTTAAGAGGGCATTATAGTGTCATCACGACTGCACAATTGACATTTGTTCACCGTTTAGGATTATGTCTTTGACATTAATATTTTTACCAAAGTTTCACGTCTAGGTTAGGTTGAAAAGAGAAGCATTAAAAAGCCAAATGCCATGCTTGAGACGCATTATGTGCTGTCTAAATTAATAAAATTATCTATCTTTTTAGTTAATACTTATGCTCGGTCAAGGATCCACTCACTATAATATAATTCCAGAGGAATCTTTAATTTCAATTCCTTAGGTATTCCATGTTTGGAATAGTGTCCACGTTAAAATTGCATCTAATACACTCAAGCACATGATATTGATAAAGGTAGTGTTCTAAATATTCATCCACTTCTCCGCTTGCTTTACATGTAAATTCATCCGATAGTTCCATGCAAAAAAGATGAGTTCTTAGGCCCATGTGACCTGTAGTTACACTAGTTTATCTCCTAAGAGTTTGTCTTCTCGATTTCAGAATCTACTTCGATTTCTCAAGATTTGGGTCAACCCAAATTATATTTGTCACCTTATCTTGTCACCTTCTGACGTGTTTCTCCATAGCCCTAACTTTAAATTCATTTTAGATCCCTTGAAAGGGTTTATTATTCTTCTAAGTGTTGCTATAAAAAATGATCCAATTTCGGATAATTAGTCGCCTTGTTCGTTTCTGATTATGCCCTGATGACCCAATATCCAAATATTCTCTAGACCTTATCAATCCGTATGAGTTTATATCACTCTTGCATTGCAGGTCATTTTGGGATTAAATTTTTTTTTTTATTTGGGTCTTGATAGCTAGCCATTAAGATACGAAACGGAGAGCTCTCTTATTGTCTAGAAAATACTACTGTTATCTGGTAGATTACCTCTGTTTCGGCGTATGCCATAGAAACACATTCCAATTCGGTCAGCAATCTTCGATCCGTCTGTATAAATGTTGGTGTCTTAAGTATTTTTAACCCTAATTACTTCATCCTATTCTCACTTTTCTGTGATGTAAATGAGATTCTCATAATTCGTTATGCCTTCAATTATTTCTTGGTATGCGATTTAATGGTGTCACACTTCACATATATCTCAATCGATGATAGATGATAGTATATTCCTTATATTCATGACACCGCATATACTAATGCAACAATGTCTTTAGACATTTTTAAAAGTTTTTTTTTTTATTGAATTTATTCACTAAATATGTAAGCTCGTGTATAGTCAGTGTGTTACCTTTGGTAATTGCACCGTATGGCCTAGACGATTTGTGTGTAATATTGTTTTCCCCTCTTTATTTTAAAAAATATATTAGTGAAAAATTTCTCACAAATTGAATTTAATGCTCTGATAGTTTTTTAATATAATTAAATTAATATGAAATACCCTTTTAATATGAAATAAATTTTTTCTCATTATTTGACAAAAATCGTTGAAAGTTTTAAAATATAAATAAACAATTGAAGTAATAGAGAACATAAGTGGTCTCGGGTAAGAATAACGCTACTGTTTATTAGCAGGAAAATAATATACAAATATATACATATTTATGCTGCAACTAGAGGTATATATGTATGTTGAAATAAAACTTATAAAACTCATATATTTGAATGAATGCTTCCTTGACTCTCAAGAGACAAGCAGACAAATGGCCATAATGCACACACACACACACTAATGCCCACACGTACTGAAACCTTTAACAGTATGTCAAAATATACCAACACAAAAAACAAGAGCAAAAAGATTTGCTGAAAAAAAGAAAAAGAAATAAAAAACAAATTTGTAAAAAAGTTCAAACTTACTAAATGGGTGAATACTAACAGGAAACTAAAGTAGAAACATTAGTGCTGCATGCCGGAAGTGCCTTGTAAGCATTTCAACCCACAGTACACACAAACCCAAGTAAGTTAGAGCAAAACATTTCGAACAAACACATAACATAGAAGTATAAGTACAAGCTTAACACTTAACATACAAATATTTTCATTTCAGTAATTTTTTCTCTTTAAGCAAATACTATTGGTGTATAGAAGTATTTGTACATGCAGATGTCTACAGTTATGTAAGTACGTACTATATGTATGTGTATTTAAACATACTGTGTAGTAGGTCAAGCCCAAAATGTATGTACATTTATTTACATACATGCATACACATACATGTATACATAAGTTGCCCTAGAAAATAAAAGTTGTTTTTTAGCTCTATTCTTAACTACTAGTGCTGCTGCTGATGTTTGTTTAGCTTTCTCCTCTTCCCATCATTGTTCTTTCCAAACATACATTCGTCTTCATCTGTATATATCGGGTGTCCCAACTAGAACGCAATTTTTAAATTTGGCGCCATTGGAAGTGTCATTGTTTGACATTTGAACAATTGTTATTGTTTGCTAGTAGAAGGTACGAGGTTAGTAAAAATGGAGCGCTACACGAATGAACAACGCATTCTCATTGTGAAATTGTTTTACCAAAATGGTGAAAGTTTTGCGGCTACAGTTCGCAAATTGCGATCATCCCATTTCCATCTTGATGGCTTCGTCAATAGGCAGAATTGTCGCATATAGGGTGAGAAAAATCCTCGAGTGATTCACGAGAAGCAAGTGCATCCTCAACGTGCCACTGTGTGGTGTGGTTTTTGGGCTGGAGGAATCATTGAATCTTTTTTTATGAAAATGAGGCAGGTCAAGCGCAAACAGTCAATGGTGTTCGGTATCGTGAAATGATAACCAGTTTTATCTTGCCTGGAATTGAAGAAATTAATGTGGAGGGCATGTGGTTTCAAAAAGATGGCGCAGATGTCATACAGCCAGAGAAACAATTCAATTGCTGCATCAGTCATTTCCCGGTCGTTTTGGGGGTTTTTGAAGTCGATGGTTTACGCGAATAAGCCGACGACGAGGAAAGAGGAAATTGGACGCTGCATTAATAAAATACTGCAGCATTTATGAAAAAAGGTCATTGAAAATTTCATTAAAAGATCGCGTGTGTGCCATCAAAGTCGCGGCGGCCAACTGCACGATATATTGTTCCATACATAACCTCATTCTGTCAACTTTACGATATAATAAAGTTTCACGATTTTTTTTTTAAGTAAACTGCGTTCTAGTTGGGACACCCGATATAATGCCACTGTATGCACTGTCTACAACAGAAACACCTTTATTCACATGTAACTATACTATTTCGATTTGAGAGCATAATTGAGTAAAAATTTTGAATTTCGATTTTTAAATGGTACTGAATTGGAGTTGAAAAATACTATTTAAAAAGTGGTAGAAATTTTGTACCAAAAAGATTAAAAGATGCCACATGAGGCTTTTGAAATATTTAAATACATGAAGTAAAGCATGTTTTCTCTAGAAGAGGTGAAGTTTTGATTGGAACAACGATCGAAAAAAGTGTTTAAATTTGTTTTAAAAATATGTTACACAATGCGTTATATGACAAATTTATTGGGAGCAACATTTGTGAAATCAAAAACTTAAGAAAATGGGTTTGTATTTTCATATGGTTTAATGATATTTAATACGTAATAGTCTATTCAGATGAACTAGAAAATTGGACTTTCAGGTCCAATTCCTGGAATTAGCAGAGACGATTATTCTCTCATTTTAAGAATGAATATTAGAGGAGGGAATTAGCGTAAAAAAGGGGAGGAAGAATCACAGTGCTGCTGGTAAAACTCAACTGCTGAGCAACTAAGTGTTACAAGATGGTGCCAAAATTCGTTCTTAATAGTTAGTCATTGTTGTCATAGTTATTCGTGGATGATGATATTTGTTGAATGTGCCTGGAGGATGCCGAGACGGCAGCACATGTAGTATGCGAGTGTCCGGCGTTGGTGAGCGGAAGATTAAAGATCACAGGCAGGCACACATTGAGTGTGAGTGCGATGGGGGACCTTAGTCTGAGGGAGATGCTGGCGATTACAAAGGACTGTGCGATGAGAATTGTCGACAATCACCAGTCCGCAGTGTGAAATTGTTTTCCTTGTCCAGAGCAAACGCCGGTTGAGGCGCGGGACTCAGTGATTGAGTGCTGATCGGTGGACACAAAATCACTGGGGAGCGAAGGGGGTCGAAAAGGGACCCGTGGTAGTAGTGGTCTGCTTCGATATTCCCCCTACATGTGTATATAGTAATTGGAAAGTTGAAACATTAAACTTGTCGCAAATCGATTGACTGAAGTTTGGCAACCGAGAGCTGAAAAATTTGTCTGATTGGTCTGTATTATCAATTTTTTGCATATAATCAATAATCAAAAGACAATATCGGATTTTTCTGCACTGGAAATTATGTTACAAAGGTCAAACAAATATGTACAGCAGTGTCAGAAAAAAAAGAGCAAAAACAAAATTTTTAATTTTATAATTAAAGCTGTTATTGGTATTTTTAATTTAAAATATGTATGTCACTTAAATGAATCCCGTTTTTAGCTTTGAGTTTAGAGATTGTCTCTACCATATTTACAAATACTCACTCTTTCAAACAACCTTTAAGAAAATTGTCGAGTTCTAAGAATATGGCGAACATGCTGGCCATTTATTTCGGAATTTCTTGAAATTACTCACTCTCTAAAAATTTTAATTAGGAAATCTATTTCGTCTTGGTCATAAGAGGTAGAAACTCTATCCAGCCAAAACTATATAGGTCTACATATACAGATATATTTTCAAGAGTAGGACGTAAAAAACGATCCAACATTAACCGAACCTAATAGAGTGCAACTGGCGTTGATGAATAGAAGAACCTATAGTTCTGCTTATTAGTAAATCCCTTAAAATTAAAATGAGCTTAATAAAATTTTCAATAAAGTTGATTTAATTTATGGACAACTATTTAAATTATATGGCAATATTTAGACGTTAAGCCTTTTTTTTAAATGTGCTGTAGTGAGATACGAGCCTTTCGAAGCTAAACAGAACACCTTCTGGTAGATGTTCCTGGCGTTTCATTAATACTTTGCTCTACACCTTTAACATTTTCCGGATTCAAAATAAAAGTGGTTCGAGGCAAATCTTTTAATATGCCATGTTTATGGTGAAGTAGAATTAAGCAACGAATCTTGTGTTTTTTGCGTTTAAATAATCGATCACTGATTGAAACAATATTCTACAATTATATTTTTCAGTTTTTTAAATTGTATATCTGTCCATTAGTTATTTTGATGGTGTTATTAAATAATAAAACAAAAATTATAAATGAAAAAATTATTAAGTTTTTCAACCCCGTAGATAGTAACTTCTGACCAACAATGTAAAACCAAAACGATCAGAATTGCCAGAATGTAATTAGAACCATTTCGATTGCACTATTTGACATTTTATAAAATATCTCTGCTATTCCGAAATATATTTCATATTTGTATACTTTTCTCTTAACAAAAAACTACTAGTCCGAAAAAATTTATTATTCATTCATGTTGAAAAATAGTATCATATTATACAACTACGTAGTCCATGTACTTGCATGCATGTGTACATAAGTGTATCAGTGATAACTATAACAAAAGAAATTTGTTGGCAAACTATTTAAGGACGTTTGAGTTAAATCATGATTTCCTTCTTCTAATTTTTTAGTAAATTACACTTAAGGAATTAAAATCTAACATTTACGATTAGCAATTGTTCATGCTTCCTAGCGCCTGCATAGTAGACCATTAAATTATCTAATATATTTTGTTAGTGTCTTTTAAAAAAGATGGATAGAAATTATTTTAAAGAAAAGTTTTAAAGCAAGTGGATAATTGCTTTCCCTACAACATTTTATACTACAGTCAAATCAGATAATCAGTCAGATAATTCGTAATCGCAAGGGACCGGCCATTTCTTACGAATTATAGGGATTTTCGATTTAGCGGGGTTTCGATTTAACGGGGTTAAAATAAAATAAATACGAATTAACGGGGTTTTTCAATTTATTTACTAAAACGATAAAAATAAACATAAAAAACAATTGTAAAAAATAAAATACAAAATAAATAAAATATTTAGTTAATTCATTTACTTAGCGTAAATACGTGTAATTTTAATAGCATTGCGCATTGTCGTCGGCATCACTTTCTATATTGTCAGCTTTTAGCATTCTTTCCATATTTCTGTTATTTTTATTACGAAATATAAGTGGTAGTTAGCAAACAATTACGATTTACAAGAGAAAAAGAAAATTTTATTTAAAAAATAAAATTACCAATTAGTGAGGGGACCAAAATATATGGAAATTTTACGAATTAACGAGATTTTTTCAAGAGACCGACAGTTTATTACGAATTATCGGGAATTACGATTTATCGGGGTTCGAATAATCGGGATTTGACTGTAGTTCTTAGGTAATTGAATGGGTAAATTTTCTCCAGATAACATATTGTTGATTCGAGATAAGATAAAAAAGTCTTAGGCTTTATTGAATTCAAGACTTCTACGAATTTTACAAACTAATGGTTAATGGAATACCACAGTTATTTTTTTGTTACAAAAAATTATGAGTATAGTCCGCATTGCTAGTCCTAACAATATTTTTGTTTTATATTTATTACCGACCAACAAATATTTCGAGTTTGGAAGGCAGTGGAGACTTTAGTCCCTTCCCTACTGCATCCATTGAAATGCTTAAATTGTTTGCATACGAAAGCATATCATAGTATTTATCCCTTACGTGCTGCTACCTTTTTCAGCAGTGCTAAGGGTACTTCATAATTATGGGTAAGTGATGATTGAAATTAAATTAATAGCAAAAAAGGATCTCCTGAGTGCAGCATTGTGGTCAAAAGCCATGCCTTTTAGAAGCACTCTCTCTGGTAGGCATATTGTTAGTACAATGTGAGAAAATCCGTTTAATAGAAATATTTGAAAAAATATATAATTTATATGGGCGAGGCCTTCAATAAACAGTGTCAAATAGCAAATGTAATATATTTTTTTTCCAAAATTTTTTGTTAAGTTATTGACACTAGCTGGATGGTTTCATCGTCAGCACTCATTGATCGGTGATTTCGTGTTTGATGAGAAATGCGATTCGGAACAATTGCCTAGCCTCTTTCATATTTTCTTATTTACTTAACGAGTTTTAAAGATGTTTATCAAGAGCAGCCCTTTTTTCTACATTTATGATTATCTTTTGTATATGAATAGTTTTGTCTTGTAATAGCCATAAAGAAGATAGTGGATATGAACAGGTGATGGATATTTTCAATTAATTAATCATAAACAGGTTATTAATATTATGATTAATTAATTGATTAATGATTAATTAATTAATCATGATGCCTTACAATGGTCATGTACACCATTTCATTATGTTTTTTTTTTGCTTTTTCATTATTTTGTTGATTTCTCTTTGGGCGATAAGTATAAAAAATTGTGAAATTTGTTGTAACTTCGGCGATTTTTTGGATTAAATTTTTAAATATAAAAATATTTATAACATAAATTTAAGGTAAATTAGTACATATTCGCATACAATAAGTTTTTAATTATACAAACAGAAATATTTTGCGTTTGAAATTAAATTGAATTAAAAAGCCAGTCAATAAAATCGAATAAACATGATATTGGTTTAAATATTTTTCTGGGTACAAAATGCGTATCTATCCCCTAATTTTGATTTTTTTTAAACATTGCTTGGGAATCGCTTACTAAGAGTTTGTTTGTTTGTTTGTTTATTTGGTTATGCATACATAAATGTTCGTTACTTATGTCATAAAGGAATTTCTAAATAATTTATTTCTCCTATAGGTTTGTGTAAGTATGCATGCGAATTTAATTTTTGTATATTTTGAATATACAGAGATATTTTCAGTCTATCTATGTATGTGTGCTCTGAAAAGTATCTGTGTATGTTTGTGTGTGCTCTCTCTTCTATGAGTTTTAAACATTTGCATAATTAAATGCAATTGAATTTTAAGAAGACAAGAAGTCATCAGAAAAAATAAACAAACAAAAATAAATAAATGAAAATAAAAGTAAAAGGAAAGTTAAGCAAAGTTTAGAATGCGTATGAAAAATATCACAAAATTAAATGAGCAACTAACAATGAAAGTGTTTTGAAATGAAAAGTTTTTTTTTTTTGCTACTAAAATTCAAATTCTACATTTGTTTGTAGGTTTAAGCAAAATTTATATTTAAATGTAAATTTTTTATATTTATGAACGTTTAAGTGTTACACGTACATCATACATACATATGTATGTATGTGTATATTTAATTCGCAGGTATGTTTAATTTAACTAAAATTTTTTAACCTTAAAAGGTAAATAAAAATGTTTAAGTTTACCAATAAAAAAGAAGAATTTTGTTTTTTTAAGTGACACTGTTAAAGTTGTCATAAATTTAGTTGTTAGTTCTATAATGTTGTATGGTACTCGTCGTTTAAGTAATTTAGAAAATTTTACTGAAATTATTATTAATAAGAGATACAAATTTTTAAAGTTTTTTTTTTAATTAAAGAAATTAAATATATTAATTAAATTAGTGTTTTTAACCCTGGTGGTTGGCGTGGACCATTTTTGTCAATTTTTTTTTTTTTTCTTTTTTGGTCCACCCATATTTATTGTTTTATTCTTATGAAAAAATTTACAGAAATGACGGATAAATCGTTAAACGTTCTCAGTAGAGGATAGACAAATTATTTTTCATTGCAGTTTGCATATAGATTTACTGCACATGATACACTTATTGTCACACCAAGTTTTCTAGTAAATGAGATATTCGTAACACCGCTCGTAGATGCTACACAATCAGAATATGATGTTCTAATTTTAGACGAAAGCTCTGCTGATGATTTGTTTTTAGGTTAGTAGGATCGTTTCATCATGTATTCTTGAGCTAAGGATAAACTCAGCTGGTGTAAAAATTCTGGTCTCCTACGATTTGGATCAATCGGTGCCCACAAAACATCGATTTCCGAAAAAAATATCAAAAAAGAAGACAGTATATCATAGCATCTGAATATGGCAAATCGAGTTGGCTCTGGTTGTATGGAAATTATATTCTCAGCTAATGTTTTAACGCGGCGGTCTAAATGAGCTGCGCTCTATTGAATTTTATTTTTTGCAATATATAGTAAATATATATCACTGACTCCTGCAGCATATTTTTCGTTTTCTGACTCAAAAGCATTTGTGAGAGTGCTTTCGCATCCAAAATTTTCCTCCAAAATACTAGAAATTGAAATATCGGAGTCACTTTCATCTAGAGTTTAAGCAATATCACTGCTATCTAAATATCGCCGATTTTTCTTTCTTTTATCAAAGCAAACACAACAAACACATCAAACACTGAACCCAAACTGAACTTAAATTAATATATACTAGTTATATGGCGAGATATGAAGCATCAAAACGTCATTATGACAAAGCAAAAGGAATTTAGGGGAATCACAAAAATATATCAGAATTTTAAAACAGGCTTACCAATAAAATTATTATTACAGTACATCAACCAGTGGTTAGATTATTATAAATAGTCAAAAACGCATTTTAGTGCATTTATTATATAAAATAAATGGTATGGACCAAAATGGTTCTATACCTAAGATTTGTAAGTTTGTATTTACTGCCAGCAGGGTTAAACAAGAATTCGAATTAAAGTTAAAAATTTGGTAAATTTTTAAAACTTTTTAAAATCCTAACTTAAAAGTCCTTACATAAAATATAAAACTCTGCTATTCTGGTAATTGTACTGTATTTATTTCTCTTTATTAGAATAAGCAGTCCTCTTATTCGTTTAAGGTTTAAAAAGCACTTTTAAAGTTTTTTAGATTTTTGTATGCAAATTACTTGTTTTATATTGTCATCCTATACTGTTAAGAGCAGGTAAGTATTTATTTTAATTTTTTTTTTCATATTTATTTGTGGCACATGCATAATTGAATTTATTTTTAACTTAATATGAATTTTAAAATAAAACTAAGTACAATTTGATACACTTTAGAGATGAATGCTTTTAAAGCAGTGGCAGTAGATGTTTGTGAAAATTAACTAAACGACTTTGAAATTTGTTTAAAGATAACATTATGGAAATAAAATTTGTTTTGCCATGGAAATTGTTTTATTAAATCGAAATTCATGTTTTCAAATAAGTCAAGAGATATTTCTTTTGGTTTTGGATTAGTTACGCAGTGAAAGTCGGAATTAATTTCTTATTTAAAATAGTTAAACCTTGCGTAAATGTTTACAGCATCAATTAATAGATACTGCCAAAATATAACTATTATCTCAAACAATTATTATATTTAATTCTATTGTTACGGTTATTACCTTATGCAAAAAATAATTGTACTTTTGAAACATTTAATTTCAGTGTCAAATAAATCTTACATTTAACATACGATTGCCAAAATGTTAATGGTCAATCCATTGTAATAAAAAAATCTCACATACAATACGTAAAAGAAGTTAAATTGCTTCCCATTTGAAATGGTAACCTTCCATTCGCATTAAAATAATATTTGTTTCCTTTGAAAAGGACAAATGTTTTATGGTAGAGTAATAACTTTTTTCAAGTTTTTTTTATTTGAACAAATACCCAAATAAAATATGCGTGTGTGTCAGTGATGCCAGGAGGTTATTAAAATGTGCTATTTTATTCAAAATCTGTGAGAAATTAGACTAGATTAGTAAAAAATTTACATTATACCTTCGAAACTAAATAATTTTTTCAAAACTGTTTACATGGGCGACGCCTTTTCATTTTTCAGTCGCATCTTTGGTATTTATAATCGTGAATTGTGATACATTGAGTGCTTTGTATCGAGATGACAAATATTTTACTTTAAAGTCAATTTATCTCCATAAAAATAAAATTAGCGCTCTCTACTTTCAGAATAATAAAAAAAAAAAAAATACGAAAATTTAACATTGTTATCCCAATATTTTCTAAGAAAAAGTTTACTGAATTTTATTATTTGTTGTAGAATTCAGCGAACTGTTGGTCGTCTTTTGACAAAAACATTTAGGACACCCTATTGGATTTTAAGTTTTTACTGTATTCTACCGGTTAAGCGCATTCGTTTGATACTTAAATTGAGGTAGTTAGAGGAGGTGCAATTTAGTGATTAGATTTAAGCCTTTTATAAATTTGTTGTTCGCCATTTTTATATGACGGCCATCATAGATTTAAAATTTGTTTACAGTGTATTATATTTAGCTCATTTAGGTTGTTTAGATAGTAGCGTGATCGATTATTCGACATTTTTAAGAAACCGGTTTAAAAAACCGGTTGCTTTTTTTTAAATTTAGAAAAAACCGGTTAACCGGTCGAATACATAAAACATAATTCTTTCTTATACCCATTATAGAGATACATCTATATGTATAAACTAGTTTGTTTTATGGTTTAATTGCATTTTAAGTTGACACAAATTCAAAAAAAATGTCGTTATTTAAAATAAAGGTGTTAAAGGACAGATACTTTTTACCTTAAAGTAACCGAAAAGTTAAGTTTATGCTTAAATTATTTTTAACTTTAAAGGTAAGGTTTATAAATTTAAAATGCCATTGTTTCTCCACATGTAACAAAAAAGATGGCAATTAAATTGTGATTTATATTTTTTTTTCTACTTCGACCTTTTTAATTTTTTTTTTTTTTAGTTTTAATTTTTTAACATTAGTGACACAAAGCAGTAAATAAATCATGAAAAATTTTATTTGGCTTTGTTAAATTTTTTAAGAACTAAATTAATATGTTTATAGTAATCGGTTTTGCTCTGGTACTACCATATTAAAAAAAACTTTATTACAAGGAGGTTGTAACATTTAAAAATATTAAAAAGTCACTTCACTGCTCACTGCAGTCAAATTGACCTTTTACTAACATTAACTTTGTAGGCAAGTTGTAATAATGACCCTTTATGAGCCAAACTATATAGTATACATAGCCATATGTTATCAGAGATATTAGTAAAGCTATGGGTAGTCTATAGTACAAGTCGCTAGATTTCGTAGAAGCAAAATATTATGAAATTCGAAAATGAGATCAAAAAGTATTGCAAAGTACAATAATTTGGTCAAAAAACTTAACTCAACAGCTGATTATCACAGCAAATTTTAAGTGCAGCAACGTATAAAATACCTGCTCACCATTTAAAACAAATAATATTTAACCTACTTATTTTTACATTAGTGTTTGAAACAACAAATAAATTTGTTACAATATTATGGAAGATTATTCAATACATTTTCTGATTTTTTGAAATTTTTTGAGTAACTAATATAGAATGGTACGTTTGGTTACAAAGATAAATGAACATAAAACTAAATATGAAAAAAAACCGGCTTCTGGGAGTAAAAAAACCGATGTATTCTACATTCGAAAAATTAACATTTTGAGAAAACCGCCAGCTAAAAGAGTAAAAAACCGGATTTTCCACCGCTTGTAAAACCGAGTCGATCACCCTACTATATGGGATATATTGTAACAGTAGAAAACATCGATTCTCTTTTGTAGAATTTACGAAAAACGCCGAAGTTGTTGTGTTTTGGTCCTCATATCTCAGTTAGTTTTGAAACAATTTTTGATTTTGTGTTAATAACTATTTTCAAGAGCACAAATTGTAAGTTTTTGTCTTTGACGTCTTTAAAAATAACCTAAGAGCTTAAGTTACTTGATTAGTTTTAAAAAAAAAATATATTTTTTTCCAAGTAATAATTGCCCATAACTTTGCCGATTAGTGATAGATTTGACACTACAGGAATAGAGCATAAAAAGGCGAGGTCTAAGTTTTTTTTTTCACCTACCTGTGATGTTTTTTTCATTAAGTATTGCAAATGATAATAACAAAAATTATAAAGTTGCCTCCAAAACATTAGATGTAAGAAAAAATCCAGTGTTTCCAGGAGCCAAAAATTAAATAAATCCCATTACCTAGAACATTACTCAAGAAAATGCCTCACAGCTTTTCAAAAAAAGAAATATATATCTGTACTTAAAACCTATAAAATTTTTAATTTAAAAAGCTAAAGAAAGCCTTATTTATTAAATTATCCCAACAACTTAATCCGGCAACATTATTTTTAATTACTTTAGATCTCTCTCGTAACCGAACGATCCTAAAATTATCTCTGTTTTATTAAATATTTATTTTTATATAAGACATGTCAAAAAGGCTTTGAATTTTTGCGGAAACCTAATGATCAACCTAATCCAGAGATATAAAAATATTAGGAAAAAACTTTCCAAGTAGAAAATTTGGAAAAATTAAACTTTTATTCGAATAATATTACACTGCCTTCTAAAAAGTTATTATAAACAATTACTTTGTGTAACAACTAATTAGCCCAATTAACACGCAATTTAAGAAATTGTACGTTGTAATAGTTGTATACATTTTGCTAATAATTTCTCCGTTTATTTTTTGTACAACATTTAAAACAATTTTAGCATTATTTTAAGAAAGTCACATCAACTTGAAAAGTAGGTATTATAGCGGGTTTTCCTCAATATGTAGACGTGAATTTCTTACAGCCTACGACTCTTTCAACATGTTATTTATTGAGCAACTACATTTTAGTACATTCCTTTTAAAGTAATAGTATTTTTAATTTGACTAAATATTATAATTTATAGATTTATCAAAACTTCAAGACTGTACATCTGCTTGGTGTGGCAATATAATCACAACTAGACTTTAATTAAATTGTAAAGCATTTAATTCTGGCCTAAGTTAATTTTCTTATTAATAAACTTCCTAAATATATTTAAATCAAAGTGTTAAAATTTAAGAATATTATGAAATTATTCCGATACTAGCTTGTTCCCGCGACTTCGTCTGCGTAGTTATCGGGGTAAAAGGTAGACTTAGTATGAACAACAAAAATAAAAATATTTACAACAGAAGCAACCCGTTTAGGATGTGTTATAATGAGTTTGTCAATGACTTCGCATTACTATCGCGATAAAAAGTAGCCTATATGTTAATCTAGGTTGTCACATATCTATATGCCGAATTTCATTTGGTTCCGTTCAGCCGTTTTTTGCGTGATTGAGTAACAAATATCCGAACATCCAAACATCCAAACATTCACATTTATTATATTAGTATGATTAGCCGAGTGGAATTGATTTTCGAAACTATATACGATTTCAGCATCATCA